>CP092866.1:44444653-44507957 GCA_030710605.1 Cordylochernes scorpioides
TTGGGTCCATCTTCCAGTAGAGATGGCATTGTTTCTGCAGAAATTAACAATGAAGGTAAGTGTTTACATTTTTATTTTACTTCTACTTACTCACATTTTAAGTTTAATGACTGAAATGATAATGAATATATATTCAGAGAATATCTTTTAAAATCCAGACATACTTTTAATGTTTATATAATACTGTAGCTGATATTCCCTTATTTTCTAACATTGCATTAACAGTCGTAGCTTAACACCCATCAATTTCAAGATGTTTTAATAAAAATGTGATATGATAATGTGAAAGTTAATATCGCATTAACTAATTCTATATACTGTATGAATACTAATCAGCCCAATTTAAAGAAAGGTATCAGGAGAAAGATACATTCCAAAGATTTTTTATCCCATATTTAAGTACATTTTGACCTATGCAAAATCTGATATATAATATTTTCATCTAAACACCTGGGATATAATACCTAGAAAGAACCTCTTCCCTAAGCAAAATTTATTTTATTTATAATAAAATATACCTAAATACAGCCTAAGAAATTTTCTAATCAATTATTTACATTAATTAATTTAATTATATATTAATGATCTCCCTGATTCTTGAATATGTTAAATTGCATAGTAAAAACGAGCAATTGAATAACACTCTGACATCTTTTATATCTCCACACCTGGATATGTGTGTACGTACGGTGCTTTTCTAATGTAGATAGACACAAATCCCTTATCACTATGGTTATTATGATCTGAATATTAAGCTTAAATAACAATCAAAGTGCTACCATTGATACTATAATTCTAACCCAGTGGGTGGAGGTTCGGCCTTTCTGGCGGAGAGGGTCAAGAGTGCGGTGGCCGCCACGGAGAGGCGGGCGCTGCGTCCCTAAGAGTGGTCCCGGCGAGGGCGTCTCGCGGCGGGGACTGGCGAAGGATACCTGGTTGGTCCTGCCAGTATTCATATGCTTGTCTCAAAGATTAAGCCATGCATTTCTAAGTACACGCCCTAGCAAGGCGAAACCGCGAATGGCTCATTAAACAGTTCCTTAGATCGTACACATTTTCTTGGATAACTGTGGTAATTCTAGAGCTAATACATGCAATTGAGCCCTCGTCCCTTTTAGGGTGAGGGTGCTTTTATTAGACCAACCCCAAACGGGGGCAACTCCGATAGTCGTGGTGACTCTGAATAACTATGGCGGATCGCACAGTCCTAGCACTGGCGACGCATCTTTCAAGTGTCTGCCTTACTATAATTCTAACAAGAATGCCCTAGCCGCCATTGAAAAACTAATATATATATGAATTATGTTGGTGGAGGTATTTCTTAATTTGTAGAATTGATTTTTTCAACAAGTTATCTAGCAGTAGTAAGCCAAGATATCTATCTCTATGTAGATGATAAATAGGTAAATAAATAGAAGAGAATGAATGATGGAAAAAAACATATCCTTTGCCATTAGGTTTTTTATAATATTCATCTATTAATATTATTTCTGCCTATCTTACTGCAATGATAAGTTGGTGAAACTACTCAGCGATTTCGTCAAATTAATTTCCAGAACACTGATTGTAATTTGCTAATAATTATTAGCAGCATTCAAATGTTTAACCAAGAAGAGGACGCTGTATCCAGCTTCTCAATATAAGGAATCAAAGTTGTAGGAGATGCAAAGAAATTGCACACATCCCTTTATCTGGCTCAGGAATATCTAAATCACCCGGCTGCTATTTAAGCCAATGAAGGCGAAGAATGGAAATTCAATGCTTTGTGTTGAGGTAGGAAAATTACTATCGGCCAAGTGGCTAATGGGTGAGTCTAAGAAATTCATCCTGGGAAGGACGGTCGGTGAAGGTGATGGCCATTCAGAGTGAGGACTCCGGAGACCTATGGTCAAGCTGGCCTTCTTTCCGGTAGTCCTGATCGATCCAACTTAATGGAGTCCATCACCTGGGGAGATAATTTAGTTCCTTGATTGTATTCATCTGTGTTCTTTATTTATTGTGATCAGCGTAGGCGCGTTCATTTCATCTTATTTATTATTGTTTCTAATATATACTTATGAACACACACAAAACTCAAAGTGTATATTTTGATGTTTCCGGTCGTCTGTTTTTTTCTAAAAAGACTTGGTTAATTAAAAACAATAATAAGCAATAAAAGGAGCGTCTTGTGTAAATTTCTTTAATACCGCAAGCTTTCGAACAGAACGTTCTTCAACGGGCGTGGATAGTAAAAACGTACTAACGTTAGTACGTTTTTACTATCCACGCCCGTTGAAGAACGTTCTGTTCGAAAGCTTGCGGTATTAAAGAAATTTACACAAGACGCTCCTCTTATTGCTTATTATTGTTTTTAATGATCGTGATTTTAAGAGTTTAATTTCTACAGACTTGGTTAAATTTATTCACATTTGGTTATCTCGTGTGTCTTCAATAAAGATCACTGTCTATCAAATATCCTTCAGAGATATTGTCATAATACAGATATACATACTAAAAGTTGCAAAATACTTTTGTCCATGAGTTTGGAGTTTTGAGAATGTTGAGAAGTTTTAAATTCAAGTCGACTTGTTAACTTTATTTCTTCAGTTCGCTGTTGGCCCTTATTTAGAAATCTGCTGACATTTTCCTAGTAACCGTTTTATTCCCAAGAAACAATAAAGATCATGCAAGTAGTGAATTAGAGTGTTCCCTCGCTGCAAGAAAATAGGTCTAGCATGGATTGTTGGTGTGGAAAAATTATCCATATTTATAAAAAATGATATCTGAATTATTAACTGTTTTTACCTTTTAAAAAGGGATATATTTTTACAATTAGTGAACTGAAGAAGAGAAAAAATTGTGTAGTGCACCAATGAAGAGTGAAGCCCTCCCGATTCTTTTATATTCAATTGCATATAGAAATGTATCCTTTATTTTAAAAAATGCGTTTAATGATGTGTATTGTTTGATATTGAAATGAATCAATTGAATTATTCAAAAATTTAATTAATTTAAATTGTTTATTTCTAACAAAAAGAATGGCTATAAACATTTTATAGATAAACAATGAAATTGAATATGTATTACCGATGTAAAAATAAAATGCTTCGTATTTTTCTTTTAATAATATTCCAATTGTTTTAGGAGATACACTACTCTGTTGAAATATTTGAAAAAAAAATGCCTTTGAAAGACCGAAATGTCTAAAATTATAGAAACCGTCAGAAATTATTAGAAATCAAGTACTAAGAATACATCAGTAAAAGTTGTAGTATTGAAAAGAAGAAAATATTCTATAAGTACCCATTTACATGAATATAGCGAATATAATTTGAATCAAGAATGACATTAAAATAAAATATTCAAAATTGAATCAAGAAAAAAACTTTATCATGAATACCTTCTTGTTATTTCTGTGAGAAACATGAAGAATATGTCTAACACAAAATGTGCTTATGAAGTGTTTCAAAAGTAAAATATTTCAATTCTTTTATAATGATTCCGCAAATACTCAGAAATTATCATTTTGAAAAACAATTAATTAAAATAATTTCATTGATAATTGGAAATTATAACAAGAAAACGATGATATATATGTAGTAAACCCGTTGTGGAATGTGCTGGGCAGTCGTGGTAGTGGGTGCGTGATGGGATTCCCGCACTGGGACAGCAAGAGACAGAGGCAGGTCTAGATGGTAACTCCAAGAAGGTAGAGGTAGACCACGGACGAAGACAGTCGGACCACGGGCGTCACGGATGCCCAAAGCCTACATTGCGGATAGAAGGGGGGTGAGAGATCCCACTGACCGTTATAACGGCGTCGCTCTGAAAAAAAACTGCTAAACAACTGCTTTGTCTAAATTCTGGGCGTTTGTATACTGGACGCCCGCATATGTGGTGATTCCTGATTGGCTACTGTAATCACGCCATTTTATGGCGCCAGGTTGTTTTCGTCTGGCCTTTGTCGTCTGGTCTACCTCCCTCTTTGTTTTATTTGTCACTTCCATTGTTCGATACATATTTTTATATATAGATATGGGGTTATATATAATAAATATCAGAAGAAGGTTGTGAACTATCTAACTCAAAATATACTACAGAATGTGCCCCCGGTGATGAAGGTTTGGTTGGGGGAATGACATGTAATGAATGATAACCTAACAAACCTATTATTAAAAAAATATATAAGAAATAATTTGTATACAAATTAGTTAAAATTATTATTAAGCTACAAGTTAAAAAGAAAAAGATGTTGTAATGGTGGTGTATCAATGAGAAAAAAAATCAAGGTTATAAAAATAAAAACGCACAAAATGAATGATAAAAGATTAAGAGAAAGTATATAATACAAAATGGTAAATATGGTAAAATGAATCGTACAAGGAAAATAATATCTTATTGCATAAAAGATGAGCGGAGAAAAAAGTTAGTTTATTGATTGAACATATAATGTGACGCTAAGGTTGAAAAAGGGAAAGGGGGTATCTGAGCATGTTTCTGCAAAGTAGTATCCCAAGCATTCTGCAATGCAATGCGAACTTGTTCAAGTGAGGCATTGTTTTCATTAACAGAAGGTCTAAGATATTCCGTCTGCATCATTAGCTCAGACAATGAAAAGAGGTGGGAAGATTGATGGAGGTAAAAGGGAGAGGTAGAGGTAAGAGGGATCCCTGTTGTCCATAATGATTGTGCCTGGTTGACTTATGAAAAAAAGTGAAAAGTTGAAAAAATGGTGAATTGATATGATGAGTCGGGCGATGAGAAAAAGAAAATAAAAAGATCGCGCTGGATATCCTGAACTCATTATTGGGAATGGGTATAACGAGGAAGGATTGTTCCAGTCGGATTAATCAATGAAAAAAAAAAAAAATGTTCGGCGAACTGGAATCCCTTGGAAGGTTGGAGGTTTGAAGGATGCGGAAAAGGAGAGGTGGGTGTAAGAGATTTATTGCTGTCAATTTTGATTGTGTCCGACTTGTGTGGTGAAAAGAAAAAGTTGAAAAATGAAAAAATGATGAGCCGGACGATTAGAGAAAAAAAAATCTAACAGGGTCTCCTGAGCTCACTGTTGGGAAATGTACAGCGAGGAAGGCTCTTCTAGTTAGTTTAATCAATAAAAAAAAAAGAAAATGGCTGACGAACAATAATCTCTTGATGGATGAAAAAAGTTGGGAGGAAAGGTTCATGGGATAGAGTTAGAGGTTGTAAGGGAAGCGTCAAAAATAACATTTTGAAAATCTATTAAGAAAAAATAAAATGATAAATGTTTTATCTGTTTAAGAAATATTATAAATATTGTTAGGTGTAGGTTTTTTAAAATGGTGCCTAAAATAGTTGAAGTTGTAAAATGCTAGGTCTAAATATGATGAAAAAAAAATTAAAATAAAATAAAAATATTAAAGGTAATAATATATAAAGGGTTGATTGGTAGTTGTAGGCATTAATTTTGATGATTAATAAACAAAATGATATTATCGATTAATAGTGAAATGTTTCATCTACATCTGTAAGTCAAAAAACAAAGTCCAACACCACAAAACTGATAAAACTGTAAGTCTATTTACAAATAAATGAGAGAAAAGTTAGCAAATCTATTAAATGGGAAATAATTTGGGGCACAAAAAAATTAGTTACTAGAATAAAAATAAAGATAATGGGGAGTAGTGGTGACACATTGATATAATATTATAAAACTACAAAAAATATATAAGAGGAGTACATAGGAAGGATAAATTTAAAGTAAACACACACAATAGCGAAAGTAAAAATTTGGGAAAGTTGGTATACTAGTTACAGTTTTTTTGTTACTTAAGGTGCCTTGAATATTTACAACATAGTTTCAGGGATGTAATACAGGAAGGAGGAGAAGTAGAGGTAATAAAAGTGAAATTAAAATATAAAAGAAAATTGACTTAAGCAAAAGGTTTGCGATAGGTAGTGACGCAGTGAGGAATAAAAGAAGAAGGTCTGAATTGGTTTCTGCAATGGACATCTCAGGAGTCCTGCCCTGCAATACGAGCTTAGAAGCGAAGTATTGTTTTCAGGGTTCAGCAATCTCAAGATGCTCTGTAAGTAACATTAGATCATATGGGCAAAAGGTGTGAAGATCGAACGGAGAGGTAGGTAATGGGAGAATATGGGAAAGAAAACTTTTCTGAGAGAGGTTAAAAAGAGATGGGGCTCAAGAGCTGCGCTGCTGTCGGTGATTGAGCTCGACCAGATGAAAAATAAAATTAAACGAAAAAAGAGTGGGCGCATCGTGCTGATGGTGGCCTGAGTCGAGCGTTTAAGAAAAAAAATCGCTGGTTACCCAAGCTCTCCGTGTGGAGTTAACATGGGGAGGAAGAGTGTACCAGGTCGATGAATCATTAAAAAATAAAAATTAAAAAATGTTGACGAGCAGGAGTCTCAGGAACCGTTGAAGAGGTTAGAGGATGGAGGTAGATTGTGAAAACAGGGCTCGACTGTTGCCATTGATTGATTGAACCCGGGTTTGAGGAAAAAAGAATGAAATAAAGAATGCTGTGACGGTGATCCGGGTGTAAATAAAAAAATAATAAGCCATGGATTTTCCTGAACACACCATCAGGATGGGATGGCGAGGAAGGAGTAGTCCACTGGGACAAATCAATAAAAAAAATCGGCAAACAGGAACTCTGCGATGGGCGAGGGGTGGTTAGAATGAAGGCATAGAAGGCCAATGGAAAATGATCAAGAGACGAGAGAAGTATGGAAGGCAGAGTTGGAAGGATCAAGATATAAGAAGGGATAGTTGGTATAAGGCGTCACTGTTAAAACAAAATTTTTAAGTTAAAATTAGCTTAGACGTAGGCCATGGAAAATTAAAACAAATGATGTCAAAGAATATAAGGTTTCAGGTGATGTTTATATAGGTTGGCTAATGGTTTTAACCCCTTAGGGATGGAAGGAGAAGAAATATCTTAATGTAAAAGAAATATCCTAAAATATATGGATAGATTCTAAAATATAAAATGGCACACATCAAGGATCGTAAAAATATAAATGAATAAGATTTTAAAATATATTAAGTATTTAGGTTAGTGTGTTCCCCACGTGATGCAATACTTATAAACGCAAATTAGACGATGTTTGGAATAGTGTCGTGGCAATGGACGCCATTTTGGGGATTTAATTGTCCTTTCAGGAGGCCAAGATGGCGTCTCACATGGTGTCATGTACAGGATCGATTTTAGAGATGGTGGGGACCTAATTTTTAAACGGGTTGACAAAACAATAAATTATTCTATAACATTATAAAAATAAGATTTGCCATAAAAGGGATTTTATATAATTTTCCTATCCGTTTTAATCTGGCAGGTTGTTTGGTGGACACGAAGTCTAGAATACCCGGTGTGCCAATATCACGTGTTTTAAGTACAGGTGAACTGAAACTGGAGTCAATATGGCCGCCATTGTGGGGGCTATGGATGACGTACCGCGCGCCGGCAATAAAAACAAACAGGAGATGACACCGCTGTGGCGGGCGTTATGTTTTGTTTTTTGGGGGGACAGTAATATGATAGCTATTTATATAACATGGCTTGTTTGCCACTCAGTGGCACCTGTGTACCAAATGTTTTCTAATCGAGTTAATATTGCGAATACTTTTTTCTATTGGACTAAACAGGTTGGGGTCTAAATGTCGGAAAGGATCTATTATTATATTTATTTTTAGGGTTCTAAAAAAAAAAAAAATTGGGTGGTGAAATATAGAGGACCTCTTCATTATAATATTGTAATTTATAGTTGTATTTGTAATTGTGGGAAAAATGGGAGGCACATTATGAGATGAGATAATTTAAAATTGATATTTATAAAAATACAAATCTAGGACTAGTTTTAAATATTGAGAATTTATTTTAAATATTGAGAAATATCGATTTGAATAGTAAGAGGTCAAGTAAAATAAAGAGCGTAATAATTTTAATTTAAAATTTGAAAGTTGCATATTTGGGTAATGCCATTTTAGGTGAATTTAAGAAAGGCATGTAAGATTAGTAAATTGGCAAAAATGCGTGATTGAATATTTTTAATAATAAAATTGAAAATGATGAATTAAAATTTATAATTTGATTAAAATAAGGTAAAAATGATATATGAGAGTGTGAAAGTTTTAAAATTTGAATAAAAATGATATAAAAAAGGTTATAATTGATTTTAAAATGCTTAAAGTGAAAATATAAAATTTATGGGGAAAATGGCAGAAACAAAGTTTAAAGTACCTTGAAATGGCTGATGCTGGCTGGAGTTGATCTCTGGAGATGGCTGTATGGAAGAAGGCTGCTTGTTGCGTGGGATCCGTCGAAAGAGGAGATGAGGGCTTCCTCCACACGAGGCACGGCTAGTCCCCGAATGGCGTCTGTTAGGCGGCTTACTAGTTCGTCGCAGTGGGGTTGCATGTTGGTGAGGGCATCCGCAAAGTACTCGTCTCCAGCCTCCGTCATCCTCTGCATGTTGCTGTCCTCAGTCATCCTGTCGACTTTAACGGATTCTGTAGTAAACCCGTTGTGGAATGTGCTGGGCAGTCGTGGTAGTGGGTGCGTGATGGGATTCCCGCACTGGGACAGCAAGAGACAGAGGCAGGTCTAGATGGTAACTCCAAGAAGGTAGAGGTAGACCACGGACGAAGACAGTCGGACCACGGGCGTCACGGATGCCCAAAGCCTACATTGCGGATAGAAGGGGGGTGAGAGATCCCACTGACCGTATAACGGCGTCGCTCTGAAAAAAACTGCTAAACAACTGCTTTGTCTAAATTCTGGGCGTTTATATACTGGACGCCCGCATATGTGGTGATTCCTGATTGGCTACTGTAATCACGCCATTTTATGGCGCCAGGTTGTTTTCGTCTGGCCTTTGTCGTCTGGTCTACCTCCCTCTTTGTTTTATTTGTCACTTCCATTGTTCGATACATATTTTTATATATAGATATGGGGTTATATATATAATAAATATCAGAAGAAGGTTGTGAACTATCTAACTCAAAATATACTACATATATATATATATAGATGAAAAATTTGCCGGGAGAAAATTGATCCATAGGGGCCTCTCCGGTCAAAATAAACGTCAAATCCTGACGCCATCTATTGACCGTCGCCGCAACTTACGGCCTCGGGTCGGTGACGAAACCACAACACCAGCTTTGGCAAACTGAGAAGCGTCCACCTAGAGATGGCGTCAGGTTTTGACGTTTATTTTAATGGGAGAGGCGCCCTATGCTTCTATGGATCAATTTTCTCCCGGCAAATTACCCATCTATATTCTAGCCATAGATTTGGCCCAGCCACCTTGCCAGCAAAACACCTCTTTGGTAGATTGTGAAGATTCCATTAGATCCCGTGTGGATCTCATGGAATAAAGTCCACCCAGTATCTCGAAACCATGATCTCTAGGTGGACGCTTCTCAGTTTGCCAAAGCTGGTGTTGTGGCTTTGTTACCGACCCGAGGCCGCTAGTTGCGGCGACGGTCAATAGATGGCGTCAGGTTTTGACGTTTATTTTGACGGGAGAGGCGCCCTATGCTTCATTATATATATATATATATATCGAAAAAAGCAATTATAGAGCGCCACAAGATTTCAAAATACTCCATGTGGTAAAAGTTGCTTACCTCAGTCAGGAAAATATATTTTAAGAGAATTAGCTTCAAAAAGAAATTGTTGTTGTTATAATATTGATATATTTAGAAATTTCTTCTTTTTCCTACTGATGAATCTTTTAAAAAACATTAATATAGATACCCTTAACGAGATTTACAGTTTACAGGTGAAAAAATAGGAATTCAAATAAGGTTTGTAGATAGGAATCATTAAGAACTGTAAGTTAATTGTTGGGAAAAATGATGATTCGTAGAGGAAGAGAAAGAACCTTTATTACCTAAAGGTATAAAACTATAAAAGAAGGACAAAAGAACAAATTATATGTACATCAGCTGCACACGCCGGTCTTCCCTATCCAATAACCGATAGCCTACTAACAATCCAACAAGGCCGCGCTATATAGACAGATGTCAAATAGCATAGACAATATTAAAACTCTATGCAATTATCTGCATATCAAATATCGTAGAAATATCTGCAATTTTCAATTTGAACATTCTTTAAAACATGATTTTAAGTCTTTAATATTTACCATTGCTTATTAAGTAGAACAAGTGTCAGATATCTACATATAAAAAGTGTTAAAATAACTATAATATGAATTCATAAATAAACATTCTTTAAAATATATATATATTTTTCGATATTTAAAGAAGTATTATAATAAACGAATAGTGACACTGAGAGAAAATCATCAGATAAGAACGGAATATCTTTTATTTAATTTATTATTTCGTTTCTCAATATAATCACTTGGTTACAAAAAGATTTAAAGCTGATTTGTTAATCATTTCTACCCTGAATTACTAATTAATATCACTTGCGAGTGATAGCAAAAGATAAATAAACTAGAGAATAAATCAAACGACATATTGTTACATCAGGTTGCGGCTTGGCAGACTCTTCAACCTTTATTCTCTCCTGTGCCGGGTCTTGTATCTTACCAGAGCGTATTTCAACCATCCTACAAATTTATATAAGGGAATAATGAGATAACACTACTTTAAGTAGCCTCCAGAATAATTTATTTATTTCTCACATCAAAGAGAGTAGTGAAGTCACACAGTGTACCAAAATACAAATGGTGATTCTATAATACATATATTCTGTTTATAATACATATATTCTGTTTAATAAAATAAGTAAATATAAAATATAAATTTGAATTTGAAATATATGAAAAATAATATTACAAATTAAAATAAAATAGGTTCATTAGCCATGATGCAACAATATGTATAATAGTTGAGAAGTACAATCCTATAAAAAGACAAAGTGATAGATAGACATGTTATGATTGGAAGAAAGTCATCTAGGTTATAGGATATGTAATCTGGCACCAAAGCTATAACTTGCCAAATCCGCCATGTAAACAAACGGAGATATATCGTCTGCCGAAGAAAACATAAAATAACAGACGAACTAAATCTTCCGCCTTAATCTGACAACATGTAATTTAATTATCGGATTTTTTCTTTCAGCTCCATTTTTTACCTGCTTGTAAGGTGTTTTATTTATCTTCATTTTATCACTGTAATAAACTATACCCTTTGGGTGCAATCCATAAATGTTCATTTATTATATATTTTATCTATATATAGAGAGCACTTTATATAATTTATATAATACATATTTCTATATTTTTATCGTGTTAAATCAATTTCAAAAAACAAATACGATGTTCATATGCAAACTATTATATAAATAGAAAATGTATTAATACTTGTTCTCTATAGATCCATGCTAACAGATAATAAATTTAATCATTAATATTTATTAAATTTATAAATTTAATTGCCATCTATTGATAAAAATTTAACAAATAAATTTACTGGCAATGTGTTTCTTTTCAATAATATTATCAAATATTATCTCTACAGACCTTACTGCAATGATAAAAGTTATTGAATGAGAGGGCTTGGCTCATCAACAATGAACCCTCTCAGCGGTTTCGCCAAGAGGGTTCACTACCGATGAGTCAAGCCCTCTCATTTCATAACTTATATCATTGCAGTAAGGTCTGTAGAGATAATATTTGATGATATTATTGAATATAAACACATTGCCATTTTTTAGAAATTTTATTAATATTTATAATGAATACATTTCTGAAATTAGTTTTATGCATTTATATATCTCTTTTTGTTTCATAATGCTTATTTGAACCAATAAATATCTTTATATTTCGATTGAGTAGAAAAAGATTTTTAACTTTATAAATACCATGTTGTCTTTTTTGAAATTCCATTATACATTAGATATATATAATATACCCATTTTATCAACTTTTCTTTTATAAATAATTTATTTTGAATTTATATTTATTTCATTGTAAATATATCGAATAAATGCTTCTAAATATTATAGAATATCACAAAAAGTTTTATATATCTAACTTCTTGTGGGAGCGCACGTTTACTCTGAACACGACGTGAGTTAGATATTCGAAAGAAAAAAAAATCTCGCTTTAGACTGAAAAATGTTTGTTGTTTTTAATTTACCAAATTTTCAAAATAGAAATACATTCATAGATATACTTAAAGAAGTTGTACCTTTTAGTATATCAGGATTCAGACAATAACTCTGAAAGATATTACAGTGATCTTTATTGAAGACACATGAGATAACTAAGTGTGAACAAATTTATTCTGTTTGCTTAAAAAACAAACGTTTGGCGATATCAAAGAATTTCCACTTACTTAAGTTTTATCCATGAGTGCCTTACCAATTACCAACTGCTTTTTATTTACAACATTTCTCAAAGCGTTGGTAAATAGTTTTGCGAAAAAAGGGATGTGCATATATATTTTAGCACGCTCCAGGTATCACGGTATCTCACAGATAATGAAGAATAAATTACCATAAGAGTTTTATTATAATCAAATTTGGATTTTCATAAATACGCAAAATTGATATGTTAGCCAATAATGTCTGAATCGACGGTAACTCGATTAATGCATTTTTATATCTTCTTTTATATTTCGCAAAAAATTATAAAGGTTACTGTGTATCAAATATCTTTCAGAGTTATTGTCTGAATCCTGATATACATGCTAAAAGGTAGAAATTCCTTAAATTTTGTCCATAAGCGTACTTACAGTATAGGTAGTCGCAAGCCTTTCCCCCCATATTATCAAGGTCTGAACGACGTATACTTGGGATAAACCAAACCATATAGTATCAATATTACATATATTTTGAAGCAAGAAATGTGTGAGCATTGAGTGTGAAATCTTGTAAAAAATGAAAACTTACCCTCTATTATTATTTTGTCTATTTTTTTCTTTGTCGTCTGTTTTGCACAAGTTGAATCTGGTTAGAACGATGTATGTAAATTAGATGATTCTTTTGTTGCCTTAAATACGAGGTAATTAACTCTCTCTCTATATATAAAAATATTTGAGTTTAATTTTATAAATCTGAGAGTTGTCTTCAAAAACGATCCAACATATTTTCAACTTCATATATAAATATTTAAATACACCCCATACACACAAATTCGTATATAAGTTATAGTGTCTATTAGAATAAAGCTAGAGAAACAATCTATAAATAAATCTAGAGATTTGTAACTTCTCTTATTTCAAAATAGAATTCTATATTGCATAAACCTATGATAAATTAATCAGAATAACGCAAAAAAAACAAAACAGAATTATATAACTAATAATTTAAACACATGTGTATCTCAAATATTTAATTTCTGTATAATCAACCTAAATTATTTAAAGGCAGAGAAAGGAAACAGTTCAAAATTACATTAATTGTTATCAGAAGAGAATTATTTCGGAACTAATAAATATGAAGACAATTGACAACAAAATGTCAAACAGAATCACAAAATAATTGAATGTGTATTGAATAAGTAATGGGTTTAAATAATAAGGAATATTATTAGAAATAATATTTAGAAAATTAAATATATATATGTCATAATTTGCCTAATTCCCAAGAGATATAATTTATTTTTGTCATAATTAATATGTTGAAATGTAAATACAAATTCATCCATCTATAAATACACTGTTTAAAATAAACGTGGGAGCCAGCGCTCGCAGGCGAATGCTACGGCACGCCGCGCGCGCGCTCACGAGTGTGGAACAAGTTATTTTTCGAAGCTTACATGCACATCGGTCGCGCCCTTCCATTCGACCACGACGGATACGACATATATATATATAAATTGATTTCTCAAGAAGCCATTGGGACCAAAAAATATTTTTGGTCGCAGTGGTTACAGTCTACTCCACGCTGACGAGCGCCAACAGCGCGAAACGCGTTCGTGGATGACTTTTCTTGATTTATCAAGAAATTGGGTTGGCCAAATATCACGGAGCAAGCTAAATAAACGTTTAGTTTATTCTTGCTCCACTAGATGGCGCTCTGCCATCTAAAAAGCACATGTGCTCGTGGTCAGGAGATGCCTTCTTTATTTTTAATATATATATATATATATATACAATGAGACATATATATAGTTAACAAATGAAGAAACCTTCTAAAACAATAAATATCTTTATAAAATATTTTGAATATATGTTCAAACATGTTAATTTTCTCCTTATAATTCGAAACCTTATTGTTTCATATGCGATTTGTGGGCTCCTATCTCTCTCTCTCTATTAAAATAATCTCTAATATTCTAAAATATAATTAATATTAACAGATTATTTACACTATATCACCATTCCCTATGATTATGTAACATTGTTTATAAAACGACATTTGAATTTTATTCCACAAGTGTTTTTTTTTTTTTTTGAACGAAAAATCGAAATTTATTTAAAGGAAAAATAACGATTATTTCTAACCTTAGGGATGAAGTATGAAAGGATGGATTGTGAAGAGTAATGATAAACGGAAAAATAAAGTGTCCAGGGATGGGAATTTTCAAATGTTGTTTTACAATCATAAGCTGCATTATATTGTATTATAAACATTGTTTATATCTAATAGATTATTTATTTTTGGAGAAGGGTGACAACATAAGAATTTATATCTCCTGCGTAAACAATTGGACTTATACGAGAAATAAATTGTTATTGTCATCACCCTTATCTAAAATTAAATAATAAAGATGTAAATAATAACATTTTTGGGTAAAATATTAGCTCAAATTATCAGCGATGAAGAAAAGGTGATCTCTTTTCTTAGTCGAACCATGAGCGAACCCTAACACAACTATTCGAATACCGAATAAGAGGGTATATCCATTGTGTGGCCAATGTAGAAATTGCGATTCTATTTCTATGGAAGGAATTTTAAAAAAGAAACTGATCCTTACGAATTATTCTGGCTCAAGAATCTTGAAGATCTGAATGGTTGACTAGCAGGATGGTTACTGAGGATCCAGGATTATGATTTTGAAATAAAATACAAATCACAAATAAAAGCATCTGGACGCTGATGGTTTGTCTAGAGGACCCTTACCAGAAGTGGACTGAGATGAAGATCGAGAAGGGCTATTTTTGAATCAAATAATGAACGACCAAAAGGTCACATTTAAAATGTTAAGAAAAGACTTAAATCAATCACACAGAATTTCAAAATTGATAATTAATGTTCCTATAAAAAAAGCCTAAACCCTAAAGTTACGTCGTTGTTGCTTATGGTTCCAAAAAAAAAAAAAAGAAATTCTCTATTTGCTTTGTTCTAATTGTTTTCCTATTTTAGACTAATACTATATTTGTATTACACCTCTATAGGATCGAGTTTACCTTTAGTAGGTGAGGACGGATAATGTTTTTTTTTTGTGTGTGCAGAGAGTATGTAGTATCAAAGCTAAATTCAGAGCTAGCCCTTATATTTTGAATATTTATCTATATATTTTAAAATAGAGAAATCAATAAATATATCTTTAATTAAATAGGCATATTACAATAGGAAGGAAAAATCTCAGGATTTTATTTCTAAGAAGAAACAAAAACTAACTAAATAAAGAATGAATCTCCTCGCAGTTAGCTCTTATTTCTTCTTTAAAAAGAAATATATTGGTTACCAAAAATTTTATTTATAACAATATTTCAGTTGGTTGTCGCCAATCGTTTTCATCGTACAACAATAAAATCTTACATCATTCTTAATTTTATAACACGAATTTAGAATTGTTGTTATAGTTTAGCAAATATGACATGCACATCCCAAATTTCTTTAATTTTCCAGAACTCTCTCACGTTTAAGATTTAGTGTAATTAAAGATAATTCATACTATATATTGAATAAAATCAATCAGGCTTCCAGGGAAAGGTGTCGTTTTAAAGTATTTTTATTCTCTAGCTTTCGGGTACGGACGTCCATCTACAGGAGAGAACCTGGTATAATACCATGTAGAGGGACGTCCGTGCCCGAAAGCTAGAGAATAAAATGTTTTGAAAAGACAATTTTCCCTGGAGGAATGATTGATTTTATTCAATATTGAAAAAGAGATTATTTTATTGAATTGTCATACTATATATGTATTAGAACTATTTTTATAATGATTTATAATATAAATAAAACAGATTTCTATTGTTACTTCGATTGAAATATAGTAGTATAGCCAGGTCTTTCAAATATTTTTCTTCAATTGAAAAACGATTTACACAAAAATTAATATTTACCTCTAAAATTATTTTGAATTTCTCATATACATATGGAATTCTATTCTGTTTTATAATATACGCTATATATTTTTATGATAAAGTATAGAAAACAGAGAAAGTATCCTGGGGGTGGTGAAATGATAGAAAAACCTCTCTCTATAGGAAATTAAAAAAAGTAATTGACATACAAGAGTTTTAATAGATGGTATGGTCCTCAGGAATTTTCCGGGGTATATGAAAGAGAGATAATTTTTATCTAAGATGTTATTAATTCTATATACATTTTTAAATAGGGCTACCGTATTAACTAAATGTATAAAAGGAAAACATCTATAAATCTGTATAATCTTATCAATTTTCATTTTATTATCTATATAGATAATACCGTAACAGAGTTTTCCATTGTAAAGTCGTGAGCTATCTCCTCCGAAGATTCTGAACTACACATAACGATCTATAAACCAAAATTTTCGTTATTTTTTTCTTCGTATGATAGGCCTGTTTTTATTTTCCTAATGTTAACAGTTATTTTTATTTTTTAATTTAATCTATTTTACAATCGTAGATTTTTTGCATTTATCATCATCAATTATTTTGTTTACAATTGCGTACTTTTATAGAGAGAAATAAAGAAATACATAATTGATTAGATACAAAAGTGTGAACCAGAAAGTCGATTTTTAAAAATGTTATTATTTAATATAAACTTATTTTAATTTAATTTTGAAATGAAAAGGTAGTGTAAAAGTGTATATGAGGTTAGATTCAAATAGGTTAAATTATGTTAGTTTAATCGCTAAATAAGGTTAGTTTTAGATAAGTTGAATTAGGTTAGTTTCAGATAATTAAAAAAAATAATGTTCGTTTTTAGAAAAATAATTCGAAATAGTAAGTATATATATTAATATAAAAGATCGAAATGTAAAAATCACTATGTCCAAAATCTTCGCTTTAACTCGTGTAAAACGGCTCGAAGGTACGGCGGTGTCAACGTACAGCGCCGCCTACCAAAGTTAACCTTTTCTGGGAACTCACCAGGTTATATTATTTTTCGAATTGTAGATTGAATTATTACTTTTAATCTATCTTTTATAGTGTCTTCAATAGTGTGTGACGTTTCAGCAACAGCATCAGACAGAAGAATAAATGAACTAAAGAATAAAATCTCATTTTTTCTTTTGTCTGATGATGGTGGCATTTGAATTAGGTCTTATTTTTTTTTTATTAATTTGTTATAGTTTTTCATTTGAATTTAGCTCCATTTTTGTGTCTTATTTCTTCTTTATATTAAAACTTAGAATTAAGCTTTGCTTTTTTATATACATGTTTATTACACATTTAGCAATACTTTTTCTTTATATTTGCTCTTATTTGCTCATTTTTTTACTCTTTCACAATCAGATTTTGAAAATGGCTAAATGGCTTCACTTCTCCCTATTTGTTTTGTAGCTTTTCTTATAAAAAAAATATTAGAACTTAGAATTAAGCTTTGCTTTTTTATATACATGTTTGTTACACATTTAGCAATATATATACCAAAATATTTTTTTGAATACTTACCTCTTTTAGTGAATTTTTGTCAGGGGGGCTACAAAAGTGCCGTACTTATGCAGTATTTTGATGCTTTTCCTGTGAAAAGGATAATGAAATTTAAAATTAAGCTTTGCTTTTTTATATACATGTTATTTACACATTTAGCAATATATACACAGAAATATTTTTGGAATATTTAACTTTTTTGGTGAATTTTTGTCAGGGAAGCTATGGACTGCCGTAATCATGCATTATGTTGATGTTCTTCTCATAAAAAAAATATTTGGGTTTGGAATTGGGCTTTGCTTTTTTGTATACATGTTTTTTACATATTTAGCAATTTACACACAGAAAAATTTTGGAATATTTAACTTTCTTGGTGAATTTTTGTCAGGGAAGCTATGGACTGCCGTAATCATGCGGCTGCAAAAGTGCCGTACTTATGCAGTATTTTGATGCTTTTCCTGTGGAAAGGATAATGAAATTTAAAATTAAGCTTTGCTTTTTTATATACATGTTATTTACACATTTAGCAATATATACACAGAAATATTTTTGGAATATTTAACTTTTTTGGTGAATTTTTGTCAGGGAAGCTATGGACTGCCGTAATCATGCATTATGTTGATGTTCTTCTCATAAAAAAAATATTTGGGTTTGGAATTGGGCTTTGCTTTTTTGTATACATGTTTTTTACATATTTAGCAATTTACACACAGAAAAATTTTGGAATATTTAACTTTCTTGGTGAATTTTTGTCAGGGAAGCTATGGACTGCCGTAATCATGCGACTGCAAAAGTGCCGTACTTATGCAGTATTTTGATGCTTTTCCTGTGGAAAGGATAATGAAATTTAAAATTAAGCTTTGCTTTTTTATATACATGTTATTTACACATTTAGCAATATATACACAGAAATATTTTTGGAATATTTAACTTTTTTGGTGAATTTTTGTCAGGGAAGCTATGGACTGCCGTAATCATGCATTATGTTGATGTTCTTCTCATAAAAAAAATATTTGGGTTTGGAATTGGGCTTTGCTTTTTTGTATACATGTTTTTTATATATTTAGCAATTTACACACAGAAAAATTTTGGAATATTTAACTTTCTTGGTGAATTTTTGTCAGGGAAGCTATGGACTGCCGTAATCATGCGGCTGCAAAAGTGCCGTACTTATGCAGTATTTTGATGCTTTTCCTGTGGAAAGGATAATGAAATTTAAAATTAAGCTTTGCTTTTTTATATACATGTTATTTACACATTTAGCAATATATACACAGAAATATTTTTGGAATATTTAACTTTTTTGGTGAATTTTTGTCAGGGAAGCTATGAACTGCCGTAATCATGCATTATGTTGATGTTCTTCTCATAAAAAAAATATTTGGGTTTGGAATTGGGCTTTGCTTTTTTGTATACATGTTTTTTACATATTTAGCAATTTACACACAGAAAAATTTTGGAATATTTAACTTTCTTGGTGAATTTTTGTCAGGGAAGCTATGGACTGCCGTAATCATGCAATATGTTGATGTTCTTCTCATAAAAAAAATATTTGGGTTTAGAATTGGGCTTTGCTTTTTTATATACATACTAACAACAGAACTACACTACTTTAAGGACATGAGAGCACATACACTGTATCACCATACGTGTACCATTTTCAAAGACCCTGCTTAGGATTAAAACTTCTCAGATGCATAACAATAGTACCAACCTAGAGGTTAACTGGTGTGGATGCATTCCTCTGGGAGTGAGACTATTGAGAAATTCAGTAGGGAGTTATTTTGCTTCTCCGCATTCTAACACTCCAACTGTTAACACTGTGGAAACACTGACTCATGTTTGGTAAGCAATTTCAGGGAAGAAACTATAGACATTGGATTAAATAAATTATTAATTAAATTGCATTAAATAAAAATTATTAGATTTAAATAAATATTATTAGAGTGAAAAAAAAAGACAGAAATTAACAAATTAGAAAATAAAATTTCGAAAAATGCAACTATATTGCAGATAAGATAAGAGGACCTTATTAAAAAATACATAAACAAACTGTAATTCGACACTCGATAATTCGACCATTTTAAAAATCAAATTTACAAGGTTGATTGTTGTTTAAATACAACTTTGCTTTTGCATGCATAAACACAGGCTCTTGTAGCAAGAACCCAAATATTATTTATAGTCATAGCAAAAGCCAACTAAGTGAAAACTGATGCCTCTTCAGAATTAATGGAAGACTGAAATCTGAAGGAGCAGAAGATATGGGTCATTTATACTTTCACCAATGCCTTTAGGATCTTTGCGATGGAACGCGTATGGTGTTTCAGCGCATGTGCTCTCATGTCCTTGAAGCACATATACTGACAGTGCCCAAAGTTGAACACACTGTATAGTGTCTGAAATATCTTTGGCCCCTTCGGATACCAACCTTCGCTTCATTCTAGAGAGGCGTTAGTTTTCATGTCATATTTGTAATATAGTTTTGTTGTTTGCAATTTTCTTTTTTTTTTCCTTTCAAATATGTATCCACTCTGAAATATAGTTTGTAAATTTTTATTCCAATTTATTTTCTTATATATATATATGTATTTTTTTTTCATTTCCAAAATATTTATTTATACTTTCACCAATGCCTTTAGGATCTTTGCGATGGCACACGTATGGTGTTTCAGCGCATGTGCTCTCATGTCCTTGAAGCACATATACTGACAGTGCCCAAAGTTGAACACACTGTATAGTGTCTGAAATATCTTTGGCCCCTTCGGATACCAACCTTCGCTTCATTCTAAAGAGGCGTTAGTTTTCACTAAGGTTGGCTTTTGCTATGACTATAAATAAGGCTCAAGGCCAAACCTTGGCTACAAGAGCCTGTGTTTACGCACGGACAACTTTATATGTGGCTTTTTCAAGTGTGCGAACATTGGATAGCATACATGTAAAGATGACCCATATCTTCTGCTCCTTCAGATTTCAGTCTTCCATTCATTCTGAAGAGGCATCAGTTTTCACTAAAGTTGGCTTTTGCTATGACTATAAATAATATTTGGGTTCTTGCTACAAGAGCCTGTGTTTATGCATGCAAAATCAAAGTTGTATTTAAACAACAATCAACCTTGTAAATTTGATTTTTAAAATGGTCGAATTATCGAAAGTGTCGAATTATCGAAAGTGTCGAATTATCGATAGTGTCGAATTACAGTTTGTTTATTTATTTTTTAATAAGGTCCTCTTATCTTATCTGCAATATAGTTGTATTTTTCGAAATTTTATTTTCTAATTTGTTAATTTTTTCTTTTTTTTTTCACTCTAATAATATTTATTTAAATCTAATAATTTTTATTTAATGCAATTTGATTAATAATTTATTTAATCCAATGTCTATAGTTTCTTCCCTGAAATTGCTTACCAAACATGAGTCAGTGTTTCCACAGTGTTAACAGTTGGAGTGTTAGAATGCGGAGAAGCAAAATAACTCCCTACTGAATTTCTCAATAGTCTTACTCCGAGAGGAATGCATCCACACCAGTTAACCTCTAGGTTGGTACTATTGTTATGCTTCTGAGAAGTTTTAATCCTAAGCAGGGTCTTTGAAAATGGTACACGTATGGTGATACAGTGCATGTGCTCTCATGTCCTTAAAGAAGTGTAGTTCTGTTGTTTGCAATTTCATTTTCGGATTTGTTAAAATTTTTCTTCTATAGTTTCTCACCTGCGGGTCCTTCGGGTAAACCCGGGGCGTTGCCCGGGTCACTCGGCTAGTTCTATATATTGTGGCGAAGAAATATTTTATTATTTAATTTAATATTATTCAATGAAAATATTCAACAGATTATTAAAATATAAATTACTCTGTATTAGTGAAATCATCTTTAAAATATTTCTTTGCTTGCTCGCTTAAGATTCCCTAGCTGTAAATAGTTTTGGCTGACTTGTTAATAATTGTCGACTCGTCGCTGTGACGTCATCAATAAATACTTTTACATCTTAGGATATTTCAAGGCTTGATTTCTACGTTACAACTGGTGAAGAAGCTGGATCGATACCCATTATGAAGGCGTGTACTTAGGCTTTACATGTCATTCTCCAGCTAATTGAATATTTATTTTTTTCCAGCACCATCTGATGTCGCTCGCGAATTTCTTTTCATATTTAGAGCGCTGTCACTTGTGTAAAGGCAAATATTGTGAATATTGGATGGCCTTTTAGTTAGAATAATTTGTGTTGAACATGATAAGTGATAACTTAAAGTAATTTTGACTACGTTCGTTAGATTTATCAACGTGGTTTTCCATTACATATTCAATTATTTTGTCTGGTGTTTTGGTATATTCATCATTTAATTATGGTAGTTTAAAAATACAGTTAAACCTGTCTATAGTGCCCCCTCTAAATAGCGCCTCCCCTTCTATAGCGCCCGATTTTAAATACGTAGTACGATTCGATTTACATTAAAATTGACCTGTCTATAGCACCTCCTCTCTATAGCACCCTATTTTGGTGAGTCCCTAGAGGGGGCGCTATAGACAGGTTAAACTGTTTTGTGTGTATTTTGTTGTGTGCACAAATAAAAACGAACCTGTTTAAAAATATAAAGCATTATAGCACTCATCTGTTATTGGAAATTTAAACTATACACGATTAACATACGCGCAGTAAACATATTTCAAAAAATACAAAAATATTTCGTATTTTTGAACGTTTGTCTCGAATTTAACTTAAATACAAAATTCGAAACGATTATAGACTCGTATGATTCTTTTCAAAATTAAACAATTTATACTGCCCTTACTGTAATAGAAAAATTAAAGGGAGGACCTAACTCATCAGTGGTGAACCCTCCCAGCGGTTTCGCCAGTTTAATCTACCATACCGCTGTTATATTGCATTTTTAGAACTTCCTTTTAGAGTGATACTGATGCTAGACTCTTGGAATAAGTCTTTTATTTTCAAAAGAATCGTACGGGTCTATAATAGTTTCGAATATTCATAACAGATGGCGCGCTGATGCATCATAATAAATAGAGAAATAAACAAATTTTTATTGCAATTCAAATACTTCAATTAAAATATCTATCAAAATACATATTTTGAAGTTTCAAAATTTTATATTTTGTGTATAATTTGCATATTTTGTGTATAATTTGCATATTTTCATTGATATCTATTCATGTATTTAAATTTTAAATCTAAAAATGTTTCGTAAAAATTTATTCCAATCAAATTTCAATAATTAAAATGAGTAATATTAATATATTATTTTTCTAAATTTTAGCTCAAATTTTTATCACAAATACCCTTTGTATTTATTAATCAAAAAAGAGTATTTGCCATTTCTGGAATAATTAAAAATTAACGATTAGTTGATAATTATTCAGACAGATGGTGCTATTTTGTATTTATATATTTTGTGATTAAATTATTTATTTAATTGCTGAATTTTTTTTATACGTCAAATATGTGCGTAAAATTTGATAAGTTGCCAGTAAAAAGGTATTATGCCCAAACAACACCACACCGCCTGTAAAGGTAAGCAGCAAAATATAAACGATATTATACAAAAAAAAAAAGATTATTATGTTAGAAACCACTTTGATTTTATAACTTCGCTAATTAAGTTATGTAAATAACGTGGCAATATAATGATTTAATATTTCTTTTATATTCATAGATTTCTATCATATTTATCTTTTTAAAAATATCAATTTTTGAGTTATTTTCTTTCTCGAAATTTCGACTTTTCTTTATTTTGGTTATGTATTTATATAATGCATAGAGAGCTGCAGAAGATTTTGTGTAAATATTATAGTAATCATGTTCACTTTATATAAATCTCATTCAAAACATTATTTATAAATCAATCCGATAAAATTAAATATACATATCTCTCTAAAGGTATTAATTTTGATAAATAGACAATATATTCCTGAAAAATACTTTATTTTCTCATAGTAAAATTCATATATTAATGAATATTTAAACGACATTATATTACATAGAAGGTATTACTGAGTCATCTATATACAAACATTGGCATATATCACATTTCTAGATTTTACCTTTATAATTAAAACGATCCCAAATGCTTTACTGCAATAGAAATCACACTGTATTAATCTTCTAAGTATGAAATTCTTGTAAATTATTTGAAATATATCGTGTTATAATAGTTAACAAATAACCTCCAGCCACCTAGGTCAAATGAAACCAACTATTGGAAGAAACATTAAATATCATGGCTCTATCATAAAACTAATGGTATGTCTTTCCGATAGTTGTTTGTTCCAAGCCACTCTCATTGCTGACTTACACAATACCAGGAGTATATCTGTATTAGACTGTCACAAAGGCCATGGAGAATTTCGGGAATATATCTGCTTTGAGGCACTTCTTTAAAACTCAATAGACCTTTGTAAAAGCACGAAATCATAAGGTGAAAGGTTATTTCAAAGTTTTTTATTATTTTGCCGAACGTTCGAACATTTCTGCCCTTCCACAGGAGAAAAATAGAAAAGGTATAAAAAGATGTACTATTTATAAACATATCTGCATATTTATATATACAGGGAGATTTGCATTTAAAGAAAAAGAACGACAAAAATATATAATTATATAAAAAAACTTTGATTCATGTTTATATGACATCCTTTATATTACATTCCTTTTAGAGAAATCAGATATTTTATATAAATATTGATTTTCTCGAGGTCTTACTCTGATTATAAATCTTTCTACCATAATTTTATTCCTGAAAAATATTTCTCTTGGAATTTGTCTTCAAACATAATAGGATACATTACTTAAGTCCGAATTACATTCTCTTAAAAGACGATCACTTTCCAATCATCAAGAATGAATCCATTTATTGCAAGATTTGCGGAATAAAAACGAAATGTCGCACTATCTAATCCGATTGTATTTATATGGAGGAGGAAAGTAAAAATATTTGAAGGTCATCAATCAGATATAAGTTGAACCAGTTCAACTGATTAAAATCTCATTAAAAAAACACACACACACAACACACACACGCACATAGCTATATAACTATATAACTATCATAAAGCGGTCTTGAGAAAAATAGTCTCACAAAATAAAAGTCAAAACATGTATATATAAAACATTTTTTTTCTAATACCTTCAATTATGAAATATTTGTCTTCATTTTTTCTCTTCTTTTTATGGCTAATTATTATAAGGCGGAATGTGTCTTAATAAGACTTTTATCGTTGTTGTTGTATATCGAATCTATATTATCATTAAAATATAAATCCACACAACAAAACACGCAACACAACACACCCACAAAAACAACATGAATTAGAGATACATTCATTTTCCATAGTTTTATTATGTGTGTTATATATTTTTGTGTATTAATATATATAAACCTATTTCATCATACACACATTTTCAAAAACATTTTTAATTCCAACTGAAAACCACATTTTAATATTAATTAGAATCTAAAATGTGTTTCGAATATAGCGATTTATGAATTGAAAGAGATAGCCTTTGAATATTTATTAATTTATAATGACTTAACATTTGAAATAATAATTATTTAATTTAACGTTGGTTTATATCTTGGTTAAATATTGTCCCAAAGTAAATATATGTGGTAATTAAATTTATTTGATGGAGAATGTTTATCCTAGTGTGTACAGAGATTTCAACAAATGAAATCTATCCTTTAGATTTGTTTTGTTTTCTGTATTGTTTGTTCTGTTGTCTTAAGTATTGTATTTAATTTTAATAATATGATTTATTTAATTATGATGATTTTATTTGTTTAATCTGGTTATTATTAATTGATAATGGAATCCCGTTTGGAATGTTATTTGATTGTATTTCAAACGCGTGATTGATTTAGACGGTATTTGTATCTAGTAATGGTACTGATTATATAGGATATTCATTATCCAGGTTTGCGGATTTCGATAAAATTACAAAAAGGTCTAAGATGTTTTAGTTTTATGAGTAAAGGACTTGTCCGAAAGCTACTTTATACAACTAATAAAAAAGAGTTGTGGCGTCTTATACCTTTTTTGGTAATTTTTTAGAATAAATTAATTATAGAAATATTAGAGAAAAAAAGGTAACGTGCTAAGGAAACCAACTACTGTAGTCACCAGGTTTCTTTGTTATAACACAGAGAGAGAAAGGTTTTCAATTTCTTTCTCTATTGTAAATTGGATGTCCGGAAATAGAGAAAGAAAACAATTTTTCCTTAGCTTTCTTAGATATCATGATTACTAAACAAAATAGCAGTTATATCACCAATGTACACTATAAGCCCTCCTTTCATCCCTCCTATATACACTATTCCTCATACTGCCCCCTCAGCCATAAAATTAATACTGTCAAAACTCTTTCGAAACGTATTTTTACTCACTGCTCAACATCTGAATTTAAACAAACAGAGACCCAAAATGTGATTAATCACCTAATGAACTCAGGTTACCCCAGAAACTTCATTCTCCGACATTTTCACAATCCCCAACAGCAGCTAAATAGTCAGACTTATAGATCGACTTGCATCATTCCATACTCTAACTATAGTACCAACATCTCTAGACACTTAAAAAACAAGTACGGAATCCGCACCTATTACACCAACACTCCTAAATTAGAAACAATAGTTAGGAACCTCATCACCAAAAACAGTTTTCCCATTACCCTACCATATCTTACAAACTCCGTATATTCCTTAAAATGCTCAGATTGCAACAGTCTATATATAGGAGAGACAGGCCGAAGAATTAAGGATAGGATAGAAGAACACCACAGAAACGTTAGAAACAGTGAACCCAGATCTCTCATAGTGCAACACATTCAACAGACAGGACATTCTTTTGATACCTCTCATCCACAAGCATATTACTCAGGAATCAATAGCAAATACAAAGGATTGGTCGTCGAGGCGTTGCTCTCTTTAAGACATAACAGTATTAATAGACATATAGACATCCCTGATATATACAAAGCAATATTGCCATAGAGTACCTTAGGAGACCATTGCCAGCACGATTTATTTTGATTAATTTTACTCATGCAGCCTTAAACTGTATCGTGGCTAAATCGTGAAGTTTCTTGTGTTTATCCCACTTGATATGCTCGGGACACGCGGTTATTTCCTGCTATTACTTTTCTAACTGATAGGCTAATACGTTTGATTTTCTTGTATATATGCTGATTTTTCTCAATATGGATATGTATAAAAGATAAAAGATGCAAGATCAGTCAGACATGATGTCCTGAAGAAGGGTTATTGACCCGAAAGCTCGCCTTTATTAAAACTCATAAGATACGCATCCTCGCATGCTTTGATTCTTTTACTTATATTTTTCAGAGGATTTCAACCAACTTAACTTAAGAATATCAAGATGAAAAATAATGAATCCTTAAACGAATATATGGCTAGAGCCAAAAATATTGCCTCTCAAAGTTCTTCACTCTGACACCAAATATCCCAAAGAGAACTAGCGTTTCATATTGTGCGAGGTATCCATCCAAGATTGGAAAAGATCGCTGTTGTACTGAGAACTAGAAGAGAATTAACTCTTGATGAAATTCGGCAGTCACTTAGAGAGGAAGAGAATCGAATTAATTCTAAGATGAATGGGAGTCATTCTGATGAAAATGAACAGGTTTACAGAAGTAAAGACAGAAGAAATCACTATCAACAGAATCGAAAAAAAGAGTGTCTTGTTTGCCATAAAAAGGGACATTTAGCTAAGGATTGCTGGTTCAAAAATAAGCGAACTCAAGAACAACATGGGAGAAGAAATGAAAATTCAAATACGAACTATAACAAACAAAATTTCAGAAATAATTCGAATACCGTCTCAAGCAAGCCTGCGGAACAAACTTTCAATCCCAGCACAGATCGAGTTTTTTAAACTCCTCAAATAATTATAGTCAGATACAAACCTGATGTCTTGACTCAGGGTGTACTACGCACTTATCTCCACACTTGGACTGGATGGAAAATGTAATGCCTTATGAAAGTGAGATGAATTTGGCTGAAGAAGGTAAAGTTACACATGCTACAGCTAAAGGTGATATCAAGGTTTCTACTTGTACCGAAAACGGAATTGGGAATGTTCAAATTAAAGGAGTTCTGCATGTACCTAACTTAAGGTCTAATCTTTTATCAATATACGAATTAACTAACAAAGGAAATACTGTAATTTTCAATAGAGATGGAGCAAAGATTTATAATGAACAGGATGATTTAATTGCAGAGGCTCAAATCCAGGATAGGATGTATGTAATGGAAACAAGGTCCAGAGATGAATACTCGGAAAAGATGGAAAGTGTCATGACCACAAAAGATGATTTCTCAAATGACAATATCAGCTTGTGGCATAGAAGACTGAATCATTTGAACGAAGCGTACATGAAAGAGATAATTCAACGGAATGTGGTATTGGGGTTTAATGTTAAATTTAAGAACTTTCCAGAATGTGAAGCTTGTATAATGGGGAAATTGACTCGACAACCTTACCATCATAAACTGCAAATGGATCTTTAGCATAAAGAGTACGCATGGTGAAGGTGTTTATAGAAGAAAAGCTAGATTAGTTGCTATTGGTTGTAATCAAAAATATGGCGTAGAATATGAGGAATCTTTTTCACCAGTGATCAGAAAAGAAAGTCTTCGTGCAATTGTAGCCCTATGGTTGAATTTGGTTATAACATCATATGATGTGAAGACCGCCTACCTTTACGGAGAATTGAAGGAAACTATTTTTATGAAACAGCCGGAAGGATTTGTTGAAAAAGGTGAAGAAGTCAAAGTTTGCAAATTGTTAAAAAGTATATATGGACTTCCACAATCGGGACATTGTTGGAATAAAAAGATCACACACAACGAGATACTGATACAACTGGGAATGGAAAGATCGCAATATGATCCATGTGTGTACACTTTCAGAAAAGGAAAGGAATATGGAATATTGGGTTTATACGTGAATGATCTAATAATAGCCGGAACGGATAATGTAATAATAATTGTTGTTTAAAAGAAAAAGGGGAGAATTAACCTTTCATTGGTATAGAGATAAAGAAAACAGAATACGGTTTTGATCTATCACAAGCCCTTTATATCAATAAAATCTGAAGAAATTTGCACTCGAAGAATGTGTGTAACATTGTACAAATCCGGGAGATCGAGACCAAAGTTTTGATGAATGTCAAGACTCTAAACCAGTAGACAGGACATTGTATCAAGAGATGATCGGATCCCTGATGTATTTGGCAACCGGAACTCGTCCAGATATTACTTTTAACGTGAGCAATTTATCCCGATTTTGCAATGATGCAAGAGAAGTACATTTAACAGGAGTTAAGAGAATATATAGATACCTGAAGGGCACCAGAGATAAAATGTTAAGATACAAGCCATCAGAAAATAGCATTCTTGTCAGCACAGATGCAAGCTGGTGTTCAACAAGTGACGCAAAGTCCTATTCCGGATACACAGTTAAACTGGGAAACAACCTGATCAGTTGGAGAAGCAAGAAACAAAGTTTGGTGGCTCTGTCTACATGCGAAGCCGAACTGATTTCGATATGCGAAGGGATCTGCGAAGTAAAATGGATTAAAGGACTTTTAGAAGAAATATGTAAGGATGCGAACTTTCCTACAAAGCTTAAAACAGATAGTCAATCTGCCATTAAGTGGATTAAATCTGAAAAAATAACTTCCCGGACGAAAAATATAAACCGAAAATTGTATTTTATAAAAGATGCTGTGAAAGAAGGAACAATCGACCTTGAATTTGTTAGGAGTGACGAAATGGAAGCGGACCTATTAACAAAGGGTCTTCCCAAGGAGAAACTTAAAAACTGTATAAACTCTCTCGGACTTGTTTGATAGAAGCTTCCACACAGGGGAGGGTTTGTCGTATTTTATTTTTCAATACTCTGTGTGAAAGCTAGATTTTGAATAGGAACTAACCCCGGTAGGTGGTTGCAGGTTGATTAACCTAAAAAGGTTTTGTTTGGTATTACTACTTTTTTTCTTGTCTTGCTAAATGCAATAAATAATTATTTTGTTGCTTTAAAGAGAGTTGTAATTATTTAAAATACTACATAATATGATGCACTAGCGCGCCATCTGTTATCAAAATTCGAAACTATTTTAAACGTGTAAGATTATTTTTGAAATTAAACAATTTCTCCTGCCCTTACTGCAATGGAAAAAATTAAGAATCTTACGCGTTTGAAATAGTTTCGAATTTTGAAAACCGAATGTGTTTAACGATTTATTCGTAACAAAGATTTGAGATTTGAGAGTTTAGCACATCAGAATGAATAATAATATAAGAGTTTGAGTCAAAAGATGAGCCATTGAATATTAATATGGAAAAAGGCGTAAATGAATCGGTGAAAGAAAAAAAAACACTTTTTCTCAAACAATTTCGAGAGATTGCTACCTTTTTATCAATTTATTGAATACTAATACCAAATAGGTTTATTGAGCAATAAGAGGAAGCAATCCCTCAAACTATTTTGATTTTTTTCCTTTCACAGATCTAGTTACGCCTTTTTTAATCAATGATATAAGATAAAAAATGCCATGGATTTCTAGAGATAAGATTATTTATCATTATTAAACTTATTTTCGAGCTTACGGGAAACTCTGCTCTTCTAAAGGGAGGAGGGATATATAAAAATATGTCTTTATGCTCTCCTGTAAAAATGGAAGTTATGCCAGAAAACTCTAGAATACGTTCAATAAAGATAAATAAACCCATCTCCAAAATTCTGTGGCATTTGTTTGATTGATACCCAGGAAATTGAAATCAATTGATATTAAAATGATATAAGATCTGATTAAATGGAAAGAATGGTTATAGAGAAAATCTTTGTTATAAAAGTTTCCCATTGCATATTTTCAAATTATATTTGAGATTTAAAAATATGCATTTTCTAAAGAACTAGAGTTTTCATACACCTACATAATTCAACCTTTTTCAAATTTATTTTTTAGAGTTTGTATTTTAACCTAGTAATTAAAGTAGAGAGAATATCAACAAGCAGAAAAATCAATTAATAAAAAAAAATATATATAAAATAAATATTTAATCAATAAGTTGCGTTTCAAATATAAAATAAATTAATATTCAAAGAAATCAATCTCCCCTAATTTTCGAAATAAAAATTTGAAGATTTGTGAATATATAAAAAAGAATAAATGAAATTTTTAAATTTTTAATTACAAATATGTGGCAATATCGTTGCGGGGTTTCTTATTGTTGGATGCGAATGGTGAGATTTGGTTGAAGCGCAGCCGTTTGAGTGGAAGTTGCAGCATACAGTTAGGAATAATCAGGACACGTGATTGAGTTTGAAAATAAAGGCAACGGGTTGGAGGAAAGAAAGTTTGATAAGAGCTGAGCGATTTGACTTATTAATTAACTGATCACATGGCGGTGATTGTACTTAGCTGTGGGATGAGCAGAGGGGGAGAGGTCTAGAGCCGATGTCACCTCCTTGGGAGCCAAAGCGTAACTGACATTTCTTGCTTTTCGATTTAACACCAAGCTTCAGTTTCTCTCTGATTGGTTGAGATATGATCACATGGTGTTTTCCTATTGGTTGACCTACTTAGTGGTTCCTCCCTAATTGGCCGGCGGCTCTTCCTTGATGAAAGATGGCCTGCCTGGTATATCCGATTTCGTCAGGAAGTATTGGGTATCTTGACGCTTATAGCTTCGACGGATATTAGATACGTCCTGTTTTTGCCGGAAGTATTGAGTGCATCTTGGCTAAAATAACTTCTGCGGTCACTAGAGACGTCCGGTCTCTGCCCCTGCAATGTTGACACAGGGGTGCCAAAATAGTCGTGCCAGCTTTAGTCTTACTTCCTATATCTTTTGTTACTTTCTTTCCTCCAGTTACCTTGTTCTTTATTAAGTCTTTGAAAATCATACATGGTACATACATAGTGGGTCGGGGTTGCACTTAATTATATACAAATTATGACAGATGCGCCCCCTACATGTGAAGAATTCAAGAAGGGGTTAGCCTGAGAGAATTCTGTAAAATGAAAAATAATTTTGTGGGAAAATTAGTTGTAGGTATTGAGGGGCTATATACAAGCATTGCTGGTGACATAAGTAAGATAGAATGGGGTTGATGATATAGGTTGAGTATAATTAATAGAAATCAAAAAAATTTTTAATTGTAAGAAATCAATGAAGGTTATGGTACATAGTGGGTAAAACAAAAAAAAATGCGCCTAAACGAATTCTACTCGAGATAAAAAATGATATCGAGGGAGTTCTATTAAGGCTTTTGAAATCAAATAAAAATAATATAAAATAGTTGAATGAAATCAAAATTGAATGTGTTTGGTTGAAAAAGAAAAATATTTTGTTGCATGGTGACAAAGACAACTGCTTAGTTACTTTTTTGCTCGACTTTTGAGAAAAGAAATCGAGGAAATTTCATAAGGCGCTTTGAAATCAAAACAAAATAAAATAAGAGTAGTTGAATGAAAACAAAATTGAATGTGTTTGGTTGAATGGTGAGAAAAAAAAAAGAAAAATGCCTAACCATATTCTAGCTCGAAATTGGGAATGAAATCGAAGGAATTCTATTAGGTCTTTTGAGAAATCAAAAATAAAAATAAAATAAAAGTTTTTTGAGCGAAATCAAAGTTGAGTGCTTGGTTGAATGGTGAAAAAAAAAGGAAAAATGCCTAATTACTTTTTTTGCTTGAATTCTGGAAAGGAATTCGAGGAAATTTCATAAGGTCTTTTGAGAAATCAAAATAAAAATAAAAATAAGAGTTGAACGAAATCAAAGTTGAGTGTTTGAAAAAAAATGAAAAATAAAAAGGTTTCAACAACAAAGGGTGATTTAATGTTTTTAGTTTAATCGAAAACCAGTGGGTTTTCGTTGATAATTGAGTTGTGGCAATATAAGTCAAGTGGTAAATAGAATGATAATTGATAAGTGAAAATGATAATATAAGCTAATTGGTAAATAAAATGATAGTTAATGGTTAAAATTGATAATAAGTTGAATAAATTGCTAAATTGCTTAAACATTTATATTTTTAATTGAGAGAAAATAATGAAAATGATTGATATGAAAAATAAGGTGTATTGGTTTGAACCCTATGGTATCTACATGCCCTGATCTACATGTATTGGTTGCTCCATTTTGCCCTATAAATGTTTTACTTGTTCAATTATGCCCTATAAATTTTTTGTCTCGTCTGTAGCGACACTTAGGTGAAAAACGTGATTCTAGTCCTCAAGTGCGTTTATGCTGTGTGTACAGGAGACATGGAAATCTATATAACCTTTATGTGTAATTTTTTGTCTTTGTGTGTGTGTTGTGAAAAATGTTAGAAGTCGGTTGTGTAAGAGATGTGTGAGCTAGTTCTAGGTGTTGTTTCGTGGACGTGTAATTGGTTGGTAAAAATCGATATGTAGACTCGAACTGGAATCAAAACCGGTGGCATAGTGAGGTTCCCAGTCGACCTCAATAGGGGATCTTCTCATTGTAATTAGAGATACGGAAGTGGGGTGTGTCGGGCAAACGAGAGGGAGGGAAATTGGAGATCGGACGAAGGCGCTCCGCTTTGTTTACAGAGGCCGAATTTAACCTCCGCGGACTATACTTCCTGTCGTGGTGTTTCAAATCTCATTTCCTGCCGTCTATTTATTTTTGGTGCGGCTCAGATCTTGTTTTTGGAGCGTGATTTCTCCGACACTAGTTGGTTATCTTTCAGTTACTGCTATCTTTTCGGAGTTTATTTAGATTTTCTGCGAAGATGGTTCCTAAAATTATGAGAAGTTTTATAAATACTTGTCCACAATGAAGAATTGCTTGTCCACAATGAAGAATTGCTTGTCCACAATGAAAAACTGTTTGTCCAAAATTAAAAAATGCTTGTCCTAAATTAAAAACTACCTCTTGTAGTTCGAAGATTTTCTGATCGGGCATAGCATAGATAAACAAGTAATTGATGAATAAAATTGGAATACAGTTGTATGGCAGAAGTAACAAACACAGGATAAAAATCAGATGAAAGATAGGATATTGTCCCATGTTCGTCCACATTTTTGTAACTGGGGACTCTGAAATATTTGCTTGAACCTTGTGAGTTGTAGAATTTGAATGATTGGTAGGTTCGCAGTTTTCCTGTTTGATATCTTTAGGGAGTGTTGTGATATGATTGAGCTGGTTGTCAGGTTTACAGTTCTCCTGCTTGATCGTCAATGGTTTTATTAGAGATATGTCGGCGGTAATTGGTTTAGGTTGAGATGTGTGATCTTTTCTCTGACGTGGATGTGGTAATTTTGGCATTATTTGTGTTGTGTGTACGCTGTGCTTTATGTACGAATTTTGTTTTGTTTGGGTACCTGTGTCGGTATTTTTACGTGCAGGTTGTTTGTATTCATCGATTCTTCTAGCGAATCGGCAGGTGGGGCAGGTTTTTACCTGTTTTGCGATGTCTTGTGTCATGTTCTGCCAATAATATTGTGCTGAGATGAGCCTCGTCATCTTGGAGATGTTTGGATGGTGGTGTTGAGTGTGTACGGACTTAAGGAGTCTGGTTGTAAGTGAACTTGGGACTATAGTTTTAAGTACTCCTTTTCGGGAGACGGTGCGCAGTTTATTGTGATCTATAGTCACGCGAGATTTTCCCGGTGGAGAAGACTGTTGGCTCTGTATGAGTGGCGCATCTAGAAAGCCACAAAATGGGATACGAGTTCCAATGCCCGTTTCATATTGTTGTACTCCATTTATGCTACGGACCTCATATTCGTATCTTGACAATCTTAACCTCCATCGAAACAATCTGCCTGACGGAGCTTTGATCTCTTTCAACCACTGTAATGCGGGATGGTCAGAGAATATTGTAAACTTTCTGCCATTTAGACAGGTGCGGAAATCATCCACACTTTCCACAATGGCTAGGCATTGTAGTTCCAAGTCTGAGTAATTTCGCTCGTGACTACGTAGAGATCGGCTGAAATGTTGAACGGTGTATGTCTTCCCATCAGGGTAGACTTGTTTAAGAACGCCTGTAATGCTGAATGTTGAGGTGTTACAGTACACTTGACATGGCAGATCTTCCTGGTAAAGGTGTAATGTGGGGTGTGTGGTAAGGTTTTCTTTCAGGTTAGTGAACGCTTTCTGGCATTTGTCATCCCAGACCCACATGACATCCTTTTTTAGAAGGTTGACAAGTGGCGTCCGCAAGCGGGCGTGGTCTGGAATGAACTCTTTATAGGCGTTCACAGCTTTTAGGAAAGATCGTAATGTTTTTCGATTGTGTGGTTGTTTGGTGGCGTGAATTTTTTCTATGTTTTGTGTAGATGGGATGATTGTATTATTCTTAACGGTTGTGCACGCGCTTGTTTGTCGTTGTTGTTGTCTTTTGGCGTGCGTGTTGCGTTTGTTGTGCGGGTTGTGTGTGTTTGTCGCGTGATGACGTATGGGTGTGTGTATGTTGTGAGGTACATTTGCGTGTTTATGGCGTTGCGAAGTATGGTCATGTGTGAATTTTGTGTGGTAAGTGGGTGAGCTGTGTCGGTGTACGGACACTTGTTTGGGCATTATTGGAATTGTAGATTGAAGTTGTGGTGGCTTTATATGTGGTGGGCATAAAGTATTGGCAATTGGGTTGAGTGAAAAGTTGCGTGGTGTGAGATTAGAATGGTGGCATGTAAATATTTGGGGTTTGGGCAATGAATGCAGGCAAGGGTTTCCATGTGTGAAAGCTTTGGGTGCTGTGCGAGTCCTTTGGGACAGGTTTTGGCCTAGCCCGTGCTTGCATTCATTTGACACATGTTTAAAGTGGTAGATGGTATTAGACAATGGGACGCCAAGTTGGAAAATAGTGCCGCGATTATAATTTAGTTTTAATTTATATTGATAAAGGGTTTTTAAGGTAAGAACTCCAAATGGCAAGGATGCATTTACCACGTGGAAGTTCTCTCTACGGGTTATTTGGCCTATTGTCAGAGGGAAAGTTAAATGTCCTATTATTTTCGTAAAGCTATTTAGGGTGGATAGATCAAGGGAAGGTTTTTTAATACTTAAGTTGGGAAGTTGTGCTTTTAATCTATTGTATAAATGATACGGCAATATGTTCGAACCTGCGTCTGGTTCAATTAGAAAGGTACATGGTAGGTCCTGGGTCAGATACAAGTCCAAAGTCAATTTGATGGTGTCATTGGGTGGATTGCCTACCTTAGTCTCGAAAAGTCTCCACTGTGGCGTCTTCGGCTTGGTGTGGCTGGCTTGGAATATCTGTTGGACCGGGTCGGGACCTTTTGCACTGTTCTCGCAATTGAAAGGGAAATTTAGTCATTTGTACTGCTTCCATTCGAGTGGACCGCGTTGTCGGTACACTGGGCCCGTGTCGCGTGGCTTGCTTCCGGGTGCACGGGTACGGCATGGCGGATGGCGACTCCTCGGTGGACGTCAGGTTGTTCGGACACGTACCGGCGGTGCGGGCGGCGGTTGTCCCGAGGGTGGCGCTCCGGAAGACCGCTTCCAGTTGCGTGGATCTCGCCCCTTGTAGCGCGGCGGTCAGTTCTAAAATTACCGTCGCCAGGGTATGTCTTGTCGCTTCGTTCGTTGTCAGTTTCTTCTCTCTTGGTTTATCATTGCCTTTTGTTGTGCTGGCGCCTGGGTTAATTTCCATCTTCATCCTGATTAAGCTCTATAATCTTTATCCTGTTTAAGTTCCATAATCTTTATCCTGTCGACTTAACCGTTCTGTGGCAATATCGTTGCGGGGTTTCTTATTGTTGGATGCGAATGGTGAGATTTGGTTGAAGCGCAGCCGTTTGAGTGGAAGTTGCAGCATACAGTTAGGAATAATCAGGACACGTGATTGAGTTTGAAAATAAAGGCAACGGGTTGGAGGAAAGAAAGTTTGATAAGAGCTGAGCGATTTGACTTATTAATTAACTGATCACATGGCGGTGATTGTACTTAGCTGTGGGATGAGCAGAGGGGGAGAGGTCTAGAGCCGATGTCACCTCCTTGGGAGCCAAAGCGTAACTGACATTTCTTGCTTTTCGATTTAACACCAAGCTTCAGTTTCTCTCTGATTGGTTGAGATATGATCACATGGTGTTTTCCTATTGGTTGACCTACTTAGTGGTTCCTCCCTAATTGGCCGGCGGCTCTTCCTTGATGAAAGATGGCCTGCCTGGTATATCCGATTTCGTCAGGAAGTATTGGGTATCTTGACGCTTATAGCTTCGACGGATATTAGATACGTCCTGTTTTTGCCGGAAGTATTGAGTGCATCTTGGCTAAAATAACTTCTGCGGTCACTAGAGACGTCCGGTCTCTGCCCCTGCAATGTTGACACAGGGGTGCCAAAATAGTCGTGCCAGCTTTAGTCTTACTTCCTATATCTTTTGTTACTTTCTTTCCTCCAGTTACCTTGTTCTTTATTAAGTCTTTGAAAATCATACATGGTACATACATAGTGGGTCGGGGTTGCACTTAATTATATACAAATTATGACAAATATATTTTTTAAAAGCTTTATATTGAAAAAGAAATGTGTTTAGATACTCATTTATATTTACTGAGACTCATATATTTTATTCACTCAATTTCTCTCAAATTAATCACATTTAGTCAAATGTAATTTGATTTCCATCTGAATAATTCAGGTTCCCTCTTTAAAAAAATGAATGAAAGCGAAGTTATAAAAATATCAATATTAAATATATTTATTTCCTATATATTTATTGCTTTAACTTTAGCTTGTTTACCAAAACTGTCTATGTATATTATAGGAATATTTTGATTTATTTTCAATAACAAATTATCTTAGGCAAATTGTGAAGCTTGTCTAAATTCAGAGTAATTTTCCTTAGGGACATAAAAGAGCTGGTGTAACAATGTTTTATTTCTACCTCTTTTTAAAAAAATATTCAAAATAAAATTTCCACCTTATTATCACTATATAATACAAGGGGGGATCAATAAATACGGTGAATTATCTTATTTCTTAAAAATTAAAAAATCAAAAATAATTTAAACCACAGAATATAAAAAATATAACATCGAGAGACTATTTAAGGTGTTCTGTTCTTTTTCCCACGCGCGGCGCGAGACTTATAAATAAACTAAAATTGAAGCTCCCTTGAAGGATTGCACCACGCTTGAACAACGTGCAGTTATTCGTTTCTTGAATGCAGAAGGTATTCAAACATCTCAAATATGCCAAAGAATGAAAAATATCTATGGTGAGTCTTGTTTGTCTCAAAAAAAATTATAAATGGGTTAACGAGTTCAAAAATGGACGAATTACATGTACCTCAGGTCTCAACGTTTGGCCGGTAAAGTTTTGTTAACAATATTTTGGGATGTGATGGACCAATCTGTCTTGATTTTTTATCTCAAGGCAACGTATGAACAGCGATTTTTATTGTGACATTCTTGTAAATAAGCTAAAGCCCGGTATAAGAAACAAAAGAAGAGGGAAGCTTAGTAAAGGTGTTTTCTTCCTTCATGATAATGCAAGGCCGCATACATCATGTAAAACTGTATCTACAATTATTAAATTAGGTTTTGAAGTTTTAGAACATCCTGCATATAGTCCAGACATAGCCCCCTCTGACTATTTCCATTTTGGACTACTAAAGAAGGAGTTAAAGGGAAAGCGATTTGACTCGGATGAAGATGTCCAGAAAGTGGTGCAAGATTTTTTCACAGGCTTCCTAAGAGTACCTATAAAGAGGGCATTTACAAGTTGCCAGAACGATGGAGACGGTGTATAGAAAGCCAAGGTGATTATTTTGAATAAATCAAGTCCTAATTTTTAATATCGTTCTTATTTTTTAAATAAATTATAATTCACCTTATTTATTGATCCCACCTTGTATAATATATCAAATATTATTTAAAATTTTATTTATTTATTTCAAATTCTTCTTAAATAACTTACATACATTTTTTAACCTTTAATTAAAAAGACATGATAAATGATATTTTGATCCAATATATGCCTTTTTAATTAAAGATTAATTTATGGATTGCTCTATTTCAAATATTGTTTAATTTTTTATAATTGTTGCAAGTGTTATACATTATAAATATTTTTTATTGAAAAATACACCTTTTATAAAATACTCTATATACCCTTTTATAATCAAAATAATAAATCTAAAATTTAAGATATATTATAAAATATAAATCTTTTTTCTTATCTAGCTTGGATTCTATATATAATTAGATAGAAAATGAATAGAAAAAAAAACAATTGAATAAATTCCAAATCGAAACTTAAAGATAAGAAATCCTTTTAGAAAGAGAGAGAGTCGGTCACATTATAAATTGAAGCAACAGACGAATTGATAAACTTAATAGTTGGATCTTTTTTTTCTCATTCTAACAACACATTAGCTGAATAGAATTATAAATTTGAGAGTACTGAATTTTATTAATGTACTTAAATTTCAATTGATTCAAATATTCTGAATATTAATCGAACAATTGCTACAGGTTGCTGGAGATTATTTATTATGAAAAAGATATCTCCTTATCGTGCAACTGAAAGTTGCTGATGGCTTGCGCCATCTATCGGAATAAATATCAACTATTCTCGTTGATATTTAATTATTCCAGAATTGGCCAAATACCCATTCTTGATTAATCAAGAAAAGCTAACCACGGACGCGTTTCGGGCTGTTGGCCCTCATCAGCGTGGAGTAAGCTGTACCTCAACGACCCAAAAAAAACTGGTCCTTCAGGCACCCTATTATTTATCTTTATTAAAGATAATCTAAAGCTTTTAGGCATCTCTGTCCTTCTACAGGACAACATAGAAACATATGAACGTCTATTATATGTTTCTTAACGGCGTTTATATGTTTATATGTACTACTTTAGAAAGGAAGAAATACCTAAAAGCTCGAAATTACGTTAAATAAAGATAAAGAACTCAACTCCAGAAACCTTTAGCATTTATTTGATACTTAAACATTGTTTTAACTGTGAATTTCTCAAAAAGGCCGTGTTTCTGAAGTAATGGATCTGGTTGAGGAAATGGTGATGAATACTTGGGATGGCTAACGCCATTACAAACCGGACGTTTCCCATTAAACTTAATCAAAGTCCCAACTATATAACTACATTACTTCAGTATTTCATACATTTATTCTATGAGAGATTCTCTTCTTTGTTCAACTTATATTCCCACGCACACACACAGACACACAAATCTCTAAAACTCAAGTTCGAAACAGCCGAGTAACAGGTTCTTAGAAATATAAATTATTTAACATGATAGTATATATTTTTATATAGAACATATAAACGATAAAAATATTTAGCGAACCTAGTAAGGAACCTTCCTAGCGGTTTTCCATTTTAAGCTACCATAAGGCTTATGCCCATAATTTCCCAGATTACCTTCATATAGAATTTATCTAGGCTTCCAAATATATAGTCAGAGAATAAGATAATACAATAATAGAGTTAAAATACAATATAACGCGGCTGATGATTGTAAAACGAAAATTGCAATTATACCGCGAATGTTTCTTTTAAACAAAAATCGAAATCTATTTTAAAGAGAAATAACGATTATTTTTAACTTTAAGGATGAAGTATGATAGGATGAATTGTGAAGAGTAATGACAAACGGAAAAATAAAAGTGTCCAGGGGCGGGAATCGAACCCACAACCTTCTGCTTACCGGGCAGGTGCCATGTCCACTAGGCTACCCTGGACGTATTTTTCCGTTCGTAAATAATATTTAAAGTAACTTATAATACATTTAAAATACAATATAACGCGGCTGATGATTGTAAAACGAAAATTGCAATTATACCGCGAATGTTTCTTTTAAACAAAAAATCGAAATCTATTTTAAAGAGAAATAACGATTATTTTTAACTTTAAGGATGAAGTATGATAGGATGAATTGTGAAGAGTAATGACAAACGGAAAAATAAAAGTGTCCAGGGGCGGGAATCGAACCCACAACCTTCTGCTTACCGGGCAGGTGCCATGTCCACTAGGCTACCCTGGACGTATTTTTCTGTTCGTAAATAATATTTAAAGTAACTTATAATACATTTAAAATACAATATAAAGCGGCTGATGATTGTAAAACGAAAATTGCAATTATACCGCGAATGTTTCTTTTAAACAAAAATCGAAATCTATTTTAAAGAGAAATAACGATTATTTCTAACTTTTAGGATGAAGTATGATTGGATGAATTGTGAAGAGTAATGACAAACGGAAAAATAAAAGTGTCCAAGGGCGGGAAACGAACCCACAACCTTCTGCTTTCCGGGCAGGTGCCATGTCCACTAGGCTACCCTGGACGTATTTTTCCGTTCGTAAATAATATTTAAAGTAACTTATAATACATTTAAAATACAATATAACGCACAATATTTTTACAATATACAATATTTTTCCGTTTGTCATTACTCTTCACAATTCATCCTATCATACTTCATCCTTAAAGTTAGAAATAATCGTTATTTCTCTTTAAAATAGATTTCGATTGTTGTTTAAAAGAAACATTCGCGGTATAATTGAAATTTTCGTTTTACAATAATAGAGTGGTTAGTTAGGTTAAACTCGAGAAACATCTGGGAGGTTTAACACTGATGAACCAGGCCTTTCCAACGATATTCCTCACTGCAGTAATGGCAGAAGAACTTCAAACAAAACAGTAGAACAATCAAAAATGGCAAAATGAGCTAATTAATTTATTTTTATAAATATAAATGATGCTCTTATATGTCGTTATAATAATTCTATATACAGTTACGAGCGTCATGCGTCATCTCTGTCACCGTTTGCTTTTTTTGTGGAATGGCGCTCTCCTATTGGTTGGCTACGATCACTTGGCTACGATGGCGCCGCCACTACGCGAAACACTTTGTTTTTGATTTTGCCCCCCCCCCCCCCCCACTCGCCTTTTGGTTTTTGTAACTATTGTGTTGGAGCGGGTCGCTCCTTAAATAAATGCATATATTATTTAATAACAAAATGGAATCCTCTCTTTAATTTTCCCAGTAAGAGACGCCTACGGAAGCCAACAGTACATAGACAGATAAAGCACATAGGCTATAGTTATTAACTAACATATGCATTTATTTAAGGCGCCAATTTATAATTGTAACAAATAGTATTTGAATCAAAACATTCAATCAGGTAAAACACGGGCGTTGCCCGGGTCATTCGGCTAGTAGAAACATATGGGCAAGTACACTCAGGAGCAAAACTGAATGAAGTGGAAAGTATTTTCTGCCACCGTTTGTCAGTTTTTATATTTAAGGAGAAAGAGGCAATTCGTTCACACTTGGCTATCTCGCGTGTCTTCAATAAATGTCAATGTTTATCAAATATATTTTGAAGTTATTGTTTGAATACCGAGATACATGCTGAAAGGTATAACTTCTCTAAGTTTTGTCCATGAGTGGATATTCCCAAATACACTCCGATACACTTAAGCTTCTCACAAAAGCCGGAAGAGCCAAAAGTCAAGAAACCGGAGGGGTCACGCGCGACAGTATTATATTTCTCACATTACATATTTGTTGTAGCTGGTTAGTTTTGTTTACCATTTTTATCTAAAATACAATGATGCTAGTAGTGTCATGGAATATTTCGTTAATATTGTAACAGAGTTAAACCTAAATAGGAATATATTAAGATATATATATTTTTATATAAAAGGGCGTACCTGGATCTGTAAAGAATATTTATTGCAATAAATTGATAAAGAGGGAGCAAATCTCTTGAAATATTTGGAGAAAAAAAATGTTTCTTTTTTATTTACAGAACCAGATACACCCTTTTATTTAAACTTAATTGATGGATCGCCTTTAGACTCAAAATATATCTTTTTGTAGAAGGACATTTGAAAATTATCCCGCATGTGTTTCTTTTGAACGAAAAATAGAAATTTATTTTAAGGAGAAATAAAATATTATTTCTAACCTTAAGCAGGAGGTATGAAAGGATGAATTGTGAAGAGTAATGATAAATAGAAATTTCGATTTTTGGTTCAAAAGAAACACATGCTGGATAATTTTCAAATGTCGTTCTACAATCATAAGCCGCATTATATTGTAATATATGAAGAAAAAAAACAATAGAAAAAATATATAAGTGGGTCAGGTGTTGATATTAAAAATAAAGGAGGCATTGGGTTGCCAAATATCACGGAGCAAGCTAAATAAACGTTTAGTTTATTTTTTCTCCACTAGATGGCGCTCTGCCATCTAAAAAGCACATGTGCTCGTGGTCAAGAGATGCTTCCTTTATTTTTTATTTTTTATTGTATTATATATATTTTTATTTTTCATTTTTTTATATATATCTTCTTTATCGATCCAATTATAAAATAAGCAATTGATATACATAAAAAAATAACCGTTATACGATGTTTTTAAGTTCTGTCAATAGATGGCGCCCTAAAATTAGATATAATATATAATATTACTGTTGAGTATAACTCCCTTTCCTGCAAAATAAAAATAATTAATGATAGAATTTAAAAAAAAAACATTAACATAAGGTAAAGAGAGGTACAATATAAATTACCTTATTATTACTATTTCAATATTAATTTTAAAAACGATATCTTTATGAAATATTTTAGCATCAGAAACCTTATATATTAAATTAGTCAAGAAAGATTCATTAAAATATTCTTAGAGCTTTAAAATCTCAAAGGTTAATTTGCGAATTAGATTCATTTTCTATGTGCCCCTACACACCGATACATATGAATAATTATTTTGAAAATAGAGCAATCCATAGGTAAATCTTTAATTAAAAAGGCATATATTGGATCAAAATATCATTTATTTTACCAATATTTCAGTTGGCTGAACGCCAACCTTTATCAAGGTGTTATAACATTTTAAAGTGTGTCAACAACAAACTCAGCGCCACATAACTTAATGCTGTTGACGTTATGTGGCGCTGCGTTTGTTGTTGACACACTTTAAAATGTTATAACACCTTGATAAAGTTTGACGTTCAGTCAACTGAAATATTGGTAAAATATATGATATTTTGATCCAATATATGCCTTTTCAATTAAATAAATACTCATGTGAAAAAATATTAGAAAGAAATAAAAAGGTCAGGTGTTGATATTAAAAATGAAATAGGCATATCCTGACCAAGAGCACATGTGGTTTACAGAAGGCAAAGCGCCATCTGGTGGAACAGAAATCAACTAAAATTAATTTAGCCTGTTTCCTGATATTTGGCCAAGCCAATTTCTTGATAAATCACGAACGCGTTTCGCGCTGTTGGCGCTCGTCAGCGTTAGCAGGTCATCTGTTATAAGAAATTGCAAGTCTTTTATACGTGTATGATTCTTCTTAAAATTAAAAAAAGGTTTTACTGCCCTTACTGCAATGGATATATTAATGGGAGGGCCTGGCTCATCAGTGATGAACCCACCCAGCGGTTTGGCAAAATAATAGTTTAGAATATTCATAATATTTAATTAATTAATTTTAAGTTACCTGAATCACGATGCTGATCTTTTAATCAGCTTTTCTCCCTAGAGTTTCTTCCTGTAAGCGTTTAACATTCTATATAAGAAAAAATAAAATTCCTGAACCTTAACGAGAACAGAGAACTTTGTACAAAAAAGAAATAGATTTCTGGCAATAATAAATAACATTTTATAAATATATATTTAATTTCCTAAAATTAATTTGTTGCTTTATAATTTGAAATATTAAAAAATAAGGATTATTTGGATTTAATAAGTTTTATATATTCAATATTTCGATGGACCAATCGTCCATATTTTACGAGGTTTTTGTTTAGAAGCACACAGCAGGTCGCGGTGAGCCATGGATGTGTTGGGCGATAAACCATATATCCGTGGTTCACCTAAAGCACGCGACCTGCTATGTGCTTCATAACAAAACCTCGTAAAAGATGGACAATTAGTCCATCGAAATATTGAATAAATAAAACTTATTAAATTCAAAATAAGCATTATTTTTAAATATTTATATTATGGATTGCTCTTGCAGTAAGGTCTGTAGAGATAATATTTGATGATATTTAAAATAAACGCATTGCCAGTAAATTTATTTGTGTAAAATATTAACGATAGATGGCAATTAAATTTAATTTACTAATAAATATTATTAATAATAATGATATTCTCTGTGACAAAGAGAGTGTATTTGTGTTAAAAAAATATATATAAAGGAATAATCATTGATGAATAAAATATTATGATTTCATTCTTAACCTATTCTTATAATATTTAATAATCAAATTACATAACTGTTTGAAAGAATAATTAACAAAGAATTTATCAATCTCAAATGGATATATATATGTTTTCTGAAATTTCCAAGGCATTATATATGTATGTTTTATTTTGTCTATCCCTATTACATGTGGTACAGGCCATGATAATCATGATGAATAGAGGTTGGCGACTTCTTTTACTCTAAGTGCATCCCATGTATTCACATGTGAAAAACAGTTCGACTATGCAATTACAAATGTGACAGAGACCTGTTTGGTTACTTGTACTCACTGTTGGGCTTTCTCTCGGGGATCATTGGAGCATTTTTTTGAACCAGAAAAAAAGTGGCCAATGCGGGATTGGATCCCGGGTCGTAGCGGTCGAAAACCAACGGTTTAGGCCATCCTTCCACCGACCCTCTATATACATGTTTGTAGAATATAGGTATTATTAAGATTTCATAATAAAGAATATTGCAACAAAGCCTTCATAGAGTAATCTTTTAAAGTTGTATTTCAAAATTATATTTATTTTTATACTCGAAAAAATTGCCATTCTAACTCTAACAATGTCTTTTCATCCTTTGTCCTATTTTGACATTTCATCCTTTTCATTTGAAGTATTCCGTTTCAAAAACCTTACAATTTTTTATATATACAAGGACCACTCCAAAGGTTTTTGCAATTAAGATTAAATAATTAAAATATTAAAAATAATTATATCATTAAAATCTACATGCATATTTTAGCACCTATTCAAGATTTAATCCGTGAAAACCAATTATCGAAGCACTTACACCAGTCATCTTTGGAGATGGAATTTACGGCATTGATAAAGGCTTACAGTGCTTCATCATCAGTGTCAAATTTTATCCCTTTTAACAATAACTTAACTTTTAAAAATGAAAAGAGTCACAAGGTGCTAGGTCTGGTGAATATGGTGGATTAGTTACTAATTGCACACCAGAGTTGGCTAAAAGGTTTAATGTTTGGGCTGAAGTGTGCGGTTTTGCATTGTCATGGTGAAGAGGGACTCCTCTATGTTGAGCTCTTTGTCTGCTTTGCTTGATTTTTCAAATACTGCTGAAAGGCATTTTGTTGTATACCAGTCACTCTATTAACTGTCTTTCGATCTTTTAACTTCACAATATCAATAAAACCACTTTTCCAAAAAACAAGTGGTCATTTGTTTTCTAACACTTCGAGCTCTGCGAACTTTCTTAGGATGAGGTGATTTTGAAAAGCATTAAAGAGTAAATTGCCGTTTTGTTTTTGAATCAAAATTGTAAATACAAGTTTCGTCATCTGTAATAATATTAAAAACAGTCTTTGATTTGCCTTCATCAAATTTTTTCAGCATGAAATCACACCATTTAACGCGACAAAGTTTTTGGTCTTGCCTCAAGCTCTAAAGTACCCATCTACTAACAATTTTTCTGTATTTAAATGACCATTAATGATGGTGTTGATTGCTGCCGATCCAATGCCCACACCTTTCTCTAACTGTTGATACGTAATTCTTAGATCTTCTCTAAGTAAAAATCTTCCATCTCATTTTTTTCTTGGGTCACTGCTGTTGGTGGTCGACCTGAACGAGGTTCATATTCAAGGTTGATTTTTCTAAATTTAAATTCATTAAACCAATTAAAAACTGTTCTAATAGAAGGATCTTTATCTCCTAAAGTTTTCGTCAATCTTTTATGTGATTCTTTAGAAGTTAAGTTACTTTTATAATCATAAAATATTATGGCGCGGAAAAATTCTCTTTTCAACTCTATTGTGTCTGGTGCATTGTTAGAAATTACAGCTGCTGCTGTAAACAAAGTTGCGCCCTCTACGATACATTGTTGTTACTATCTTATAAAAATGTTTATGTTAGGCAAAATATTCATGTAGACTTTAATGGTATAATTTATTTTTTTATATTTTACTTATTCAATATTGATTGCAAAAACCTTTGGAGTGACCCTTGTATATATATATGTGGTATAATACAATAATATAATTTGGGGAAAGAGAAATAATCACACCACAATTTGGTAGAGGAAATCCCCGACAACCCGCGAGAGATAGACGGGCCAGCCACCGCTGAGCGGCCGGCCGTTCCGTGTCGAACACAATCCCCCAACTGTCTTAATTAGTACTGAGGTTCCAAGAAACGGCCCCTTGGAATATCGCTGATATCTCAAGTGACGGACCCCACATCCTGTCCCAATAGTCCCGAGAACTCCGGGCCTCTTGGAATATCGCTGCTGTCTCAAATGACCGATCCTTACCCGCCTTCTCTCTCTGGGTTGACTGTAGGTTTGTTTTATTATTCCTGGAAGAGCATATATTATGACATATATATATTAAGGAATACTTTCTAATATTTGATTCAATAAAAACAGTTCTTTTTTGTATCATTTACACCCTATATTGTTATTTTCATAACTTTAATTGAATATGGACCATCAATTATATCAAATATCGAAAGATAACTTGCCAATGAATAAATATAGTTTTGTTTATCATTTTTATTTGAATATATTTAAATATATTGTATATATGAAGAGGAATTATAACAAATTATAACAATATAACAAATTATAACAGTAATAGAGCTAAACCCCTATTCATAGGATTTGACTTCAATTACATGGGAATGAATATTTAAATAAATATATACAAATATGTTATAAAAAATAAGATTGAGATTTTTGTTGATTTTTGATTATCTTGAGGATTATACTATGTTAATGCAGTCGTGTTTAAAATATTTGAAAGAATGCTAATAAAAATAGTTTTGATCAGATAATTATTTAATTGAACTTATGGAATATATATAAAAAACATAATTTGATTAATGTACTGCCTAGTTTAAGGCGTGAGAATAAAAAAATGAAAAACTTATTTACATAATGTACAAAAGATATGAGCCGGCCATCAGGAAACAACATGGTCGATTTAACAGAGTATTTGAATCTATGAAATATAATTTAAAAAATAATAATATTTTTATACAAAATATATATTTTAATTCAATTTTCGTTAATAATATTGAAACAAAAATTGATTTTCAAAACCTTTGGATTGAAAGAATCAGATGAAACCTGTATAAGGGTCGTTTAAAACCCGAAAACTTGTAAATTCATTAAAAGTGTCATAAAGAAACCTCGGAGATTTATATTTGATTGATCATTTTGAAATATCGTCAGAGAACAGGCAAATCTGGATATTTATATAAACATATAGAGATTCCTATGTTATATTTAATGCATAGAATTTTAATTAAAATATATATTCTCTCTCTATCGTTTGAAATTAATTAAATTATCAGATGCGCGACCCTTTGTTTTCAATTTTAAATATGCATATGGTTTAATTAATGAAGTTGATAATTAAACACTGATTATTTTAGAAAAGGAAGGCCTTCTTATATTTATTAAAAACGGTAAACATGTGCGTCTTAAAATAAAATTAATATATTTCCTAACCATTATATAGATATGATGGATTAGCACACCACCTGTTATCAAAATTCGAAACTATTATAGACGCGTATGATTCTTTATAAAAAAACAATTTCTACTGTCCTTACTGCAATTCTATTATTTTTGAAGTAAATAAAGTTGTGGTAAAGCTTTATCTACTTCAAAAATAATAGAATTACATTGCAGTAAGGGCAGTAGAAATTGTTTATTTTTTTAAGAATCATACGCGACTATAATAGTTTCGAATTATATAGATATCTTTATATTCTTTGTTGTGATATACGTATTTATGAGATAAATCAATTTCCTATTAACGTTTGAAATTTCCTATGTTACCAAAATGATTTGTGTATTGTTTGTGTTGTGTGGGAGAGTGTATTAATTTGTCAACTCTTAAAGATCCTAAATAAAGACAGTATGTCTTTGGTTGAAGCGTTTTCAAACACCAGCCTTTTATGCATTTTCCAATATAAGATCTTCGTATTCTAATGCTTGAATCCTAACCAACAATAGAAACACCCTTCTCTCTACAATCTGCTGTCTTCATTTGAGAAATACCTTGTGATTATTTTTCCTATAAAAATGTTTATTGAAGTTCTTTTTAATCGATCATTTGAGATTTTTCATTTATGAACTCGAGAGCTTTACCACAACTTTATATAATTCAAAAATAATATAATTACAGTAAAATGATTTCCCGAATGAATATAGAAGCTTCTCTTTACTTCTGGACGATAGGGTTAATCCTAAGCGTCACGAGGCTATACAATTAACATACGTTGATATATGTGTATATGTGTGTGTATAACTTAATTTTTTAAAAGCTAAAATTCTAGATACAAGTATATGAAAGTATACTTGTTTATGAAATTTTGAACTGTGTCTGTAACTATTGAAGAATATATATTTTATGAATATAATGTTTTGTTGTTGGAATGATTGAAGGGGATGAAAAAGTAGTTTTTTTATTTTTAATTACTTGATGAAAAATTACACTTTAAATATTTTTCACAATTATATAGAATTTATAAAATTAATCCTATATTAGTAATTAAAAAAAAATAGGTATGTTAACAATGCATATTTACAACAATTGTCAAAGTGGTATCTCTCAAAACTATGGTTAAAAAATATAGAACAGTCAATGAATGGAAAAAATATAAATTTAAAAAAAATGAAAATATTTGAATTTTTAGATTATATAATATATATATATATATTTATCTTTCTTTTAGTTGGAATAAGAAAAAGGCTTCCTCAAGTACCTTTTTTTCAAAAGAATATATTTGCTTATTTTATAGATATCAAAATCTTCTTGTTTTTCTTTTATTATTTGATTGATTTTTCACTATGTAATAGCAATATTCTTTTATTTCATAAATTTAATAATTTGGGAAAACGACCTCGGAAAGTCTGTAGGCGTAGCCCTCCTTTTTACAGACTCATTTATAATTTTAAGAATTTGGAATATTTGAAAATCGTTTCTTTTTTCATGAAATATAAATCAATGCTTATTCTTCCTTATAAATAAAGCATCATTCAAATAACGAGCTTCTTTCAGGATTTACAATGTTACAAAAACGTTCTTTAAGAATGGAACACAAACACTGTATAAGCATTAGACCAACAACTATATAAAATACAATAAAATATTTGGTAGTTTTATCTCTTTTTCCAATAAAGATACTTCCTACTGCAGTTATTGATATGAAACGTTTTAATAGACCCGAAATCTTCAGCGATGAACATTCCTAGAATAGTTCCCCAGTTTAATTTTCACTCTTTGAATAATTTTTTAATCTAAAAATAAATCACATTCTTAATAGTTTATATTTGAAGTAAACGAAAAAATTGCGCTACAAATTTTAAAATAAAAATACAACCTTTCGCAATGAGTTTCTTTTATTATATTTATACACTGTTGTATTTTTTTTATACAGGTAAACTCCGTACAATTGGTATAAGTGTATAACGAATCAAAGGTTTTTACGAAGGAGTATCTTTTATTATATTTGTGCAAGCTTTCGAACTTTGCAGTTCTTCGACAGGCATGGATAGCATACAAATACTACCCTAGTATTAGTATTTCTGTGCTATCCATGCCTGTCGAAGAACTGCAAAGTTCGAAAGCTTGCACAAATATAATAAAAGATACTCCTTCGTAAAAACTTTTGATTCGTTATACACTGTTGTATATAAATCTCTATTTCAAGCACAATGTGTAGACAAAATAATAATAATGGTATTTATCAGTGAAAAACACAAACATCCTCGATGAAGAGAGGCGAATTGCCCCTCGAAATATTGGAACAATAAATTCATTATAAATCCAAAAAAAAAAACCTCATTGCGAAAGGTTGTATTTTTATTTTAATAGTTTATATTATATATAATATTCTAGGTTGACAAAACGGTAACATTTTCTATAAAACCAATCTAACTTACATATAGAGATGCTACATTAAGAAAACATATATATCTAGTCGTATTATTATATCTGAAGTCCTTAAAGCTACATTAATAATTCCAAAACTGAAACCTGTTATTGATAAACAATACAAAATGATTACAACTTATCCTTTATCTAATTAACTCTATATTTATATAGAGAGATATATAAGGCATAGATTATTTTTAATAATATTGGAAACAGGATCTTTTGTTTTAAAATTATATGTTCTCTAAAATAAAGTTTTGCTTTGAAGGCATCGTTAGAAAATCATTATGAGAATTCAAAGAAAATAATTCAAATAGATAGGTTATGTGAGTGAATTTTATACAAGAACGTGGAGGGTTTAAACTCAACAACGATAAATGTCAAAATCAGATTAATCACATTAAAATATATATGAACTTCGCTCTGAGGGTTTTCAATACATGATGCAATACAAGACATTAATTAGATAACGTCATTTATAAAATGAAAGGATTTGAAAGCACGAATGTTTCTTTTATACATATTACAAACTTCTACTGCCCTTACTGCGATGAAAAAATATATTGGGAGGGCTTGGCTCATCAGTGGTGAACCCTCCCAGCGGTTTCGCCAATTTAATCCACCAGACCGCTTCTCAGAGCCCTAATACGGTATTGGACGATTCTGCTTATATACGCAGCACTGAAGGATATAATTTCAGAAATGGTTTTCAAGAGAGAAAACTATGGACATAAGCTTATAGGACAGTAGAATTACATTCTAAAAAGAAACATTCGTGCTTTCAAATCTTTCATTTTATATGTATAGATGGCGCGTTATTGCTTTGTGTTAATAATATTATTTGTTGGTTGGAAGTCGATTCATGATATATGCAGATACGTGACGCTGTATTTTAGAAACCCATGTATGTATATAAGTAGAACTAGGATTCAAATTAACCATTCCCCTGAAGAGATGACAGGAAGTCATTGAAATGTCGGGAGATGAAATAAACTATTGGTTGATGTGGCTGTGTTTTTCTCTAATATATTAGTTTATTGCTGGTCTCTAGTCAAATCTGGATAGAGTCGCTTTAGTCACACACACACACACACAAAGCCTTTATTAAGACGTTAGTCTTATAAAGATTCTCCGTACAAGGTGCAATAACAGGAAAAGAGCAGCACAGGAAACCAGTAGTTCCGCAACTATATACAATTATTAGTAATAATGAAAAGTAAGATTTAATATGAAAGGTCGACGCCATCGCCTCAAGTCTTCAATTCCATAAGCGCGGAGCAGAAATAGGGACTAAGTTATTTAGTTCGTCATAAATATAACATCCAGACACAAAAAGGAGGTTTACTCCAGCACAGCCATCCATATCACCAGCTCCGCAATCTCATCGTCGACCAACACGATGGCCCCTCGATGTTTCGTCATCATTCTGAGGTGTAAGAACAATAGAGTCGCTTTAGTTATTTATTTTGTAAGTAATAAGAATCAATTTTAAAAGCCACACACAGATAAAGATATGAACAATACTGGAAAATAGAGAATTCCAATATATATAACATCTCATGGTAGAAAGTTAGACAAAGATCTTCGATGCTAATGATACAATAGAACACCTCCACAATGGGCTTCCTATTGTGTAAAGAGTTATGTTACATAATCAACAAATTAATTTTCAATAAGTGATGGGATAATTAGAGAACACTAAAATTCTATAAAAATCCAATGAGAGTCATCAGGTAAAAATTTATTCTTTAAAATTGACATAATATATGTGCACACAAATGTTTTACGAGATAATACTTTAAAGATATGTCATTTATATATTGAATATGTACTTTGTTCTTTATTCATTCCATCCTTTTCTTCTTTTGTAATGTATCTTCTCTTCCTATATATGTAAGTTATATGGTTTCAACGAAAATCTTACCATTTTGTCAACCTAGAATATCTTCTCTCATTTTAGACATAATGATATTCAGTTGTTTAATCTTAGGATAGAAATTTCAGGGCGACATTGTGAAAATGTATAAGACCTTATATTAAAAAAAGAAAAAAAGCCATCTCCTTATCGTACAACTGAAAGTTGCTGATGGCTTGCGCCATCTATCGGAATAAATATCAACTATTCGTTGATTTTTAATTATTTCAGAATTAGCCAAATACCCATTTTTGATTAATCAAGAAAATCTATCCACGTACGCGTTTCGACTTGGCCCTCATCAGCGTGGTGCAAGCTGACCTGATATTGGTTTTAGAAAAGAAAAATATAGTAATACATATATATTATAAAATAAAAGTATTTAAAAGCGCGAATGTTTCTTTTATACATAAAACGAACTTCTACTGACCTTACTGCGATGAAAAAATATATTGGGAGGGCTTGGCTCATCAGTGGTGAACCCTCCCAGCGGTTTCGCCAATTTAATCCACCAGACCGCTTCTCAGAGCTCTAATACTGTATTGGATCATTCTGCTTTTATATGCTGCACTTATATTTTTTCATCGCAGTAAGGTCAGTAGAAGTTCGTTTTATGTATAAAAGAAACATTCGCGCTTTTAAATCCTTTTATTTTATATGTATAGATGACGCGTTATTGCTTTGTGCTAATTTATTCCCAATTGCCTTGTCTTTATAGTTTGCTGAAGAGCATTGCTCGAAGCAAATATTTGAATGTAATTCTACTGTCCTATAAGCTTATGTCCATAGTTTACTTGAAAACCATTTCTAAGATTCCATCCTTCAGTGCAGCATATAAAAGCAGAATGATCCAATACAGTATTAGAGCTCTGAGAAGAGGTCTGGTGGATTAAATTGGCGAAACCGCTGGGAGGGTTCACCACTGATGAGCCAAGCCCTCCCAATATATTTTTTCATCGCAGTAAGGTCAGTAGAAGTTCGTTTTATGTATAAAAGAAACATTCGCGCTTTTAAATCCTTTTATTTTATATGTATAGATGGCGCGTTATTGCTTTGTGTACATATATATTATATAAAAATATTATTTTATTTTAAATTATAATTTCATATATTCAAATACTCTGCTAAATCGACCGCCAGAGGTCACTCTTCCCCTATAAAAACTCGTTGTTGTTTTATTCCAATGGCCGGCTCAAAACCTTTGTACATTATGTAAATAATCTTTTGTTTTTCCTTTGTTCTACTCGCCTTAAGCCAGGCAGTACTTTTACCAAATTATGTCTTTTTAATATATTCCTTTAGCGCAATTAAAGCTATTTTCGATAACTAATTTTATTTTAAACTCTTCCACGACTGCATACCAAAATCAAGCTAATGACCAATAATTCCTCTACAAGTAATTAATCTCAAAACAGCAACAATTCTTTATTAAATATAACATATATATATATATATAGTTATTCTATTATATCTGAAGTCGCTAAAGCTACATTAATAATCCCAAAGCTGACACCCGTCAGTAAAATAAATATAAAATGATTACAACTTATCCTTTATCTAATGAACTCTATATAGGAAGATATATAAGGCATGGATTATTTTCAGGAATATTGAAAACAGGATATTTTGACTTGGAACTAGATGTTCTCCAAAAGAAGGCTTTGAAGACGTTGTTAGAATATCATTATGAGAATTCAAAAGAAATAATTCCAATGGATAAGTTATGTGAGTAGATTTTATACAATAACGTGGAGGGTTTAAAACTCAGAACAACGATAAATGTCAAGAACAGATTAATCACATCAAAATATATATGAACTTCGTTCTGAAGTTTTTCAATACATGATGCGATACAAGACAATAATGGTAACGTAGATATCTCCAATATACCATACTTCAACTTGCTTGTCTACTGCCCTACAAGGAAGAAGAAGGAGAAGAAAACCATAATCCTAATACTGCCAATAAATCAATGCGACTTTATGGTGATAATTCTCACTAAGGCGGATCATCAACGATTGTGTTATTCCGTTCTTGGCTTATACGCGGTAAAACAAAGAACAGTTCTATTTTTGAATTAACCTAACCTAAAAAACAACTAACCCAACTTAATCTAACCTAATCTTAACCTAATCTAGCGTACTAATACACTCGGTAGCATCTTGCTACCAGTAGTCCTCGGAATTGAGTACCTCACCAATTTTACATCTCGACAGCCCGTGAAACACAATTATCTTTTCAAGATTTTGATGTAAAGGGAATGTTGGTGGGACATCATTTATGTTACTTAAATGCTCAAATAATGCACGTATAAATGTAAATACACTCTTGAACAAAATATAAGAGATTTGACCTTTTAGAATATATATCAGAATTCAGATAATAACTTGAAATTATCTAAAAAGTATAAAATAAACAGATGTACAGGTTGGTGACGTAAGATGGATATGCAACTAAATATGTGGAGAAATACGAATTTATCACCTTCATCAGAAAATATTAATTTATATACAAGAATTTTAGTCATTAACAAAACAGCGATCTTTAGAACGAGAGCTCCAAATCGTGTGGTTTGTTATTGAACAAACTTATTGCGAAAGGTTTTATATATTTTATATATTTATTGCAATATTGTTCTTGATTTTTCATATACATATTTATAAACTACCTAAACGATGATAAAAAAAGTAATTTTGCCAAGGCCTGAATTTTTTTCAAAGTTCGATTAGCGATAATAAAGAGAAATTTGTGCATGAAAAATAGCACAAAAGTGAAATTGTACTGTATTTAGTTGGAAATATTTTTGAAAAAAGACATTTCTTGATCTGGAAACTAAAAGTTACTGATGGCTTGCGTCATCTGTCGAAATAAATATCAACTGATCGTTGATTTTTTAATTATTCCAGAATAAGTCAAATACCCTTTCTTTATTAATTAAGAAAAGCCAACCACGTATGTGTTTTGGGCTGTTGGCCCTCATCAGCATGGTGCAAGCCGTACCTCAATGGCCGAATAAGCTGGTCTTTGATAAATTGTGAAAAAAACATAAATCATGTATTTAGGACGATTGATTAATATAAAAAGGATAGTTGGCCAATTCTGGAATAATTTAAAATCAACAATTAGTTGATACTTAATCCGACAAATGGCGCAAGCGCGCGCGCGCCATCAGCAAACTTTAGTGTCACGATCAGGACATGCCTTTTTCTTGTAGAGAATAATGATGTATTTTCATTTTAACACAATTAGACGGTTGTAATAATAAAGAGAAAGAATTCTTCTGATTGTGGATATGAAGGTTTCCGCCATTTGTCGTATTATAAAAATGTTTCAAATATATATATGACATAATAAAAATATGATTTTTATTATTCATTATAAAATTAAAATTCTAGAACCAAATAATTACACAACCATAATATTTATTAAAATTGTTTTCCTAATATAACTGAAATTATAACTTAATTGATAAAATTAAAAATAAGAACTAAACACAGAGTTAATTTTTAAAATGTAAAGGAATGCCAAACAAAAAGAATATAACCTATATTGCTTTTTTTTTAAATAATAATAACTGTTTGCTTTGAGAAATAAGGAAAATGAATATAATTTAAGACATAAAAGGTTATTATTCATTTTTTTATCCACGACTGCATGAAAGGTAACGTATCTAGAATATACGTTTTTTTTTTACATATACATATAGAGAGAGAGAGTAGATTTTGAGTGTTTTTTTAGAGCACTTCTTCAATATTTTATAACACTCCAACCTTTTTTAACCCCTGATAAATTTCACCTCAAATATCCATCTTGATTTAAAGGCTGGTTGAGCTTTAAAAGTGTATATTGGAAAGTGAGAAATGGTTAGAATCTATTAAAACAGTTTACTCTGGGGGTCGGTGGAAGGAAACCGTGGGTTCTCGACCGCTACGACGAGGAATCGAATCCTACATTGAGCACTTTTTTCCAATTAAAAGAAAAATGATTCAATGGCCCCCAATTCTTGCTAAAGTCCAACCCCACCAGCGAATGCAAGTAACCAAACGGAGCTCTGGCACATTTGTAAATGCAAAGTCAAATTGCCTTTCACCTATGTAGACATGTGGTGCACTTACAATAAAAACAATCGCCAACTTCTACCCATCATGATTATCATGGCTTGTACCACGTGTACTAGGAATAATAATAATATAATAAAAACAGTTAACCAAGAGTAAGTATTGAATTATAGGTGTGTGTGGGTGTATTAAATACGTTATCCAATATTTATTTACTTGTAAATATCTCTCAAGTAAATCGATTCTGTTACAAGCTGTATCGGGATGTAAATAGATCCAGTAGGTAAATACAGATGCAACAGAAATGGATAAATAAATGGAAAGAGAGCTTTTAAATATTGAAGACATAGATGGAAATAAAATTATTTACATAGGTGCAACTAGGTATAGTGAATAATTTAGAAAGGAACGACATTCCTATACATATTTTATATATTTTGATCCAATAATAAAATATACATAGCTCAGAAAAGAAGCAGAAATAATGTTTTTCTAATAATACATCTTTTTTGAGTACACAGATTTAATTTATTTAAGATAAAATTGAAATTGGAGATGTATGTTTGTTTTACATTAATAATTTAAACAATAAAGTTGTTTATATTATAAAGTAAATATATTTTTAAAAATGAATATATTGGGCCATTCTCATATAGAATATTGCTGGAGATTCTATATAAAATGTTATATATTCAAAGAGTATAAAATAAATTTTGATATTAAATAAAATCTGTTAGACATTATCTTACTTCCAGGTTTATGTTTTTTTTTTCAATAAAGATAATAGAAATATAACGTATTGTATGAATATTATGATAATATATTTGTATAATATATGCGAATAGACAATATTAATTCTATTTATATGAAATAGAGAGAGAGAGATTAAAACTACCTTACTATAACTTCCATATAAGATGGTTTTCAGATTGGTTTTTGCCTTTTCCTGTATCCTATGGCAGCCATCCTTTTCTCAGAACAAATTTGTTTACATAGAAAAAAAAGAAAATAATTTTGTATAATAATCATTTATTTCACTAAGAAAAGTGAAACTCCGCCTTTGCCGGTCCTAAGCCCGGATGAAAAAGGAGGAGGGGGAGCAGTAACAAGCTCGCTAAAAAACCTGAACTCAGCTGGCCCGGCTAATAGTACCCTGTAAGGGCTCCTAAACCAGTGATACAGTATGAGCAGCGTTTGTACTCCATGTTAGGAGCGGCTGCACATGGCGTCTGTTCCTCATGTCAGAGGCGGCTATTTCTTTTGGAGCTAAGTCGGCCTGCCACTGAGTAGTGCTCCCATTCTTAATGACAAAAGCAGACGCATTCTACTTCACCTAATCATGATGAATGTCCTTTACAAGCTTGATACCCTAATATGATTAAGTGGAGATAAGAAAGAAGAATAAAAGTTCTAATTATGTGAATATTTACGTGTATATAAATATTATCTTCTAATTTCTTGGAAAGTTGCCTGTCGCAGGACTTCAAAGTCCGAAAGCTTGCCGAATTTACAGCATTAATAAAAGAAACTCGTCGCCGTTAACTTTTGTTCTTTCATCAAGATGATGTCTGGCGATTCCTTCCCTTGTAAGATTATATAGGTTAAAATAAAAATAAATATTAGAAAGAGAGAGAGTTGTATCATAGATTTCTATGATATTCAAGATAAATATGGGATTTAGTAATTATAAAAAAGAGCAATATCAAAACCTTTCATATTGAAAGAAATATTAGAATATATTTCGTAAAACCCTCTGTCAGTATCCCACCATCGCTATATTGCTTCTCGTCATTTTGGCTAGTATTAAAGTTTTAGCCAAGGCTCTATTGAGGCTATAGACCTCACCTACAACCGTGTCGCCGTGTCGATACAGCCACTCAGGAGGAATTGCCGACCTGATGAAAGAAGAGGTGAATCTTCCTATTAAAGGACCTTTCGCCTGGATCCAAACGACCTGAAGAAGAATACCTCTCTGTATAAAATTTTCAAAATATTCTTTTATTTTTAAAATTGTATATGTTATTTATATTTATCTCTTTCGGTATCTATAATTTGAATATATATATATACTAGCCGAATGACCCGGGCAACGCCCGTGTTTTACCCGATTGAATGTTTTTATTCAAATACTATTTGTTACAATTATAAATTAGAGCCGTGGATGTCACTCTTGTGAAACGTCCCGCTCCAAACTTTACATGTACATTAGGTTAGCTGGTATTACCCCTCATTTTCACCGCTAGAGGCGCGAGCGAATTGACTTTTTGTAAATATACATAATTATAAAGATAGAAGCTTCTATAGAAGATAATGATCATAATGATGATGCGCGCATCCGTGACAGCGATGAGGAATTGAGGAAAGACGGTCGTGACTATATATTAATAATAAAATAATAATAATAATATAATAATAAATATTATTATTATTATCATTAGATAATGATAATGATCATAATGATGATGCGCGCGCATCCGTGACATGAGGAATTGAGGAATTGAGGAAAGACGGTCGTGACTATATATGTTGATATATTTAGGCGTACGCGCGCGCTCATACGTTTTAGTTGAAAACAAACATTTATTTGAAGGAATTTTGGAAATAGTTAGCGAATTATTCTTTTGATTTTGTTTTATAATATTTGAAATCTTCAAATAACAAATTACAAGTGTTCCTACTTGAATAGACAAGATAGGTGAAAACAAGAATAATTAATCAATTATCATGATCATCAGGATTCGAGGCCTTTGCCGGTCCTAAACCCGGATGAAAAAGGAGGAGGGGAAGCAGTAACGAACTCACTAAAAACCTGGGCTCAGCTGGCCCGGCTGATAGTACCCTGTAAGGGGTCCTGATTCAGCGATACAGGATGAGCAATGTTTGTACTCCATGTTAGGAGCGGCTACACATGGCGTCTGTTCCTCGTGTTAGAGGCGGCCATTTCTTTTAAAGATAAGTCGTCCTGCTATTGAGTAGTGCTCCCAGTCTTAATAACAAAGGCAGACGCATTCTACTTCACCTAGAGATTAGAAAGAAGATGATGATTCGATGCGTTAGGCTCAAATCGCTGTCTTTTCTACTGCTGATTAGCCGGTTGAAAACATACGCGAGCTTACAGACCTAGTAGTTATTAAATATCCCTCTTTAAAGTATTTTATATTAAAGTGATTTAAATGAAATTATTTTGTTCACAATTCTTTAAAGTTTAACTAAAACAAATATATAAACCGATATGATGCCTTTCAATCTTATTTACTTTCAGTAAAACTTGAAGGCAGGCACATTGGTTCAATTATTTTGGTTAGAATAAACTGTAAACTATGTTCTGGTTTTTATAAATATATATTATTTAAAATACATCTTTATATTTTTTCTTTTTTCTCTCGCCGAATTTAAACTTGTTTTATTTTTATGAATAACGTATATATATTAAAATAAATCTTCAGCAATATATACCTTTATATGAAATATCATAATGATTTATTCAGTAGCTTTGCCGGAGAAGAATAACATACATTGATTTAACATTTCAATCTTATATATATGGAAATTTTCCGGGAGGAAATTGATCCATAGAAGCATAGGGCGCCTCTCCCGTCAAAATAAACGTCAAAACCTGACGGCTTTGTCACCGAAACGAGGCCGCTAGTTTGCGGTGACGGTCAATAGATGGCGTCAGGTTTTGACGTTTAATTTGACGGGAGAGGCACCCTATGCTTCTATGGATCAATTTCATCTCGGCAAATTTTCCATCTATATTCTAGCCATAGATTTGGCCCAGCCACCTTGCCAGCAAAACACCTCTTTGGTAGATTGTGAGGATTCCATTAGATCCCGTGTGGATCTCATGGAATAAAGTCCGCCCTAGACTGACGAGGGCCATTAGCCAGAAACCATAGTATCTAAGTGGACGCTTGTCAATTTTCTAAAGCTGGTGTTGTGGCTTTGTCGCCGACCCGAGGCCGCTAGTTTGCAGCGACGGTCAATAGATGGCGTCAGGTTTTGACGTTTATTTTGACGGGAAAGGCGCCCTATGCTTCTATTTATACACATATATGTATTATATAAAAATATTATTTTATTTAAAATTATAATATCTAGAACAACCTACGCCAGATTTCACGGCTTTCCCTTTATAAGTTCATTGTTGTTGTTTTACGTTGGCCGGTTTAAATCTTTCTGTAAATATGTAAATACGTTTTTTGTTTTCTTTATTCTACTCGCCTTAAATCAGGTAGTACTAATGCCACCATACATTATATCATATCATATATATATATATGATTTCTAAATGGGGTGTGTAGGTAGTAATTTAAAAGAGACCTATATAAAATGTCAGTATAAACCACAAATCTAATTAAATAATTTAATCATGATTCTAAGAGACCATAATGAAGATTAGTGTTTTTGTTCTCTAACTGGAGTTTTTGTTAAGTTTGCTCCTCCAAAGCAAAACAAAAAAGAATTGGGTGGGAGGTGAGAAAGTTAAATGACGTCATTCGTGACGTCATTTCTAGTGGGCCAATCACGAAACGCGTAGGAACCAGGACAGGACTAGCCTATATAACTGGCGTATAGCAGCGCAACAACTGGTTGACCAATCAGAGCTCGAGAACCGCCTGGACCAATCACAGCTCAGCTCGCATCTAAGGTGGCTTCAACTAGTTTAGCCAGAACTTTGTCCCAGTAAGGTAGGTCTCTCTCTCTCTCTTGCTCCTTCTAATAGTTAACTAGATATACTATACCTCTTAACTATCTCTTACTTAGCTACTTTATACTAACTAGTCTATACCTCCTATATATACCTACGTTTACTATATATCTAACATTAATATATATTATTATTTATAAAATGTAGAGTGTCCTCTTTTACATATAAATCTAAATGTCTGTAGAAAAATATAAATATAAATTTTAAAATTTATTCTTTAGTTATATAAAGATTAATTTCTATTATTAATACACTAATTTATCATAGTTTATAACAAAATTATTTTATATAGATGTAAAATATAGTTATATTCCTGTTATAGTAAATATAGGTTATGTCTAGATGGATGTAGGCATATGTTTGTTATATACAGTATAATATAATAACCCACTTTATAAATGTTTATTAGTTATATCTATATGCGCTCCACATAGGAAACTGGGTTAACTATCTAGTAGTGTTTAGTTAATGTTAGTTTTCAACATTTTTGGAGAATTTGCTTATTGATGCCTTGTCAGATGAGAATATATAGGGGGAATGTGGAAAAGTGAAATTCTCTGCAATACATATAGAATAATAAACAAAACGTCTTCCGAGGATGATTTTTTTGCTTTGTTTTATATTTAATTTTTAAAATCTGAATTTGGTTAGTATATGTTCACGAAATAAGTGCTAAATATTTAATTATATAATATCATAGAAACGGTATTTATGTCATTTTAATAAGTAATTATAAAGGATATTGTATACAGTAAACTCTCCTATAACGCGATTAATTTTTTCTGTGTTGTATGAAATCGCGTTATAGGAATTCGCGTTGTACGAAATAAAACTTGTATAACGCGAATGTTGTTAGGGTAAATTGTTTTATTTTATAACGCGTTATACGAAAATTCGCGTTGTATAAATAAATTTGTCGCAATTTTTTTATAGCGTTGTACGAAATCGCGTTGTAAAAACTCGCGTTATAGGAGAGTCTACTGTATATATATATATATTAATATACATGTATTTACCAAATACCTAATATATGAATATCTATAGGTTACGTGTTGCTCTATATAGTGTATATTATAAATATATTTTATCAAATGTACGTTTTCAATCCACGCAACCAATATATTTTCTTTGATAGAACTCTATGTTGTCAAAAAAGAAACATTCTGAGAACTACGATATTCGAAGACATATGATGTCTTTAAATTTTAGCTTGAAAATTTGCAAAAAAAAAAAAATATATATATATATATATATATAGACAATTTCCTTAGAAATAAGGATTATAAGCTTATTCCAATCAATGGTTTAAAGGATGGTCATTAGTTTAAAATAAGAAATAAACATTTTTATATCGAATAGATTTTTTTTGAAAGGTTCTACATAAAGTTTGCTTTCACAAAGTAAATCGAATATACCTTCACAGATATTACTACAATGATATAAAACTATATAGGGGAAAGGGCTTAGCTCATCAATGGTAAACGCTTTCGTTCAGAGTTAGCAATAAGTCCAGTGAAGTCTGTTACGTGGGGGGTTTAAATAATATTCATAATTCTATTAAGATAAAAAATTAACGTGTTGAAATATTTTGATCAATTTCGTTAGATATTCATCAGAGTATTATAAACTGTTTTGAATCAATACTGATAACTTTATCGTTTTTGAAGACAACTCTTAGATTTATAAAATTAATTTATTAAACTTTAAACATTTTTATATATAGAGAGA
>CP092866.1:44508057-44541019 GCA_030710605.1 Cordylochernes scorpioides
AACGAGTTAATTACCTTGTATTTAAGGCAACAAAAGAATAATCTAATTTACATACATTGTTCTAACCAGATTCAACTTGTGCAAAACAGACGACAAAGAAAAATAAACAAATTAATATTAGAGGGTAAGTTACTATTTCTTTTACAAGCTTTCATACTCAAAGAATAATCATTTTCTTGCTTCAAAAAGCATTTATTTTTATACTCATTTGTAAATAGAAATAGGTAAATTTAAAATCATATCAGCACTAATAATTTTGGAGAAAAGGAATCTCCTTATCGTGACACTGAGAGTTGATGATAGATTGCGCCATCTATCGAAATAAATACCAACTATTCGTTGATATTTCAATTATTCCAGAATTGGCCATATACCAATTCTTGATAAATCAAGAAAAGATAAACACATAAGCGCTTCGGGGCTGTTGGCCAATTTTTTTCAAATCTGGAATAATTAAAAATCAACGAATAGTTTGTATTTATTCCGAAAGATGGCGCAAGCCATCAGCAATTTTCAGTTGCATAATAAGAAGATGCCTTTTTCTTAATTTATCCACCTCATCCCAGTACAATTTCATATTTGTTCATAAAGGGCACATCTTGGATTCAATAAATAATCTTTTATTTCCGATATTTCAATGGGCTAAACGGCCATCTTTTTCAAGGATCCTTGAAAAAGATGGCCGTTTAGCCCATTGAAATATCGGAAATAAAAGATTATTTATTGAATCCAAGATGTGCCCTTTATGAACAAATATAACAATATGGATTGCTCTATTTTCAGAATAATTTCATATTTGTACTGTTTTTGCACACACTAATATTATTCTACAATTCATTTTTGCCGAGGACTAAGTTCACAATAACTTAACGGAATAGAAATATAGATGAGCCAAGCCTTCCTAATTTTGTTATTTCAGTTAGTGGCAGAAGAAATTTGTTCCGAATAATATGTAAAAAAATAATTTGGGGTGGGTCATATAATGATGCCTTTGAATCCATCCTTCAGTGCTGCGTATATAAGCAGAATCGTCCAATACAGTATTAGAGCTCTGAGAAGCGGTCTGGTGGATTAAATTGGCGAAACCGCTGGGAGGGTTCACCACTGATGAGCCAAGCCCTCCCAATATATTTTGTCATCGCAGTAAGGGCAGTAGAAGTTCTTTTTATGTATAAAAGAAACATTCGTGCTTTTAAATCCTTTCATTTTATATGTATAGATGGCGCACTATTGCTTTGTGTTAAGGCATTATATGCTATATAGGATGAATTCAAAATAAACTGACACTTAAGAAAAATGTGAAAAGATAGTACAAATGCGATATTCCACTGGTATAAGATGTGTAATTTTACTTGAGAAACAGTTTGAGTCAAAGGGCGATTCATTAAATATGTTTAATTTTAATTTTATTTTTATTTAAAGCGCTATGTCCCCCTAGAGACACTTGCGCTGTCATACATGTATGACATTTGTCTATACATATATATACAATAATTTTAGGCCGTGAATAGAATAGTCATATGATGTTAACAATGAGAAAGAGAGAAAAAAAACGAGAAAAGAACTGTGTACAAAATAAAGAAGTGTCTGGCAATATGTACAATCGGCATTATATAAATTATCGGTTTCTCTTAAAATATATTTGTTGCTATATAATTTAAAATATATATACAAAATGTATTGAATTCGATATACATTTCTTTACTGAAAATAAAAATACTTGGATCTGTTACTATTAAATTATTTTCGATTCTGTAGTCTTGAAAAACAAGATAATCTAGTAAAATATGTATTGAGGTTTGTTCCTCATGTCAACAAAAACAACTCGAGTCTTCCACCGCTTTAATTATTTTCAAAAAGCTTCTGAAATTTCCATGATTAGAAATGAATTGAGAATTATGAAAGTTTGGTCGGAAATATTTTGGTATGCTGTTAGGGAATAAACTTTGAAAATTTTCATGTATATAAATATGTTTCTATAAAAAGCGTGTATCTGGATCTGTGAAAGAGAGAATAATAAACAAATTTTCTCAAAGTATTTCGAATGATTTCTTCTTCTTTATCAACATATTTGTCCGGGACAAAGTTGTTTCCATGTGTGTGTGTGTGATCTACAGGAATTTGTAAATTGAGTTTATTGTGTGATAACCTGATAAAGAGGGAGCAATCTTTCGAAATATATATTTTTTAAATTGTGTATACAGATACAGGTACGTTCTTTTTATATAAACTTTTGTAATGGCTTTTATAAATAAAAATACATTTTTAAATAATCGATAAATACTCCGTCTTTTTTCAATATTTAATGTAATAGAGACCTTAGAAAAGTCAGAAAATGAAAGATATTATTATAAAAATCTAAATTTGATTCATCCAGATGAAACTTTTCCACAGATAAACTTACAATTTATATTCGAAATGCAGTCATTCCTAAGCGCTCCCATAAGGTTTGAACAGAATCATTTTCACCTCTCTCTCTCTCTCTCTCTCTCTTCTCCAAATCCGGAATATACAATTCCAATACATTCTCCGATATTCCAGCAGGAGGATAATAATTTTGGGATTAATTCTATATTCCGTATTTGGAATTCTGTGAACATTAATCATTCTAGATATAACTCTATATTGTGGCAAAGTTTAATCTGTCTCTATTACATTAATTATTCAAAAAGGTCAAAATGTTCATAGAGCATGTTTTTATATGTAGAATCTATTCCTGATATATTTGTGTCAGTGTATTTTAGAAACCCACTGTAGGAATTAATAATGATTGCAAACTGATACTTTTCTTACAATTCTATATTGCCTTTTTTATACGGATATCGAAACTGAATGTAATGAAAAGAATGAAAGATTTAGCGATATTGTCTTTTATGATATAACTAGACGAATGGCCCGGGCAACGCCCGAGGTTTACCCGAGTGCGAATATATTTTAAAAACGTTGACTTGGGTGGTCGCTATTAACAGGGTGGTCTGTATAGACAGGTGGATGTATCACACAGCTGATAACAGGGTTGTCTAGAGTGGTCGCTATAGACAGGGTGGCCTGTATAGACAGGTGGATGTATAACACTGCTGATAACAGGGTTGCCTAAGGTGACCGCTATAGACAGGGTGGTCTGTATAGACAGGCAGCTGATAACAGGGTTGTCTAGAGTGGTCGCTATAGTCAGGGTGGTCTGTATAGACAGGTTTATGAGAGAGGCAAACTTACAGGTTGTTGACGCCGCAATCCCCAGAGAGAGTGTTTTTTGTTGCATCATGCTGTGACTCACACGATGACCCAAGGTCAACAGGGGTGGAGCAGCAAGCTTAAGCCTATCACCGTCTGGCGGCGCTGCTTGCGAGTTATATCTACAATTCTGCAAATAACTCTAAGGATATTCAAAATATTCAAGAAATTATTTTTCGAAAACCTTTCCGGGGATATACCTAATAATATCCCAGAATTTCATGGCGATTGGATGTATGGTTTTTGAATAACAGGGTTGTCTAGAGGGGGGCAGGGAGGACACGTGTTCCCTGGCAGCCAATGAGCGCGCATTCTATCCGTGAGCTTCAGACAAACAGACAAACAGACAGAATAAGGCAAATATATAAGTAGATATACGAATTTCTACAAATGTGTTGAACTGAATATTAAAAAATAATTGGGAAGGTTTGACTCATCTGTATTGAACGTTACCAGTGATTTCGACAATTTAATCTACCAGATCTAAGTTACAACGATGGCATGTTGATTCTGAATATATATTCATATGTTTCCCAGAGTTCGCCGTTGATCAGCTAAGCTTTCCCAAATATGTTACGATGTACTAGAGCGCCATATGTTATCAAATTATAAAACTATTTTAGAGGCGTAATATTCTTTTTTTTTTTAATAAAACAATTTCTACTGTCCTTACTGCGATGGAAAAATTAAAGGGAGGGCCTGGCTCATCAGTGGTGAACCCTCCCAGCGGTTTCGCCAGTTTAATTTCCCAATTATATTCCATATTCAGTTTATTAATTGTATGAATTCGTCCACATTATTTAAAAAACCAATGACTTGGATATTATTTCATTCTCTACATAACGGTTTGTGTATTGTACAGTTATAATTTTATATATAACTGAGATAAATTTATAAACGAATGTGTTATACGAAAACTCTTTGATTTCTCTTTATATAAATTATCTTACATATGAATCGAGCGCTCTTCATAAATTGTATGTACGGTATTATATTCAGATATAGAAAAATTGCGACTTACTATTATATATATATAAATAGAGATTTTGCCGGGAGGAAATTGATCTAAAGAGACAAGGGTCGCCTCTCCCGTCAAAATAGACGTCTAAAACCAGACGCCATCTATGGTGTTGTGGCTTTGTCACCGACCCGAAGCCGCTAGTTGCGGCGACGGTCAATAGATGGCATCTGATTTTAGACGTCTATTTAGACGGGAGAGGCGACCCTTGATTCTTTTTTATATATATATATATATAAAGAAATCTTGCGCAATGAGTTTCTTTATTAATCTGTTTCTTGATATTTTATAACTGTATTATAAAAATATTTTTCAATCGATATCAAACTGAGTGTTTTTTTTTTTTAAAGACAACATTTTATCCATAACCAGTTATTCGGTATATAATCGGATTATACAAATATACAGAGTCTTCTGTCATTTAACAAACTATAATACAATACGTTTAAATATATTTATTGATAATTATAAATATTTTAAACGAATAACCTTTATAACACACAGATAAACTAATAATTTATATTCGAAAAAGATTCGGGTTGTTGGTCATAACCGGATTTGTGTAAGCAGTATTTGAATAAACCAACAAGACGGTTTTAGAGGTTTCTTAGAATCAATGCAAGATATATAATTCTTAAGGACAATATTTCATGGTTTAGCGGCTATATGCAGTCATCCCTAAGTGAAGCAATAAGCTATAAAAATACGGTTATGGTATATTGACTTCATTTATCAAGAAAATATGTTTATACAAAGCCTCGCAATTGATGAGAATGTGAAATAAGAAGATTAAATAAATCAACTTCTTCGTGAATACAGTAAATATGAGGGTAACCGATTTGTATCACAATATTCACAGATAACGCTTTTAGATTGGTAACTTTTCCCTTACACGGAATCTCTCATTTCAACGACTCGAAATAATCTATCATATTTAGTCTTTATCTCGTTATTGTTTCCCTTTCAATAGCTTTAATTAAAAAATAAAAGAAATTTTGAAAATATCGTACTTGCCATTAAAATTGCTAAAACAATGAACACGCTACAGGCGTTAAATTTGTATTTTAAAAAGTGAAAATTATATATTGACACACCTCTTGCACAAATATAATATCTCACTTCATGTAAACAATTATATTATAACTTTATTTTTTATATATAAAGGAGCTGCGATTTTCCTATTATTAATCAGACGTTCAAATTCAACATGTTAACAGAAGATTGCGGTTTTTAAACCTGAAAATGGTGACAGTAAATCGACTAATCGTCAATAAAATCAAAATTAAGGTTGATGAGCGTGTATATTTTAGTTGAGTTTATATAACACAAGATTACTTTATATAGACAGAGAATCTAAACATCAGCGGGTTTTCAACATTCGTCAAGATACAGTTCATATTCTCATAGGGATCTGTCACAAAGGCAACGACTCCAATCTTCTAGCAGTGTTTACAATACACTCATGGACAAAAACTAATGAAGTTTTACCTTTAACATTATCAAATCACATCAAACAATAACTCTGAAAGTAATTTATACACAGTCACCTTTATGGGAAGACACGTTATGACCAAGTGTGAACAAAATTGCTTCTGTATCCTTCAAAAAAAAATAACAGTCAACAACAAAGACTTTCCACTTCCTTGAATTATGTCTAAGAGTACACGTGGAACAGGCCATGATGAACATGGTGGATAGAAGTAGACGACTGCTTTTACTGTAAGTGCACCACATCTCTACACATGTGAAAAGCAGTTCGACTTTGCACTTTCAAATGTGCCAGAGCCCCGTTTGGTTACTTACACTCGCTGGTGGGGTTGGACTTTTGCAAGAATCGGGGGCCATTGGAGCATTTTATTTTAATCAGAAAAAAAGTGCCCAAAGCGGGAATCGAACCCGGGTCGTTGCGGACGAAAACCAACGGTTTAGACCATCCTTCCACCGACCCCCATCGATTTTCTGAATATAAGAACGTATTAAGAAGTAGCATAACATATGAGGAAGTAGGTGACAAATAAATTACTAAGTGAGTTATTCATTTCAGGGGTAGAATGATGATATTACATTAATATTCATACCACATGGAGGTATGACAAACTCTCTCTGCAGACATTCCTACTCAACCTAATGGAGTCTTCTGCTATATTATTTCTCTTCTCATTTTTATCGGGCCATGCGCTTGTTACTGAACGAATTTGGGACAAGTTTATATAATTATATATAAGAATTAAATGGTTTAAAAGTTAGATAAAAGCGATTTCCTTTTCGAAATATCCATTAGTTACTTAGATATTATTTTAATACAAGGTATCCCGTATATTTATAGATATGAAAAAAGAAGAAGAAGAAAACTTTAAAAAATAAAAGCACAGAACGTGTTCGTGGTTGACTTTTCTTGATTTATCAATAAAATGGGTTGGCCAAATATCAGAGAACAGGTTAAATCAACGTTTAGTTGATTTCTGTTCAACTAGATGGCCCTCTCTGCCATCTATAGGTTCATGTGAACGTGGTCAGGATATGACTTTATTGATTTAAAGATATGTGTATTATATATTGTATTAGATTTATTTATTTATATTATATTTTTTAATATGTATAACGGAGTTTCATATTTTTCTTTTATATTCTGGTTAATGTTGCATATTGTTCTGATATCATATTTATTTAGGATGTTTGAAATTCTGTGGCTAGTTACCTAGAATTGCTATTTGTTGTTGTTATTGTCGTGTCAAATGAAGAGCCTCAGATGTTTTCATGCATCTCTATCACAACAGCAGCAAAGTGAAAAGCTGCTGCTCTGGGTCCATGTCAATATTTTGCAAGGCTATGGCTATTGCTGGGTATGAGAATATGTTGGCAGGTGTTAGTTCCACACCAGGACAGTTGTTGCATGTCCTATAGGTTCTTATTAAGATCATTTGGGATCTCGTATAACATAGTAAATAAGACACTGTTTCTTAGGATAATAGCTCTCAATCTCAATCATGTTTCTAAGCAGAGTACAGAAGTCACTCCGACGACACAGGAGAAGAATGTGGAAGCCAGGTATGATAACATCAGCAAGGCAAGCTTACTTGAAACGGTCAAAAGCTCACGAATCCTTCCTGAAGATCAATTGCTATTTGCATAGTTAATAAATAGATATATTCATTCTTGAGATGCGATTGAGACTGTATAAGGTATTCATAATGAATAGAAATATTCATAGAATAAATCCATTGACCTAACTACTACTTGGCGTTATTGAACACTAACTACAGAGTAGCGAACATCCTGAATAAATATGGAGTCAGAATAATAATAGGCGACAATCAAAATGTAGAGGAAGAAATACACTAAAAATGGAACGCGTCACGATTTTGCGTTTCATCCTTGTGCAGGTTAAAATAAAAAAGATAAGAAATAAATCCAATGCTAAGACTCTGACTCCATAGTTGTTACGAGTAGAACGCTAGGAAGAATAAAAAAGAACATAAAAGGCAAATGCCTTCAACAAATAAGAAAGATCTCAAATTTACAACCATGTCGTGGGCGTGCAAGAGATATCGGTTCATTTTCACGCTAGCAAGTGCCACTACTACGGTATATGTGGTAGGCAACAGAGAATGATGTCAGAATCATTGGTGTCTAAGGAGTGTGAGGGCATAGAAAGATTGAACCTATATGTAAAATCGAATAACAATTCTCTACAAAAATATCAATACCCGATATTCGAACACTCAATCAATTTAATATTATTCACCTATAAATATTGTGAAAATTTTGAAATATTGGAATTCTAGTTTAGGCGGCTATATTTTGGTGAAGTTGTATAAGTTGAAATGCAAATGGGGGTAGTGTAAGTCGGGATCGTATAAGTCAAGGTAGTGTAGTGTAATTCGGGATAGTTTTATTTGGGTAGTGTAAGTTGGGTCAGTGTATGTTAAGATAGTGTACGTCGGAGCAATGTATGCCATGGTAATAAAAGTCGGGTTAGAGTTTGTCATGGTAGTGTAAGTCGGGGCAATGTGTGTCATGATGATAAAAGTCGAGGTATCGTATGTCATGGTAGTGTAGGTCGGGCAGTGTAATTCAGGTTGTGTAAGTCGGAGTAGTGTAAGTTACTCAGGATAGTGTAAGTCTCTCGGAGTAGTGTAAGTCTCTCGGGGCAGTGTGAGTCTCTCGGGGTAGTGTAAGTCCGGATAGTGTAAGTCGCTCGGGTATTTTAAGCGGGGCAGTGTAAATCTCTCGGAGTAGTGTAAGTCTCTCGGGGCAGTGTGAGTCTCTCGGGGTAGTGTAAGTCCGGATAGTGTAAGTCGCTCGGGGTATTTTAAGCGGGGCAGTGTAAATCGGGGTAGTGAAAGTTTCTCGGGGTTGTTAAGGTCTGAGTAGTGTAAATTGGGGTTATGTAAGTCTCTCGGGACAATGTAAGTCAGGGTAGTGTATGTTTCTTGGGGTAGTGTTAATATTTCGGGGAAGTGTAAGTCAGGGTAGTGTATGTCTCTCGGGGTAGTTTAATTCGTAGTAGTGTGAGTCTTTCGGGGTAGTGTAAGTCTCTCAAGGTAGCAGAAATCGGGGTAGTGTAACTCGGATTTGATAAGCCACAGTTGTTTAATTCAGGGTATTGTAATTAGGAAAATTCGGGATAATGGTAATCGTGATAGTGTAATTCTGGGTAGCCTAAGTCGGGGTAGTGTAATTCTTGGTAGTGTAAATCGTGGTAGTTTAATTCGGGGTAGCGTAAGTCGGGGTAGTGTAAGTCTCACGGGATAGTATAAGCGAGTCAGTATGAGTCTCTCGGGGCAGTGCAAGTCTCTCGGGGTAGTGTAAGCGGGGCAGTGTAAGTCTCTCGTAGTAGTGTAAACGGGGAAGTGTAAGCCTCTCGTGGTAGTGTAAACGGGGAAGTGCAAGTCTCTCGGGGTAGTGTAAGCGGGGCAGTGTAAGTCTCTCGTGGTAGTGTAAACGGGGAAGTGTAATTCTCTCGGGGTAGTGTGAGCGGGGCAGTGTAAGTCTCTCGTGGTAGTGTAAACGGGGCAGTGTAAGTCTCTCGGGGTAGTGTAAACGGGGAAGTGTAATTCTCTCGGGGTAGTGTAAGCGGGGCAGTGTAAGTCTCTCGTGGTAGTGTAAACGGGGAAGTGTAATTCTCTCGGAGCAGTGTAAGCGGGGCAGTGTAAGTCTCTCGTGGTAGTGTAAACGGGGAAGTGCAAGTCTCTCGGGGTAGTGTAAGCGTGGCAGTGTAAGTCTCTCGTGGTAGTGTAAACGGGGAAGTGTAATTCTCTCGGGGTAGTGTAAGCAGGGCAGTGTAAGTCTCTCGTGGTAGTGTAAACGGGGCAGTGTAAGTCTCTCGGGGTAGTGTAAACGGGGACGTGAAATTCTCTCGGAGCAGTGTAAGCGGGGCAGGGTAAGTCTCTCGTGGTAGTGTAAACGGGGAAGTGTAATTCTCTTGGAGCAGTGTAAGCGGGGCAGTGTAAGTCTCTCGTGGTAGTGTAAACGGGGAAGTGCAAGTCTCTCGGGGTAGTGTAAGCGGGGCAGTGTAAGTCTCTCGTGGTAGTGTAAACGGGGAAGTGTAATTCTCTCGGGGTAGTGTAAGCGGGGCAGTGTAAGTCTCTCGTGGTAGTGTAAACGGGGCAGTGTAAGTCTCTCGGGGTAGTGTAAACGGGGAAGTGTAATTCTCTCGGAGCAGTGTAAGCGGTGCAGTGTAAGTCTCTCGTGGTAGTGTAAACGGGGAAGTGTAATTCTCTCGGAGCAGTGTAAGCGGGGCAGTGTAAGTCTCTCGTGGTAGTGTAAACGGGGACGTGAAATTCTCTCGGAGCAGTGTAAGCGGGGCAGTGTAAGTCTCTCGTGGTAGTGTAAACGGGGAAGTGTAATTCTCTCGGAGCAGTGTAAGCGGGGCAGTGTAAGTCTCTCGTGGTAGTGTAAACGGGGAAGTGTAATTCTCTCGGAGCAGTGTAAGCGGGGCAGTGTAAGTCTCTCGTGGTAGAGACACGGGGAAGTGTAATTCTCTCGGAGCAGTGTAAGCGGGGCAGTGTAAGTCTCTCGTGGTAGTTTTTTTTTTTTTGACAATTAAACATTATTTATTGTCTTCTAGACAATGTTACATATCAAAGAGAACTCATTTGGGCCGTCCAATAAGCAGCACCGTCCTGGTCTTCTGGAGGGTCTTGTAAACAAGGGTGCTCGAGTTAGGGCATGAGTCCATGATGATTTTGGCCAGCTCAGTGAAGGCGGTGACCTGTGTTTCCAGCAACGAGGGTACTCGCTTCTTCATGTTGGTGGGAGAGGCGAGGAGCTTCTGTGCGTCCTCCCAGTCTAGGCCGAGCAGCCCGGAGTGGTTGATGGCAATGGAGGGGAGCTTCTCGAGATGCTCTCGCAGCTGGATGATTGCGGGTATTCCCTTGGAAGGCGTGGAGGGAGTTGAGGTCCGCTCCTCCTCCGACATCTCGATGTCGAGCGGGAGGATCGCGAGCTCGAGGGGCCGCGGGGCAGCCATAGGAGCAGGGAGGGTAACAGGGGCGGGCTGGGAAAGATCCTTCGGTTCGGCAGGATGGGGCGCCGAGGGGATCGCTGGAGCCTCGGTTGGTGTCTTCGCCGGTTGGACAGGGGACGCCGGTGTTGCGGGCGCAGGTGCCGGCCTCCTTGGCTGCTGAGGAGGAGGAGGAGGAGGAGGGGGGGGGAGGCCTAGCGTCGGTGGGAGTCGCTGTTTGCCTGGGGCTGCCGTTCCCTTGCCTGGCAAGCGCTGGGCAGTTGGCTCTGCGGTGGCCCTGTTTCCCGCATTTCGAGCACTTGATGCCAAAGGAGAGGAAGGCAGACAGGGTGTCTCCTTTGGACTTGATGGTCATTCTGGTGGGCAGCGACTCCAGCCGTACGCCCTCGCGGAGCAGGATGAACGCCTCCCGGCGGCCGTCGTTGAAGGTATACTCCCCCGTCTTGATCATGATGGGGGCGATGGAGGTCACGGTGCCGAAGTTGCGCAGGGCCTCCACGATGGCGCTGTCCTCGACGAAGCCGGGGAGATTTGCGATGACGATGCGTTCTGCCCTTTTTCGGAAGGGGAAGACCTTCAGGTGGGTTCCGTCGATGTCAAGGCCCGCCTCCACCAGACGGCTCGCTTGGTCCTTGGTCGCGAGGCCCACGACGTAGTGGCCGTTCTTTCTGTTAAATTGGCTTATTCTCCCTGGCCCTCCGACCAGCATGCCAATTGCCTTGAGGTAGGAATAGTCCGGGATGTCAGGGCACAGCTCCACGAAGATGTAGTTCTCGTGGTTGGTGGTGTCCTGCCTCGCCCTGGCTGCGGCGATGTTGGCGCGCGTCGCCTTGATTTCCTGGGGCGGCATTGACTTCGGCCCAGTTGGCCGCTTCTGCTGCTGGGAGCTGGGCTTCTCAGCAGGCCTGCCAGACTGCTTTGCGGCGTGCTCCGGCGATGAAGTGCGGCGCCTTTTCTTGGTCTTGACAACGGTGAAGCCTTCGTTGGCGTCCACCTCCGCCATCTCGCTGTCGGCCCAGTTGAGCGAGGCCGGGCTGGCTGTTGTATCGCTGGTCGAAGCAGCAATCAGCGGCGCCGTGACGTCATCACGCGCGGCGGCCAGGCTTGCATGCATCTCGCGCGCCGGCGGATCTGCACCCCTTTGATATTCCATAGAAAATTCTTTAGAAGAATTCTCTTCTATTGCTTCTTTCGGCGATATCTTCTCACCTGGTTGAGAGTGAACGCTGAGCCTTTCAGGCACTTGTTCAGCGGATTGAGGGCTTTTAGCCAGTATCAATTTTGTAATTTTCCGCGACGTACTTCCGCTCGCCAGAGGCGAAAACGGCGGAGCTAAAACTAGCGTAGCCGCACGGTCGGCGTTGTGTGTGTGTGTCTGTGTAAACGTAGTGTAAGCGGGGCAGTGTAAGTCTCTCGTGGTAGTGTAAACGGGGCAGTGTAAGTCTCTCGGGGTAGTGTAAACGGGGAAGTGTAATTCTCTCGGGGTAGTGTAAGCGGGGCAGTGTAAGTCTCTCGTGGTAGTGTAAACGGGGACGTGAAATTCTCTCGGAGCAGTGTAAGCGGGGCAGGGTAAGTCTCTCGTGGTAGTGTAAACGGGGAAGTGTAATTCTCTTGGAGCAGTGTAAGCGGGGCAGTGTAAGTCTCTCGTGGTAGTGTAAACGGGGAAGTGCAAGTCTCTCGGGGTAGTGTAAGCGGGGCAGTGTAAGTCTCTCGTGGTAGTGTAAACGGGGAAGTGTAATTCTCTCGGGGTAGTGTAAGCGGGGCAGTGTAAGTCTCTCGTGGTAGTGTAAACGGGGCAGTGTAAGTCTCTCGGGGTAGTGTAAACGGGGAAGTGTAATTCTCTCGGAGCAGTGTAAGCGGTGCAGTGTAAGTCTCTCGTGGTAGTGTAAACGGGGAAGTGTAATTCTCTCGGAGCAGTGTAAGCGGGGCAGTGTAAGTCTCTCGTGGTAGTGTAAACGGGGACGTGAAATTCTCTCGGAGCAGTGTAAGCGGGGCAGTGTAAGTCTCTCGTGGTAGTGTAAACGGGGAAGTGTAATTCTCTCGGAGCAGTGTAAGCGGGGCAGTGTAAGTCTCTCGTGGTAGTGTAAACGGGGAAGTGTAATTCTCTCGGAGCAGTGTAAGCGGGGCAGTGTAAGTCTCTCGTGGTAGAGACACGGGGAAGTGTAATTCTCTCGGAGCAGTGTAAGCGGGGCAGTGTAAGTCTCTCGTGGTAGTGTAAACGGGGAATTGTAATTCTCTCGGAGAAGTGTAAGCGGGGCAGTGTAATTCTCTCGGAGCAGTGTAAGCGGGGCAGTGTAAGTCTCTCGTGGTAGTGTAAGCGGTGCAGTGTAAGTCTCTCGTGGTAGTGTAAACGGGGAAGTGTAATTCTCTCGGAGCAGTGTAAGCGGGGCAGTGTAAGTCTCTCGTGGTAGTGTAAACGGGGACGTGAAATTCTCTCGGAGCAGTGTAAGCGGGACAGTGTAAGTCTCTCGTGGTAGTGTAAACGGGGAAGTGTAATTCTCTCGGAGCAGTGTAAGCGGGGCAGTGTAAGTCTCTCGTGGTAGTGTAAACGGGGAAGTGTAATTCTCTCGGAGCAGTGTAAGCGGGGCAGTGTAAGTCTCTCGTGGTAGAGACACGGGGCAGTGTAATTCTCTCGGAGCAGTGTAAGCGGGGCAGTGTAAGTCTCTCGTGGAAGTGTAAACGGGGAAGTGTAATTCTCTCGGAGCAGTGTAAGCGGGGCAGTGTAATTCTCTCGGAGCAGTGTAAGCGGGGCAGTGTAAGTCTCTCGTGGTAGTGTAAACGGGGCAGTGTAAGTCTCTCGGGGTAGTGTAAACGGGGAAGTGTAATTCTCTCGGAGCAGTGTAAGCGGGGCAGTGTAAGTCTCTCGTGGTAGTGTAAACGGGGAAGTGTAATTCTCTCGGAGCAGTGTAAGCGGGGCAGTGTAAGTCTCTCGTGGTAGAGACACGGGGAAGTGTAATTCTCTCGGAGCAGTGTAAGCGGGGCAGTGTAAGTCTCTCGTGGTAGTGTAAACGGGGAATTGTAATTCTCTCGGAGCAGTGTAAGCGGGGCAGTGTAATTCTCTCGGAGCAGTGTAAGCGGGGCAGTGTAAGTCTCTCGTGGAAGTGTAAACGGGGAAGTGTAATTCTCTCGGAGCAGTGTAAGCGGGGCAGTGTAATTCTCTCGGAGCAGTGTAAGCGGGGCAGTGTAAGTCTCTCGTGGTAGTGTAAACGGAGAGGTGTAATTCTCTCGGAGCAGTGTAAGCGGGGCAGTGTAATTCTCTCGGAGCAGTGTAAGCGGGGCAGTGTAAGTCTCTCGTGGTAGTGTAAACGGGGAAGCGTAATTCTCTCGGAGCAGTGTAAGCGGGGCAGTGTAAGTCTCTCGTGGTAGTGTAAACGGGGAAGTGTAATTCTCTCGGAGCAGTGTAAGCGGGGCAGTGTAAGTCTCTCGTGGTAGTGTAAACGGGGAAATGTAATTCTCTCGGAGCAGTGTAAGCGGGGCAGTATTAGTATGTCGGGGTAGTGTAAGCGGGGCAGTGTATGTCTCTCGTGGTAGTGTAAGCGGGGAAGTGTAATTCTCTCGGAGCAGTGTAAGCGGGGCAGTGTAAGTCTCTCGTGGTAGAGACACGGGGAAGTGTAATTCTCTCGGAGCAGTGTAAGCGGGGCAGTGTAATTCTCTCGGAGCAGTGTAAGCGGGGCAGTGTAAGTCTCTCGTGGTAGTGTAAACGGGGCAGTGTAAGTCTCTCGGGGTAGTGTAAACGGGGAAGTGTAATTCTCTCGGAGCAGTGTAAGCGGGGCAGTGTAAGTCTCTCGTGGTAGTGTAAACGAGGAAGTGTAATTCTCTCGGAGCAGTGTAAGCGGGGCAATGTAAGTCTCTCGTGGTAGAGACACGGGGAAGTGTAATTCTCTCGGAGCAGTGTAAGCGGGGCAGTGTAAGTCTCTCGTGGTAGTGTAAACGGGGAATTGTAATTCTCTCGGAGCAGTGTAAGCGGGGCAGTGTAATTCTCTCGGAGCAGTGTAAGCGGGGCAGTGTAAGTCTCTCGTGGAAGTGTAAACGGGGAAGTGTAATTCTCTCCGAGCAGTGTAAGCGGGGCAGTGTAATTCTCTCGGAGCAGTGTAAGCGGGGCAGTGTAAGTCTCTCGTGGTAGTGTAAACGGGGAGGTGTAATTCTCTCGGAGCAGTGTAAGCGGGGCAGTGTAATTCTCTCGGAGCAGTGTAAGCGGGGCAGTGTAAGTCTCTCGTGGTAGTGTAAACGGGGAAGCGTAATTCTCTCGGAGCAGTGTAAGCGGGGCAGTGTAAGTCTCTCGTGGTAGTGTAAACGGGGAAGTGTAATTCTCTCGGAGCAGTGTAAGCGGGGCAGTGTAAGTCTCTCGTGGTAGTGTAAACGGGGAAATGTAATTCTCTCGGAGCAGTGTAAGCGGGGCAGTATTAGTATGTCGGGGTAGTGTAAGCGGGGCAGTGTATGTCTCTCGTGGTAGTGTAAGCGGGGAAGTGTAATTCTCTCGGAGCAGTGTAAGCGGGGAAGTGTAATTCTCTCGGAGCAGTGTAAGCGGGGCAGTGTAAGTCTCTCGTGGTAGTGTAAACGGGGAAGTGTAAGCCTCTCGTGGTAGTGTAAACAGGGAAGTGCAAGTCTCTCGGGGTAGTGTAAGCAGGGAAGTGTAATTCTCTCGGAGCAGTGTAAGCGGGGCAGTATTAATATGTCGGGGTAGTGTTAGCGGGGCAGTGTAAGGCTCTCGTGGTAGTGTAAATGGGGAAGTGTAATTCTCTCGGAACAGTGTGAGCGGGGCAGTGTAAGGCTCTCGGGGCAGTGTGAGGCTCTCGTGGTAGTGTAAATCGGGGTAGCGTAAGTCTCTGGGTAGTTTAAGCGGGGCAGTGTAAGTCTCTCGGGGTAGTGTAAGTCTCTCGGTGTAGTGCAAGTCCGGATAGTGTAAGTCTCTCGGGGTAGTGTAAACGGGGAAGTGTAATTCTCTCGGGGTAATGTAAACGGGGAAGTGTAATTCTCTCGGGGTAGTGTAAGAGGGGCAGTGTAAGTCTCTCGTGGTAGTGTAAACGGGGGAGTGCAAGTCTCTCGGGGTAGTGTAAACAGGGAAGTGTAAGCAGTGTAGTGTAAGGCTCCCGGGGTAGTTTAAGCGGGGCAGTGTGAGTCTCTCGGAGTAGTGTAAATCTGGGTAGTGTAAATCTCTCGGGGCAGTGTGAGTCTCTCGGAGTAGTGTAAATCTGGGTAGTGTAATTCTGGGTAGCCCAAGTCGGGGTATTGTAATTCTGGGTAGTGTAAGTCGTGGTAGTGTAAGTCGGAGTATGTAAGTAAGGTTAGTATGAGTCAAGGTAATGTAAGCCGACGTGTTACTGTTATAAATTCCCAGCTACAACTTTGAATGTTGGCGAGGTATTATATCAATACATTTATAAAATACTATCTAAGAATTAGATAAAGTTTCATATATCACCGTTACCATTTCGTATTATAAAATAGCGCGATATTCACTTAAAATTTCAATCAACAGGTCTGTTAAATCTTATATCCAGTTCGATTATCTGAAAATATATTATATAAATGATGAAATAATGAAATGTTCTATGTACAATCAATATGTTTTTGAGGAAGATAGGATAGATATATTTCAAAATTCTATTTTAACTAAGAAGAAATCGTGTCAAATCAGATAAGAAATTTAGATTTAAATAAATTATTATTGGTTCAGAGAGAATAAGCTACCACATATATATATATATATAATTGAGAAACCTAACCCTTCATTAAGTATTAGGTGGATAATAACCATTTGATGATTGGTTGAAATGTGACCAATGGGATTTCGAGAAATCATTAGTATAATGAGAAATCTGACTGGAGGGATCAGATTACAGTTTCCATGTATCATTTAAATGAATATTTCTCATGAAATCATGCATTTTGTAATAATTCCATAATGATCCTGATCTCTATAATAATCTGGGTGTCAAATTTAGAACTCTCTTAAATATACTAGCAGACATATAAATGATGAGGTAATTAAATAGACAAATAATAAGTATATTGAAACTGTATATTTGAATATATATATAGACATTAAAATTGAAACTTATAGAATATATATTGACACATATAAAATATAGCGCATACATTCATGAAGACGTTATTGAATAAAGATAATATAATAAATTATAACATATTGTCACATAGAAATTAGGAAAGTCAAATCTGAGAATAACGCGATTATTCATTTATAATGTATAAAATAAAATTATAATTCTTATAAAATCCTTTTTTTATCCTTTTATTAGTATAAATTAGACAAGATCTTGGAGGTGGTGCTCATAAAGAAGTTCAAGAACTCTTCTTGGTTCTCTGTGCAGGGATCCTTTGCTTTCCTATAAAATCCCGAAAGGTAATAATGATAAAATTATAAATCTATCTTAAAAATAAATATATATTGTTATAAAACAAAGAAAAAACTTTTTCTAATGAAATTTAATATACGAGGTGTGTTCAAAAGGTATCGCGACTTTTGTGTTTAAAATAAATATATTTATTTATTCATGAATACCTATTTTGTCCCCTTCAAAGTAATCCCCATGAGATATTATACACTTGTGCCAACGGTTTTTCCAATCTTCGAAGCACTTCAAAAATCATTTTTTAAAATCTTTTTCAGCTCCTCCTTCGATGCCGTCTTTATCTCGTCAAGCGTAGCGTGACGTCGTCCTTTCATGGGCCTCTTCAGTTTAGGGAACAAGAAAAAGTCACAGGGGGCCAGATCTGGGGATACGGTGGCTGCGGCATCATTAGTGTGTTGTTTTTGGCCAAAAGGTCGCGCACAAGCAACGATGTGTGAGCAGGGGCGTTATCGTGATGCAAAAGCCAATTTTTGTTCTTCCACAAATCCGGGCGTTTCTGGCGGATTGCTTCGCGCAAATTGCGCATAACTTTCAGGTAATATTCCTTATTGACCGTTCTACCCTGTGGCAAGAACTCATGATGCACCACGCCCCTGCAATCGAAGAAAACTGTCAGCAAAACTTTCACATTCGACCGAACTTGGCGCGCTTTTTTCGGTCTTGGTTCGTGCGGCAGCTTCCATTGAGATGATTGAGCTTTGGTTTCCATGTCATAACCATAAAAAAACGCTGCGTCACCAGTTATGACCCTCTGGAGCAAATTTGGGTCGTCGCGGACAGAGTCCAACATCTCATTAGCCATGTTCATGCGATGCTGTTTTTGGTCGCAATTGAGCAATTTTGCTACGAATTTCGCGGCGACCTGTCTCATGCCCAAATCATTGATAAAAATCGAATGGCACGAGCCAATCGATATGTTTAGGTCCTCAGCAACTTCTCTAACGGTGATTCGACGATTGGCCAATATTATTTTCTCCACTTCATTATTTTTTCGTCTGTTGTTGAAGTGCTCGGGCGTCCGGCACGCTCTTCGTCGTTCACATCTTCTCGGCCTTCTGAGAACATTTTGTACCACCGATAAACGTTGCTTCGGTCCAAGGTAGCTTCTCCGTATGCCACAGTCAACATTCGGAATGCATCCGCGCACTTAATTTCGTTTTTCACACAAAATTTGATACAGGTTATTTGATCCATTTTTTAAATATGTAAAAATCGAAGACGATCCAAAACACCTGCAAGCAAAGCAGCTGTCAACAATTAAGTGAACGTTCAAAATGGCCGAGCTTGTCGGCATAAGTGAGAGACATGAGTACCAACATAAAGCCACAAAAAGATCGAAATTCGAATATACGTAATCCGCAAAAATTCAAAATTCGCGATACCTTTTGAACACACCTCGTATATAGCCAAAGAGTAAATGAAGGCACGTTGTTGTATGTATAAAATGAGAATATTCAAGCACGAATGTTTATTTTATATACAATACAAACTTCTACTTTCCTTACTTCGGTGAAAAAAAATATATATATTGGGAGAGGGCTTGGCTCATCAGTGATGAACCCTCCCAGCGGAATTTCCAATTTAATCTACCAGACCGCTTCTCAGAGCTCTAATACTGTATTGGACGATTCTGCTTATATACGCAGCACTGAAGGGTGGAATCTCAGAAATGGGTTTCTTGAAGTGGTTAAAATAGTTAAAGAAAATATATATCATATCAAGCCCTATATATATTTATTCATAGATATTCTAAGAACCTTCAAGAAATAATTTCTCATCAAAATCTTGATCTATATTTCAACAGTGTAATTGAATTTTGACCACATATGTTCTTTAATTTCATGAGAAAGATTTTTATTTTAAAATTTTATAGTTTGTAGATTTTCTACGCTAAGGATAGCAGTGCTCATAGAACCATATATGAAAAAAAAATGTCTTCATATTTCATTCTCATACCCAATATTAGAAGGGATTATTTACAAAGAATTTTTGAATAACGCCTTTTATATCATATTGAAGATGGATGGTTCTTAGCCCGCATTCGTATTTATACTCGAATTGACATCTTGGCCAAGATTTAGCAAAAGTCTTCTCAAATATAGGTATTTAAAATCATTCGAAATTCTTTTAAAATAAATATTTAAAAATTATTTCAAGTATAAACAAAAGCTTTCAGATAAGCTACAAAGAAATCAAAATTTCTGGAGAAAGTGTTTCAATAACATGATCATCCCATTTCAAGTTAGATCAGTCATGAGGCGAATTGATTTAAAGGAAATGCAAATATCATCTATTTTTTTCTTGAACCACTAACATATGACTGAACCACCATTGAACAGTTGTGGAGAAAAGAAAAAATAATCGCCTACTTCCAACAATCAAGCATGATTATGATTCCTAACAATGATAAAGAATTCAATCCACTATTGAACTATCCAGGCATCAATAGCTCACCTTGTAAAGACTAGCGTTCATTTCTACTATTTCCTCATAGATTCGTAGATTTAAAAATTCTAGTAAAATAAACCCCTCAGTTTATACTAAAAATTCTCAATTGTGATGCATTAGACAATTAATAATTCAAAATATATTATTGACACATAGTCGTCAATTGTTACAAATATAAGTGAGAAATGCATTATAAGTGATATATAATCAAATACGAATAAAATCAATCAGATTGAACTCCAAACTTCAATAACATCAGAAAACATCATAAAGAAGCCAAAATCTGGAATCAAACACTAATTCTTTAAACTATAGAAATCTATCAAGCGATAAAAATCGATGCCTTTTACATTTTTTAGGTTCTTTATTGAATTATTCTTGTCTAGTTTTCAAACCAAGTGCCTTTCAACAGTTGCCGTATCATAACGAACAATGCTATAAAACATGAATCTTCAAAACCATGACAGTCATAAAAAAGAATAGAGAGAGACTATCTACACTCATAGACAAAACTTAAGAAAGTGGGAAATCTTTAATGTCGCCGGTTACTTCTATTCTTTTTATTTTTAAGCGGACGGGGGTAATTTTATCTTGAAGATTGAGGTTTCCTGGCCGAAATTCTTTCTTCTTGAAATAAAGGACACCTTGGTCAGTAGAGTTTTTACTATTTCATACTGGCTCTACCAGCCGAAGTATTTCTTATTTCAATAAGAGAGGCAATTTTGTCCATACTTGGTCATCTCGTGGGTCTTCAAAAAAGGTGACTGTGTATCAAATAGCTTGCATAGTTATTGCCCGAATCTCGATATATATGGTGAAAGGTACAACTTCCTTACGTTTTGTCCATAAGTTGTAGCTACAACCACAATATATTCCCTTTATAAAATAAGCCATATAACATTCAAATGAACCCAAAATATTTTCGAAATAATCTTTTATTTAACTTGATTTCTCTTCAAGAAAGTTTTTCTCTTCATATAGACTGCCATATCAATACACTGTTTATCCTATAAGTAAAATTAAGACATTAACTCTTAATATTTTCTTATTGTCTAAATCCACAATTCCTTTGATCATGAAAGGCAAATAATCTTTCGTATTTCTGTAAAATATCTGAATTAATATCAAATCAAATAAAATATAAATCTATATATTGTCAAAATAAATCTCATATTTGAAACCATTCTCAATTTCTAAAATCATATTTATTGAACATCAAAAGAAATTACACACACAACAACAACAACAACAAAAGGCTTTTATTAAGGCCCATTGCCCTGTATGGATTCGCCATACAACAACAAAATATTACAGTAATATTTTCTCCCTTTCACCATGTTCATGTGAGCCTTTGTTTGAAAAGGGATTTATTTACACATCTGTTCAAAGAAATTACATAAAAATAAATATTTAATATATTTTATACCTAGAAAACATGTGTAATATTCAATCTAAAATTTAAAAAACGAAAACAAAAATGTTTATTCCGAGAATAAAAGACGAAATATTTCATATTTAAAACGTAAATGTGTGTAATATATATATTGAAATTTTTTAACATCGAATCTAATTTATCCTTTTACCGTCAATTAAGTGAAACGTGTAATGCATTAGAAACACTAATTACATTTGAACAAAAAAAAAAAACTAAAAATGTGATTATAGAGAATTTTAAAATTACGGGGTAAATGATAGATTTTATTCAGAATTTTTCAGTCTATTTTTTATTATTCTCTGAGAACAGAATCATAATTATTTAAAGCATTTAAATATCACAAATTACATAGAATGGTTTGTATAGAGGGAGATAAATTTCTGATTGCGGAATTAAACATTCAAACAATGTTATCTACAACAATCAAATAAAGTTGATATCAAAGATTTTTTATATTCATATAGAAATAACGGCTCTAAAAATGCGTTTCCTTATAATTTTTTGTAAAGACTACCATTCAGGAATTTCGAACTTTTGCCCATCTTCAACGAGATACAAACCGTAGTTGAACTAACCACTTAAATGGTTTTAAAGGCTTATTTATAAATTAATTTACGAAATTGTTCTAATTAAAAAAAACATTTGCGTCAAAAATATATCACATTTTCAAATATATGGATATAATTTTTTTTTTTTGCAATAAATATCGAATAAAAATCAAGTAGTTAGCTTGCAAAAAGTATATTTTAATTGAATTTAAAAAAGGATAACTTTCATGAATAATTATAATTTTATTATATGTGTCTTAGAAGAGATACATTTTCTTGACAATTATTAATTTTTATAATGAAGTTAAAAGATGGTTTTTGCAAAATAATTTCTTGATTCTTCATAGATATATTTGTATTTGACCGAAGAATGACTCATGACACCTTTGAAGCAGATTTTCGATATGAAAAGAAAAACCTCATTGCCATTATTTTATAGAAAATAGACAAAACGGGTTCTCTTGGAGCATCGAACGCCTATTACTTCGGACGTCTTTTTTTTTCAATCTCATTTATTAATTGAATTTCTATATTTTTATGTATGTCGATGACATGTTAATATATTTGCTTTCTCTCTATATGGTGAATACCTTTCATTAAAATAAATTTCAGGTATCATTTTGAAAAAAAAAAAAATTATGTAAGTCTATATTAATAATATGATGTTAATAAAACTATATTTCTTTTGAAAATTTGAAATTGAAAATTTATATACCATATTAATTAACTTTATTAACATCATGAAACGCGATATCCCAAACTCAGGGATATTTGCGCCAATACATTTCACTGCATTACAGCAATTCGGCTATATACAATCCTGTTCAATTCATTATTTTACATGAATTAACTAAAGAAAATTGTCCAAAGAGAAAAACAAACAACAAAGCAAAACACACAGAGCAAGCATCGCAGTTCTTTTTTTTTTCTAAGATTCCTTCTCTTTTTCCAATTCAAGAGAAAGTTGTATATGTATTTACAAAATTGATCAAAATTTTTATACTTTTCTTTTTTGTCTACAAATTCATCAAGCTGTCCAATACGACCAAATCTATTTTCCCTAAAATCCCGGAAAATTGGGCACTCCAGAAGTAGATGTCTCGCGTCTTGAATTTCACCTCCGCAGAAGCATCCTGGTTCCTTCACGGCGCCGATAGTTGCCAAAAATTTCCCAAAATTGCCATGATCTGTAATGAATTGGATATTATAAAAATTTGGACGGAAAAATCTTGGAATTCCTAATACGAAAAAGCTTCTGAAAATTTCATTAGTGTTCTCAAAAATTTCATTCATTTTTGCGTGTAAGAATGATTTGACTATACTTGGAGCATGGGGTTCGTAAGTAATTAGATCTTCAATGGACATTTGAGCTAGATCAAATTTGATTATTCTGGATTCTATATAATCTGTTAGGAGTGGAATTTTTGCCAAGCTATGCACACAGTTTGATGAAGTGGTTTTGTATGCTCTAACTGCCCATAAAATGATCTGGTACTGCATGGAGTTCAGTTTTTGTTTACAACGATTGTTTAAATATTTGAACCAAATTTCAGAACCGTATGTAAGTACAGGCCTAATGATTGTTTTGAATAAAGTTAACCTCTTTTCAGTGTCTAAACCCCACATATTGCCACTTAGTGAACATAATAAATTTTTCATACGTCCTGCCTTACACAGAATATCATTAACATGCGGTGTAAAGTTAACTTTGTTTTTCCATTTGTGATTAGAAAATTTCATTCCCAGAATTTTTACTTGCTTGACCGGCATTATTATATTGTTATTAACCTTAATAGGTATTTTTTGTCTGTTATGTAGGTATAGCATATTAGTCTTCTCTGTACTGATCGTTAATTTATTTCTATTACACCATTGGATCACATAATTTAAGGTGTATTCACTTGCGGTTTGTAGTCCTTCAATAGTCTTATTCCAGCAAATTATTGTAACGTCGTCTGCATAACATATAATATCTGCATTCATTGAATCAAAATTTATCAACAAATCATTTAGCAAAATATTCCATAGAAGTGGAGATAAAGGTCCACCCTGTGGACATCCTTTAGTTAGTTTCTTATAAAAAGTTTCTGATTCGTATGTAAATTTCACCTCCCTTTCATTATTCAAATAAGATTTTATGATCCGTATTAAATCTGAAGGAACATCATCATTATCCATTATTTTTATAATAGCAGGCCACCATGCATTGTCGAATGCACCCGCAATATCTATAGCTATCAAGGAAGTCAATTCTTTTTGTTTATGTTTCAATATAGTTTCTATAATTTTATCCATTCCAGTAATTGTTGATCTAGATTTCATAAAACCATGCTGCCTTGAGCTCATTAAATTATTCTCTAAATAATAGTTACTTAATTTATTTTTTATTATATTCTCAAATGTTTTAGATAGATTAGATGTCAATGATATAGGTCTATAACTTTTATTTATTTCATAATTCGTTTTGCCTGGTTTTGGAATTATTTTTAAGAATGATTTTTTCCATTCATCCGGATAATATCCCATTTCTATACATTTATTGAATAATTTATGCAGAATTGGCATTATTTTTATTTTAGCCTGTCTAATCATATTGTTACTAATGTAATCAGGGCCCGGTGCTTTTTTAATATTTGTTTTTAAAATTGTTTCCTCTATTTCCTTAGATTCGATATAAACACTACTTTTATTTTTATATTTAGGCGTATAATTTCTAATCAAAATATGATCATCTTTATCCAAACCTCCAATATCATCCTGAAATAGATCATTCATTAAACTTTTTATTTTGTCGGTCTTTAAATGATCTGGTAAATTATCTATTAGTGGTAATCCTAAATTTCTATTTTTCGATCTCAATGACTTGAATATCCTATAAGCATTACCAAATGAGTTATTTGAATGACTTTCTTCTATAAAAATTCTCCAACTCGCTCTTTTTGCCTTTTTACTTTTATTTAAATATTTATTTCTCATTGATTTATAGGTCTTTTCAAGGACCTTTCCATGTCGGTAATACAAATTTCTAATATAGTGGAAATCGTTTTTCATTTTCTCCAGCTTCCCATCCCACCAGTATGTATTTGTTTTATGATTTCCGCTTCTTGTCTTGACATTTAGTGACAGATAAGCTGCCTCTTTAATTATTTGTGTGAGAGTCTTTACAATGTTGTCAATATCTTTGATGTTTGACGCGTGGTTTATCATGGTGATAATATTATCTACGTCTTGTATTGCTATTTTTTCGGTAAAGGTTTTCCAATCAGCATCTTTTTCTATAAATTTCCATGTTGAGTTTTGAACTGTCCTTTGCCTGTTAAAATTGTGATAAATGTCAAAGGTTATTGCTACGTGATCTGAAATGTGCGTCAATATAGTCGTCTTCCAGTTTTGTACCAAACCTATTGATTTTTTGTTTGAAATCGTAAGATCTATAAAGCTAGAATTTCGGCAGGTGGGTATCTTAAGATTATGAATAAATAGGTTATGTTCATCTATGATGGAGTGGAATTTGAAACCATTGGAGTTTGTTGTCGGATCAAACCAGACTGGGTGTCTAGAATTAAAGTCACCACATAGTATAATAGGTTGTTGATTGTAGGTCTCCAGAAGCTCTTGGATAAATTTTCTATGAGTGTCATTAAGTCTATGTGGATGTATATAAAAGTTTGCGATAATAGTATTTGATTTTGCTGAATTTAAAGAAGTGGTTGTACAAAAGGAGTTTGTGAATTTATTGATTTTATTAAATTTTAAACTCTTATTCATAAAGATCGTTGCAGTATAAATTTGTTCATCTGTCGTTGAATGCACTATTTGAGATTCCAAATCGAAAATTACATCTCTATCAATCAGATAAGGTTCTAGATAAGGATATAATATTTCATATTAATCAAAAATACCCACGCATTCAACTCAAAGGGCCACATTTTGCAGCTCTGGAGTCTCTTTTAGATTTTCTTGAAGAAAATGTCAAGAGCCAGATCTTGAAGCACTGGAGTCACTATGAAGCTTCCTTGAGGCCTATATCAAGAGACAGATCTTGAAGCACTGGAGTCTCTATGAAGCTTCCTTGAGGCTTTTATCAAGAAAAAGATCTTGAAGCACTGACATTGCTATGAAGCCTCCTTGAGACCTATGCCAAGAGCCAGATCTTGAAGCACTAGAGTCACTATGAAGCTTCCTTTAGGTCTATATCAAGAGCCAGATCTTGAAGCACTGACGTCGCTATGAAGCCTCCTTGAGGCCATTGCCAAGAGCCAGATCTTGAAGCACTGACATTGCTATGAGGCCTCCTTGAGGCCTATATCAAGAGCCAGATCTTGAAGCACCGACGTCGCTATGAAGCTTCCTTGAGACCTATGTCAAGAGCCAGATCTTGAAGCACTGGAGTCACTATGAAGCTTCTTTGAGACCTATGTCAAGAGCCAGATCTTGAAGCACTGACATTGCTATGAAGCCTCCTTGAGGCCTATATCAAGAGTCAGATCTTGAAGCACTGGAGTCACTATGAAGCTTCCTTGAGACCTATGTCAAGAGCCATATCTTGAAGCACTGACATTGCTATGAAGTCTCCTTGAGGTCATTGCCAAGAGCCAGATCTTGAAGCACTGACATTGCTATGAAGCTTCCTTGATACCTATGTCAAGAGCCAGATCTTGAAGCACTGACGTCGCTATGAAGCTTCCTTGAGGCATATATCAAGAGCCAGATCTTGAAGCACTGACGTCGCTATGAAGCTTCCTTGAGACCTATGTCAAGAGCCAGATCTTGAAGCACTGACGTCGAGCTATGAACTACCTCGAGACCCATGTTTTTAAGAGTCAGATCTTGAAGCACTGAGGGCGCCATGAACTTTCTTGAAATCTATGTCAATGGCTAAATATCGACCCCCTGAGGTCTTTATTAAGTTCCTTGCGGACTAAAGGGACAAATGCTGAAGCACTGACGTTCCTTTTCGATTTATATGCGACATATGTCAAAGGCAATATTTTTCACCTGGAACTGCCATCACGATCAATCCACATGTCATTTATTTAATTATTCATTCGTTTTAAAAATCAAATATTCGCGAATAATATGTCGGTTAGGTGAATAATATGTAGGGAATCATTCAACGGAAGATTTCTTCAAATCACCTTACTCCAGGTTCCTTGATATTTTCAAAAATCAAACTACTTGTATAAATCCCGCCCTATTATAATATAAATATATATTTTTTTACATAGATATAGGGTTATAAAGACATATCTTCAGCGTAATTAATTGTAAATTATTCATATTAAAGAAATTAATGTTTATTTGAATTTATAGCGGGAGGTACCCATTGTTTCCATGATGATCAAACTTGTATAATTTCGTTCAATACTAATACGGGTATATTTAAAGATACTTTATTGATAACTTTAGTTTCGGAGGAATTGTGGGCACAATGGTATTCCTATATATCAAATCAGAGGGTATCATTTGTTTTTTTTTTTAAATGAAGAAACTCCAATTCGTACCGAATTCCAACGGTATTCTCCACGCCTATTTCATATTTCTTCTTGTCTCGTAATTCCAAACTTCAGAATTCAGCTTCCTCTATTACGAGAGAAATCAGAATATATCAGTAGATCTTGAATCAATCATCGAAAAATGGCTTTCGAAAAATAAATTATTGTTGTAACTATGGATCTAATTTTATAGGAAATATATATTTCAGAATTTATTCCGTTAAAATATAAGAAGTTAATATATATAAAAGATACTAATGCTTGAGTAATTCATACAAGGTGCGGCATCTATTTGATAACACACAATATAGGTGATTGGATTGCTAATGTAACAAGTGGGAGAATGTTTGTTTTTCAACAAGACTCAGCACAATCTCATACAGATATAAAAACTCAAGAATGGATGTACGAGAATCTTCACGACCATGTCACACCTAAGGTTTTCTCCCTCTCCCCTCAGTTCACCACATGTCAATCCGCTGGACTATTAGGTGTGCGGCGTAGAGTTTCTCTATTAGTCATTCCTACAACTTTGTTGCAGATCTTAGAGCTGCTATAGTTGATACAATAGCAAACATTCCTCAAGACCCATCTTATTACTGCTTTTAGTCGGTTTCGACAGTGTATAGAAGTTGTTATTGCCGCTGATGACGGTTTCAATGAATGATGTCCTTTAGGTGTATGTGTTAATCTATATTAAACTTTAATATATATAATAAATGCTAGTTTCTCTTGTCTATTCATTTTTTCTGATGGACATCATTATGATATCAAATAGATGCCGCAACATGTTTGCATATATATAAGAGGAGAATCTGACCAAGATATAGCCTAGTGAAATATTGGATTCTGTAATAAATGAAATGTTTTATTTTATTTTAATTAAAATACGCCTCTTTTAAATAATATATATATAACAAAGTTGCTGGAAGATGATATTGATGTAACAAAAGAGGCAACTCTCCCTGAATGTGCATCAGAAAGATGGCACTATCACATCATCCTGAAGAATGAGCAACAACACCAGTTATGACAAATTCAGACAAAAGCCAACCACCTGTATACCAAGGTTTCAGGCTATGGCCCTCATCAGTACAGGGGCGGCTTCGATTTCATAACATACTAAGAGAGAGTTTGAAATCGGTCGAATATTTACCAAACATGTATCTTATAAATAACAATTATCATATTGAAAATTGTTGGGTAAAATCAATCAATTCTCCAGGGAAAAGTGTCTTTTCACTTTTTTTCGGGCACGGACGCCCTTCTACAGGAGAAAACATGGTATAATGATACGCCAATAGAACACGAGTTAAATATAATGGGTTACTATTTTAAATATTTTTATGAAGATATAAAGACACTTTTCCCTGGAGAATTAATTGATTTTACGTAATATTTATGCAAGGGATTATTTTATAGAATTGAAAATTGTATATGCATTTTTATATAAATATTATTTAAATCGAAACATTTATAGGAACACCTAAAATAAAAGGAATAAATAATATATTTTGAAATGATACAAATACCAGTTTATTATAAAATAAAAGAAGTTTATAGAGCTAGGTTTCTTACTTTTCAAGCTTTCGGAATTGTCAGTCCTTCAACAGGAGTATCACGTTAATAAATCAATGATAAATACTATTTTTATACAAATTTATATCTCGTATTTTGAATACTCATGATTTTGTGTCAGAAAATATATTACATTATTTCTGTGTGAAAAACAACTTTTTGAAAATATACGTGCATGGGGGGTTAAATACCAGTTTATATGTGAAATTTAACAGGAGGAAATCAAAAATAGATTGTAATTTATATCAACTAGACATCGCTTTAATATTTTATTTTTTCTTCTCATTTACTACGACATAGGCGGTTGATGGCAGTTCTTTTTACGTGCTGATAAACCACTTATGAAAATGAAAATATAATGATAATTTTAATAGATGATTGAAAAAATATTAAAGAGAGTTATATATATAATATTTGCACTTCGCCTTGATTAAAAAGGTTTTTAATGGTCATTTGGAAATTTTTTTATAAATCATAAATATGAAATCAATTTTAAAAATTCTCAGGCTTGTCATTTTTATACATAGTCGACCTCTATACCTAGATTTGTTATTTGTTGAAATCGGTTAGGTCACTTTAGCTCTTCAACAAAATTACGGATTGCCTCATCTAAATCCGGAAGGGAATGAAATTAAAAATTCCAGGATGTGCCCTTGTTTCTTGGGTCGTCATATATTTATGGCACCTCGATTGCAGAAATTGGCTGAGAAATCTTTGAAAAAACATCGTCACAGCATTCACCAAAAAATCTGTTCTTTTGAAAAATCTTTTTATATTCCATTATTCCAAAATATTAAATTGATTTATATTCCTATTAATTAAAAATACTAATTAATGTGAGCAATATTTACCCAGGAATTATTTGAAAAAGTGAAAATAAATATTAGATCAAAGGTTTCCTTTAATTTTTTTTAAATTTGCAAGCTTTCAAGCAAATATACTGGTCTTCAACGGGCTGATACTCTATGTGCAATCTCTAAATGATATTTATCAAAATAATTGAAAACTTTGTTATTAGCATGTGTTTTCGCGGGCGTGCATCAGACTGTTTCCAGCTATAGCTGCCAAAAACAAATGTTTTCAAATATTTTATATAAATAACATTTAGAGATTGTACATAGAGTATCAGCCCGTTGAAGAAGAGTATATTTACTCGAAAGCTTGCAAATATGACATTAAAAGAAAAATTTACCTTATATTTATTTTTACTTTTTCAAAAAATATTAATTCAAAATAATTTGAATATTTAAGACAAAGAGATAGAGTTAAAAAACTAGAACATATAATCACACGGTAAAGAGGATGAGGAATCATCCAAGTTCAGATTAAGCCAAGATTGATTAATAGATGAAAAGATAGGTTATTATATAATTAGCAGTATAAGGTCAAAGAGATGAAAGGTTTATTCAATAGGACATCAGTAAACATAGATTCCATCATCATATTTCTCGTTAAATATATATATTATGATGCATAGCGCGCCATCTGTTATTGAAATTCGAAACTAATTTAGACGCGTAAATTTCTTTTGAAAATTAAACAATTTCTACTGCCCTTACTGCGATGGAAAAAATAATAGGCTGATAAATTTGAAAATTATTTAATCTTTCCATTAATGTCATCTTTCCACCACTATCTCTTAAGCACTCATACATGGCCTGTGTCTTTACGTCGCGCTTCCTTTTTCCTCCTGTAGTATTTACTGTGGCCGAGTGACATCGTCTTCTCTGAAACATGATGTTTAATTGGTCCATTGAATATACCGCTATGGCCATCGCTTGTATTCCCTAGAAAAGAACTCTCTATAAGCTTGTCAAATTTAGGGAAAATGCAGCAGCCTAACGGGCGTGACTGACAAATTTTGTCTTTCGAACCCGTTAGAACTTTCAGATTAAACTTGAAATCGCGTATTAGGATGCTGATCACCATCCTTGATATAATCTTTTTTTTATATAATTGTGCATTAGCGCGCTATCTGATAAAATATTTCAAACTATTTCGACTTGTATGATTCTTTTTAAAATTAAACAATTTTCACAGATGTTGCTCTAATGCATTATATCATAAATTTTCTGAACAAAGACTCTACTTGATTTTTTCAGAAGAGAAATTTTGCTCGAAGTATATTATATATCTATGTATTGCTATAAACTGTCTTCAAAGCTTATATCCATAGGTCATATTATATCGATATGTAAGTTTAAACTAGTAAAATTTCTGGGAGGGTTCACAACTGATTAGCTAGTTGCTCCCATTAATTTATCATTGTAGTTAGGACAATAGAAACTTATTTTATCTATAAAAACAATCATACGCCTTAAGAATAGTTTCAATTTCTTCTATTATTTTTATCTTACAAATATTTTTATTGAATAAACGGACATATAACTTTCTTTTGAAAATAGAGCAATCCATGAATAAATATTTAAATAAAAAGGCATATATTGGATCAAAATATCATTTATTTTACCAATATTTCAGTTGGCTGAACGCTAACTTTTATCAAGGTATTATAACATATTAACCTGTTAGAATATTAGAACCATATAACTATATATAATATCTACCCATATTAATATGTTATAATACCTTGATAAAGGTTGGCGTTTCGCCAACTGAAATATTGGTAAAATAAATGATATTTTTATCCAATATATGCTTTATTAATTAGAAATATAACTCTCTATTGAGAAGCATCCTATCAAATATATAAAATCTGTCTCATACTAAATATTATAATAATAAACATTACTATATTATAATTATAAAATTAAAACAACCTAAGTGTCTTTATAAGTATAGAAGGTTGTTAATATTTCTGAACAATTTAACGTCAATTAGATCCAAGAAAACTTTTTCTCTCAATCACTTAACAACACCAGGTAGGTAATAAACAAAGTAATTACAATTAAGGGACAATTAACACTATGCAAATTAAAAACAAAGTACACAAACCAGAAAGATGGTAAAAAAGAGGCAACAATCTGTGCATACTGAAGGAATAAGGTCATTAGAGCCCTAGCAAACATTACCTCAGAAGTTCAGCTTTACAACGTTCTGAGAGTAGGCGGCGTCGTTTCTAATTGAGCTCCAGCAATTAAGATAGTTATATCTCCTCTCACTAATTAGTGTTTACATTCTAAATTAGTATTTACATATGTCACGAAATTTCCTACTGATGACTTCCTGAAAGTTCTCCGCACTCTCCTATTAAACGAATCACAAGTTAACCATCCCAAAATGGGTTTAAGTTTCTCAACATACATAATATAATTTAGTAATCATGTTTACTATTATACTAGCCGAATGACCCGGGCAACGCCCGTGTTTTACCCGATTGAATGTTTTGATTCAAATACTATTTGTTACAATTATAGATTGGCGCCTTAAATAAATGCATATGTGAGTTAATAACTATAGCCTATGTGCTTTATCTGTCTATGTACTGTTGGCTTCCATAGGCGTCTCTTACAGGGAAAAAGAAAGAGAGGATTCCATTTAGTTATTAACTAATATATGCATTTATTTAAGGAGCGACCCGCTCCAACACAATAGTTACAAAAACGAAGAGGCGAGTGGGGGGGCATGATGGGTGGGGGGGGGGGGGGGGCAAAGGTGGCGTGATCGTAGCCAACCAATAGGAGAGCGTCATTCAAAAAAAAAAGCAAACGGTGACAGAGATGAAGAATTATTAAGAACGCATGACGCTCGTAACTGTATATAGAATGCGTCTTCATAAAATATATCTGAATACCTTACTATGATTATCGATAGGATTAGTCAGTTGGTCTCGAGGACCACGCCATCTCCTCAGCGGCGAAGTACGCGATCTACGTATTCTTCGTAGATCGCGAAATACCTGGTGTCGCTGGACACCCGCTGGCGATTGTTTACCAAATTCTGCAGCGCTGGCAGAGGCGCTATGTTCATTGTACATAGTGTATATAATGCATATTATATTTTTATAAATAGTGCAGACTGTGCACTTTGCATATATTGACAGGATGTCAATAAAATTATTTTAATTGTCTAATTGTCGATATGATTAGATGAGTTTAGCTCATCATGGGTGAACCCTATCAGCGTTGTCACCAAATTAATTTCCAGTCTCACCTCCCAATGTACTGAATAGGTTTTCTTATATAGTATTTAAAATCATTGTAATGGGGATATTAAGAATGCTTTTTATACTGAAGAGGGCCTTTATCAGGGAAACGTGTTCTCTCCTCAGGTAAACGTTCCGAATTTTCCATAGCTAATGTTGTGGCTTTGTCACCGAACGGTATCTTCTAATTTGAAGAGATAGTTGAAAGATAATGTCTGCGTCTATTTTGACCGGAGAGATGCCCTTCCCTGTTATATCTGA
>CP092866.1:44541119-44829124 GCA_030710605.1 Cordylochernes scorpioides
TCTGATGATCCCCTATTTTTGAAGCCTACGGAGCCTTAGTTGTACTTGGTGCTGCCTTGGTTCCCTCGCAAGAGGCGCGCCCTTCCTGAAGCTGCGGGCCGTTTGCCTGTGTCGTCCAGTCGTTTTTGTCCGAAAAAGTCCCCCAGGGACTTACAGCGGACGAGGATAGTTTCTCTCTCTAAAAATGCAATATAACAGCGGTATGGTAGATTAAACTGGCGAAACCGCTGAGAGGGTTCACCACTGATGAGCCAAGCCCTCTCATTAATTTTTCCATTGCAGTAAGGGCAGTAGAAATTGTTTAATATCAAAAAGAATCTTACGCCTTTAAAATAGTTTTGAATTTTGATAACAGATGGCCCGCTATTGCAACATATTTTTTTTATTTACAGGATTCTTTATATATATTATATTTATTCTTCTTTAAAATAGTTTTTTATATATTTATTTTGTTTTTGTCTTTGGAAAGAATTCGGAAGTACTTATCGAGTAAAAACTCCGTTTTATACTTTCCGACTATCATATAAATAAATATAAATGATATATTTTATGGAATATTTTATGTATTAATACTTAAGCCAATGAAAGGGATATACTAATAAATATTAAAATACATAAAGAATATAATATATAAATATTTTAGATGTTTATATATATTATTACTCCAATAAAAAAGGAAAGATTTATCTCTTTCTGATAAATTTATTATTATACATACTCGTATTATATACAAAATGTTAATATTAAAATGTTTTAAATATATTCATAGTCTACCCCCAGCCTTCTTTCTATAATTCCCATTATATCGATGTACATATATATGTACATATATTTAGCAGGATAACACCTGACCTCACACAACCCGCATCAGCCAACAAGCCCTGCATGGAGACTCGGTTCTTTCATGACTACTAGTATCTCTTTGATCTTTCAGATCTAGAATACGTCTGGATCTATTTGAACGTCGTTTGCGTGTGCTGTCACAGCCGCGTTCAGAAGATGAACTGTGGCTGATGGTTGACAAGGAATGGGCAGCCATTCTTCAGGACACCATTGAGTCAGTACCAAGATGTTTTGCTACCTGCATAACCGTCCGCGGATGATATCGCTTAGTGTATAGGTGTATTCTGTTCTAATTGAGATAATTTATTGTTCGTTACTGGTACTCTCTTCATTCAGATTTTCACAACCTTTTGCCAACTGATTTTTGGTGTTCCAAATTCAGTGCCACGTAGTGTATTTAGGAGTCACTTTTGATACCAAGATGGAATTCGTCACTCTCATGGAAATATATTAGAAAATAAAAATATAATAAAACCCTCTCTCTTTATATCTAATTTGTGTAGTTTAAATAGCCTTTTATCAATCAGCTAGAAATATATTTTATAAGGAACCTATATATATTCTTTCAATAGTGAGAAACGCTTTGCCCCCCCTCATGACTCAAGTATAAAACCTTATCTGATAGAGGCAATTAATAAATGCATTCATGAGAATATTTTCAAAAATATTTGTAAAGCCCCCATTTAATATTTCAAATGTAATTTTTACAAAAGATTCTATTAGTCCGATAATGAAGAAATGCGCGCACAAGAATTACCCAGAAATCATTTTCTAAACTTTCAAAATATAAATTCAAATCAAAAAGTTATTACAACTTGATTTTGACATATTTGGTCAAATTGGTTTTGGTCAATTTAGTAATTTTGACCTTTCTATCGGGGCTCAAAAATCATTCCTTTTGGTTAGCAGCCCCGTAAATAAAGATATTTCCGATTTTGACCTAAACCCAAAATATAAAATACCTGAGTTTTTAAGTTTTGAAGGCCACTTTTCAGAATTAAAGAAATCTAAATTTCATAACAAAGTGTCTAGTGAATTATCCCCTTTCGAAGGGTATATTTTTTTACTGTTGATTTGTGTGAGAGGAAATAGATTCAGAAATATTATAGACAGTGTGTGTAGAAATTGTATTTTTGTTACTTATTAAAATACATTTTGACTAGAAAATTCAAAAATATATATTTATACGTGATTAAATAAATAAAGAATCGTTTTGATAATTATAGAAAAAAAACACTACTTAGAAATATTACATACTAGACGGGGGACCCGGGCTTCGCCCCGGGATTGACCCGTGTGCATATCTACCCGAGTGATATATATTCAGATAAGATTTTTTTTATAATGTTTGTTATTAGCATTATCTATTTGTTTGCATCAGCCTAATTTAATCTAATCTTTGATAGAGGGCGCTGTTCGTGAGCTAAGTAGAATAATTTGAATATATAGTTTTAAGTTTGGCATACCCGAGACATTTGGCCTCAATCGACAGATGAATCAGCTTTATATCAATATGGGCATTATACTGCAAACCTGAAAAAGGCTTATGAGTCCAAAGCTGGATACGCTGAACAGGAACTTGCATAGTTTGTGTAGCTGCGACGCGGGCTTCAGAAAACCTAAGACGGCGAAGCGCACGACGCGTCTCACTTTGAAGTGGTGTCTCAATAGCTCTAGCATTCCTATATCTCCTGGATCCAGCCGTATTCCTACCAAGTAAACGTCGGCTGTGGCGAGGCATATTCTGAAAAAAAATTTAGATTGAGATTAATAACAAAAGCTTCAAAACCAGCAATTTCTAAACAAAGCATAAAAATTTCCTGTCTTTTTGAGGTAAAAATCAAATTTTTAAATTTTTTATTCAAAATAACCTTCAGATATGTTAAAAAGATTTAAAAAAACTAAAATCATAATATTATATTACCGAAAAATTAATCTACAAAACCAGTTATCATTAAAAAGCTTCAAAAATAGACCAACCGCTGGATACGGCAATGAAAAAGCATGCTTTTTTGAGCTAAAAAATAAAAACAATTTTCTAAAATACAAAATACAACCCCTATATGTTAAAAAACTATAAATAATCTAAATTAAAAATATTTAATCAAATAAATTAAAATATCTTTAAAAAAATTTTGAAAAAGGACTTCAAAAAGACAAATAAATGAATCCGTAAAAGAAATCCCTTGCTTATTTAAAAATATAAATAACCTATTTTTCAGATACAACCCATATATGTAGAAAAGATAATAAATAAACTGTATGGCATATTCTGAAAAAAAATCTAGATTGAGATTAATAACAAAAGATTCAAAACCAGCAATTTCTAAACAAAGCATAAAAATTTCCTGTCTTTTTGAGGTAAAAATCAAAATTTTTAAATTTTTTATTCAAAATAACCTTCAGATAAGTTAAAAAGATTTTAAAAAACTAAAATCATAATATTACTAGTTGTTTGTGAACTTAACGATTTGATTTCCGATAAAAAATCATATTTAAAGTTCAATTCATTTTGTAAATACATTCTAAACTTTCTACAAAATCTGGATCTCTAATGTTTTCATGCGTTGAATAATGTAAATAACTTATGTAAATAAACTTTTCTATTTGTTTGGCGCAAGTATCCCTTGCGGGATATAGCGCTTTGGAAATAAAATAATTGTAATCCGCCCAAAATGTGGACGGGTTACACTTACATCGCCCGCTCAAGTCCATCTGGGGACTTTTCCGGGCTCATCTTAAGATGGTTCAGTGAAAAGGTGGGTCTGGTAAGTAAGCAAGTAAAGAGGTGAGTCCCGGATATGTACAGGTTATAGATACTGTAGTGAGCAGATAGTTAAGGAAAGGTTATGAAAGTATAAATTTGAAGAGTACTTTTTTAAAAATACTTTCATAACCTTTCTTTAACTATCTGCTCATTCTAGTATCTAAAACCTGTACATAATTTTCTCAGGACAATCTGTTTTTAAGTCTAAAGGTATATTTCAAAAGGTATTTATTGACTGATACTGCATTAGAAAAAAGGAATCATATATCGCCGCAACTCTTTTTTTTTATTATTATAGCGGTTAAGGAAGCTTCCGGGCAAGCCCTTCTTCAGCTAATTATATTGTACAAACAAAGAGAGATTATATATCGTTTTTAATATGAAAACAAAATAAATGAAAAAGAAATTTACCACGCCCCTATCGCCCTCGTTCAATAGCACCGCGTGGCCACGTCATGTCTGATCCTAACTTCAAATGTAATATGGTACAAATGATATATGATTCCTTTTTTCTAATTTGTCGAAATCCGCAAACCGTTTACCATGATACTGCATTATAAAAAAAAACTAATTCTAACGGTTTTTTTTTTGTAAATTTATTTAAAATGTTTAAAATATTCTATTAATATCTTAGAGGTAATTTGATTAAAATTTATTTTCAGCTAGGTATATATATTCCTATTATAATATTTTACACTTATTATATGCTAGCCGAATGACCCGGGCAACGCCCGGGTTTTACCCGATTAAATGTTTTTATTTAAATACTATTCGTTACAATTATAAATTGGCGGCGTGGATGTCACTCTTGTGAAACGTCCCGTTCCAAACTTTGTGTCTGAGAAGCGATATTTTTATAGAAAGATTATCTGACTTTTGTTTTCTGCTCGAATGAATGTTTTTCTGTTAGAATTTTGTTCCTGCGTACAAAATAATGAGCTGGTTTCACCCGTGGTCTCTGCTTTTTGGAATTTTTCCCGATATAATTTTGTATCTGATAATCTTACATGATACAGCAATATCGTCATCATTTTCTGACTAATAATATATAGTTTTGAATAATTGATTTATATATATTTTTTAAAATAGCCTATCGTCTTTCCCGTATTTTTTTACCTATGTATGGAAATTTTGGTTTGAATTAGTGAACTACTGCGAATTTGTATACCGGACATACAAACCAACAAACAAACAAACAAACATACAAACATTCATTTATATATATATAGAAGATATAATATAAATGAGTTTTAAAAATTGTTTAAAAAAATGCATCGGCCGGGAATCGAACCCTGGCCGCCCGCGTGGCAGGCAAGCATTCTAACCACTGAACCACCGATGCTTTAAAAAAATGGCCATATTTAGGTATTCATTCCATTCCGGATTAGTCCGCGTAAAAAAAAAGTTCTTCAAATGAAAAAAAGAAATAGCCAAAAATACTAATCAAAATGCAGCCGAAAATTTTCCTCAGGTTTATAAAAAGCGACATGCAAAATTTGGTACCAATTGGTTCAGTAGTTTTTGAGTTTATCGCGAAACAGACAGACAGACAGAAATTGACTTTTATATATATAGAGATTACTGTTGTGTCGCCTCCCAGTAATAGTCACGACACGCAGCCTATATTTACTGGTCAATTTCTGTTTAATTGCACCGTTAATGTCCTATATATACAAATATATATTTACATATTAATAATAAAAAAACATGCAAAATACATACAGATATTTAACAATTTACATACACAACACATCTCCCCTCTTAATAGTAGTGCAGCCGGTCTGGCGGTCTTCTGGATCGCTGCGGTCTTGGACTGCGCACAGGGACAGAGACAGCCGCAGGGCCCGGTTCTGGTTCTGGCGGTCTTCTGGATCGCTGCGGTCTTGGACTGCGCACAGGGACAGGGACAGCCGCAGCAGCAGGGCCCGGTTCTGGTTCTGGAGTGTCCTCTTGTGCTGAAGACTCCGCTCCTTTCAATTCTTCGTCCACCTCCGGGGCTTCTTCCCTTGTCTTCTCCTGTCCTCCAAGCCCAGGGTGATCTCGAGAAGTGCCAGGCAGTATAAAATCTCTTGATGTACCCGGCAATACCAAATCTCTCACTTCAGGAACTTCTTTCTTGATAACTGGCCTTAGTTGATTTATGTGTCTTTTCACATAACGGCCTTCGTCTTCTATAAGGTAATGTCGGATGCTCAGTAGTTCCATGATCCTGCCCCTTTTCCATTTTGGTCCGTTAGCAAAACTCCGAAAATACACATCAGAGCCGACCGCAAAATGCTTTTGCTTCCTCATGGCATCATGGTACACCTCTCCTATCTTCGCCATTTTCGGAATCAAATTTGAAAATCTTGATCTTAGATTTATTTTCATTAAAAGTTCCGCGGGAGACTCCTTTAATACCGTTTGAGGAAAAGCTCTATGGGCAAATAAAAATCGCTGTAGATTGATTTCTACACTGTCCTTTCCTTGGTTCTTTCGTAAAGAGTTTTTAAATTCACGTACATATCGCTCAGCTAAGCCATTAGTGCTGGGATTGTACGGATTCGTTTTTGTGTGTCTTATACTATTTATTTTTGTAAATTCCTCAAATTCACTTGAGACAAATTGTCTGCCATTATCGGTTACCAAAAGTTCAGGTAATCCAAATCTGGCAAAGATCTCCCTAAGATGTCCTATGATGGTCCTGCTCGTAATGTCCTTTATGATGACAATCTCCAGCCATTTGGTGTACGCGTCTACAAGGACCATAAACATTCGTCCCATAAAGGGACCTGCTAGATCTAAGTGTAGACGGTGCCACGGCTTCTCAGGCCAAGTCCACTCTGAAATGGTAGACGGCGGCATACTTGCAGATTCTTGGCAAATTCTACAATCTCTAGCCAACTCTTCAATGTTCTTATCTATGCCTGGCCACCAAAAATACCGTCTAGCAATCATTTTCATTTTCACCATCCCTAGGTGCATCTCATGTAAATCGTTCAAAATTAAGGATCTTAATTTCTGGGGAATTACCACTCTTTCACGCCATTGCAGACACCCAAACTCACAACTTAATTCGTCTTTTATCCTATAATAGGAATAAAGTGGATTTTCCTGCGATACCTTTGGAATTTGCCAATTATTTTCCCTAACATCTCTCAACACTATTGATAGTAATTTATCCCGGCGTGTCTCAACTGCCACATCCTGGAATGAGAAGGGGACCTCACTCATTTTCCGAAGGAGAAGCACCTGATACTCATCTAAAGATTCCGTGGTTTTTGAGACTAAAGGTAATCGTGATAACGCGTCTGCATTGCCATTATCATCAGTTTTTCGAAACTCCACAGTGTATTTAAATGCAGATAATTTTAAAGACCACCTCTTAATTCTTGATGCAGCACATTTGGGGATCGGTTTCTGGGGTGAAAAAATGTGCATTAAAGGTCGGTTGTCTGTGGTCAACACAAATTCACGTCCCAATAGATATTGTCGGAATTTCTCACAACCAAAAATAATGCTCAAGGCTTCTTTTTCTAATTGGGAATACCGCCTTTCCGCTTCAGTTAGCGTTCTTGAAGCAAAAGCTATAGGAGTTTCTTCCTTTCTATCGTTCCTGTGACTCAGAACCACTCCTAAACCATAGCTAGAGGTGTCACATGCAAGGACTAGTTCCCTAGTTGCATCATAATGTGCCAGAACCGACTCGTTAGTTAGTAATGCTTTGCATTTTGCAAATAATATACGGTGTTCGCCAGTACAGTTCCATTTTGAATTCTTTTTTAAGAGGTGATAGAAGGGCGCTAAAATATCTGCAATATTTCTTATAAACCTAGAGTAATACATAAGGAGACCTATAAAAGATCTCAATTGAGAAACGTTTGTAGGTTCAGGCGCCTCTACCACCGCTTCTATTTTACTACTTATGGGATGCAGTCCTTTTTTATCTATTTTAAAACCTAAATATTCAACAGCATTTACTGCGAATTTGCATTTATCCTTGTTTAATCTTAAACCTTTTTCTTGCAGCCTTTTAAAGACCAATTCCAGTTTTTCTCGTGATCCCTATGATCCTTTCCGGCTACCAGGATGTCATCGATGTAGCAAGCCACTCCCGACATATCTGCAAATAGATTGTCCATTTCTCTTTGGAACTTATTTGGTGCTACAGCTACTCCATAGGGTAGCCTTTTTAAAGGCAAATAACCCCTTCGTAGTATTAATGTTCACCACTCTTTTGGCCTCTTCAGATAATCTGACCTGCAAATAAGCTCAGGATAAGTCCAATGACGAAAACACTGTATTTCCAGACAATTTTGAAAATATTTCGTCTATTGATGGAAGCGGGTACTTATCCAATTCTATGGCCTTATTTGCGGTGCATCTAAAATCGCCGCAAATTCTAAGGCTCCCATCTTTCTTCAGTACTGGTACTATAGGTGCGGCCCAGTTGGCATACTCAATAGGTTGTAAAATTCCATCGTTAACCATGCCATCGATTTCATTTTCTACTTTTTTCTTCAAAGAGAAAGGCAAACTTCTCGCCTTACAAAATACAGGAGTCGTATTTTTTTTTTAAATAAAAATCAATATGGACGTTTTTTAAGCAACCTAATTCTTTGCTAAATAAATTAGCCTACTTATTTATTATAACTTTGATATCGGACTCGCTTACTTGTCTAATGTTCAATAACCTAGAAAAATCAAGATTTAAACCTTTTAGCCATTCTCGTCCCAACAAAACTATCGAAATATCTTCATCTACAACTATCAACCGCAAATCTTGATTTGCCTCCTTCACAAAAACTCTTCTCTCACCAATAATTTTTATTGGGTTTCCGCAAAAGGACCTCAATCTTAAATAAGATGGAGACAATTTACCATCTTTCCAGTATTTTTCATAAATTGTTTTCGGTATCAGTGTGACGGGACTTCCTGTGTCCACCACAAAACACAACTGATACTCGTCAACATGTAGATTTATTTTTGCATCAGTATCACCTTGTACCGAATAAATTAATTCGTCCTGCGCATATCTGCAGTCTGGCACTGATTTACCCGTTTTGCACACCCTGCTCAAATGTCCAATTCTCTTGCATTTAAAACAAGATTTTGTTTTACGTGGACATGCAGGTGCCAGGTGAGAGTTTTTTTCTCCGCATCGGAAACAAATTGTCTCCCTTCTTTGCATACCGGGCCCATGCTGCCATCCTCTACGAGCTTCATTCTTTCTATTTCCTCCCGGAAAAATATTCATCTTAGCCACTAGTCCATCCTGCAGCTCCTTAGCATTTTTTTCAGCTAGCTCAAACGAGACTGCTATAGAAAATACCCTGTCCAAGGTGACATCGTCATCCTCCTGTAACAATTTCTTCTGAAGGCTTTCCGATTTTATACCAGCCACAAAACGGTCTCGTAACATGACCTCCAACATTTCACCAAAAGTGCAATCCATAGCCAAATGCCGGAGCTCACGCAGGTATTCTGAGACGGATTCATTTTCGAGTTGTATTCTCTTCAAGAACCTGCATCGTTGAGGAATCACCTTCTTTCTTGGAGCTAGATGTAGTTTTATTCTTTGTATTAACCGTTCATACGGCTGTTCTTTCATGGTACTCGGGAAAAACAAATCATTGCCCAGCTTCAACATTTCCGAATCCAGAAGAGAAACAAAGATGGGCATTCTTTTTCCCTCTTCCAATGCATTTGCCTCTAAAGCTGCTTCGAACCTCTGAACGAAAATATCAAAGGATTCTTCTCCTGGCCCGAAGAAACAGAACGGTACAATTATTGGACATCCAGACATACTGTTTGCTTCTCGTCCGCTTTATATTTCTGTTTTCCTCCACCTGTGAAAGAGCACTTGAAACGGTTCCCACACACTCGTCGCCAGTTGTTGTGTCGCCTCCCAGTAGTAGTCACGACACGCAGCCCATATTTACTGGTCAATTTCTGTTTAATTGCACCGTTAATGTCCTATATATACAAATATATATTTACATATTAATAATAAAAAACATGCAAAATACATACAGATATTTAACAATTTACATACACAACAATTACCAAAAAATTAATGTACAAAACCAGTTATCCTTAAAAAGCTTCAAAAATAGACCAACCGCTGGATACGGCAATGAAAAAGCATGCTTTTTTGAGCTAAAAAATAGAAATAATTTTCTAAAATACAAAATACAACCCCTATATGTTAATAAAACTATAAATAATCTACTTTTAAAATATCTAGTGAAAAAAAATAGAAATAACCCAAATTCTTTTTACAAAACAACCCATATAAGTGGAAAACACCATAAATAATCTGTTTTTAAAATATCTAAGCAATTAATTAAAATTTTGTTAAGGTCCTCAAAAAAGACATAAAATTGAGCACATTAATGAAATTTCAAGCTTTTTAGTGAAAAAAAAATAGAAATAACCCAATTCTGTTTTACAAAACAACCCATATAAGTGGAAACACCATAAATAATCTGTTATTAAAATATCTAAACAATTAATTAAAAATGTTGTTAAGGTCCTCAAAAAAGACATAAAATTGAGCACATTAATGAAATTTCAATCTTTTTTTTGTAAAAAATAATATAAATAACCTTAGTCTTATAAAAATACTAACCACGTAAGTTAGAAATATCATATATAATCTGTATATAAAATAAAAAAGAAATAAATTAAAATTAGCCTAAAAATTTATCTAAAATATAAAATTGATCTCATCAAGTAAGGCTTCAACTTTTTTTGGTATAAAATATGAAAACTATAAAATAAAAGTATCTTACCATGTATAAAAGTTATTAATATATATATATAAAAGATTAAAACTAATTTTCCAAGAAGTTCAAAAGTGTAAACACTTTCGAAAAGCCTAAAAATTTATCTAAAAAATAAAATTGATCTCATCAAGTAAGGCTTCAACTTTTTTTGGTATAAAATATGAAAACTATAAAATAAAAGTATCTTACCTTGTATAAAAGTTATTAAAATATATATATAAAAGATTAAAACTAATTTTCAAAGAAGCGCTAAAGTGTAAACACTTTTGAAAGTGTAAACACTTTAACTCTGTTGAATTTTTTTGTATTTTATCGATAACAGCAAAGTTATGTATGTTAAAGTTAGGAAAAATATTTTGATGTTAAGCAAAACCTGCTCCATCTCGTTTTACATAAATGTTGAAAATTTGGTCGAAATTGATGCATTGTAACGAAAGTATTTAGTGAACAACACTTATGAAATTTCCATTTTATTAATATATATGTTGGATATTCAGTTGTTCAATACAAACCTAAGCATATATATCAAAGAATTATTTTTTCTTATTAATTATATATTATGAATATTGATAAATCTTTGAGCTGTGTGATGATCAAATTCATTGTTAAATATCGTAAATATATTTTATCATCCTTTATATTCAATATATAGCGCGTATAATTATTTATTCTTTATATTTCTCGGAAGGATTTAATATATACGCCCACGTTTTAACACCCACATTTTAATGACAAACACCTAATTACATTTATTTTACATAAAATTCTTCTTAAAACTCTAGATTATTATAAAATTGAATTTTATAAAGATAATCTAATAACGTGATTTTGAATTGAATGGAAAAATATACGTCGCGACAAAACATATTAATTTTAATATATATATGTATATAAATATTTATTTTTCAGAATAAAATAATCGATTATTATATCTAAAGATTATATATGTTTTTAGAATATTATAGTCAAAAATAAAGGATCTCCTATACACATAAGCAAGCCAAACAATACCTACTATAAAATGCTATTTTTTTGTAAAATCGAAATTGGATATGTGAGAGACATAATATAACACTACTTCTAATGAATGATTCCTCTCAGAAAAGACCAGGATAATCCATGTTTTTTAGGTTTTATGGTTTAATTCTCTTATATATATATATATATATATTAAAATCAAAAAAGGTATATTCTGTACACTTTCTAATGAACTTTTTAGATGGCAAGCGCCATCAGACAAGACATTTTAAAGAAATGAAGATAAATAGACATGACTAGATCCTACAGGAACTGCAATAACTGTCACAACACCCAACTCACTCCGGACCACATATACAGTTGCCCAGCCATCCTTGTAGCCCTCTATATGGCAGACATCAATCCAGAAGAGGACATCCATACGAACAAGGCACACCTATTTGGCCTGTATTGTGATCAGGGTGCATGGACCGATCTGATCTACTCCATGGAAAAGACCACAATATATATTATAGTTGTGTAGTGATCTGGTGGTTAAATTAGATAAATTGTTGAGAAAATACAAAGTTGATAAGCCAAGTCTTCCGAATTCTTTTTCATTATCAATTAAATTATTCTTGAAAATCAGCTTTTATTTGAAACAAACAAACAAACAAAATCTTTGAATAATTCAGAGCTCTAATTATAATTTCATTTTTCAAAATATTCAATATTATAAGTGAGACAATATTCAACATAACTGAAAATTATCTGAGGGAAACAAATATGCACCGAAAAAATTATGTTGCACTACACCTATAATATATTCATTATATTCACATGTGAATATTATAAATTATTCAAATGTAATTTAGAAATGGATAATATATGAAATATTGAGAAATCTATAATTTTATAAATTATATACATAATACAAAATATGTTTTAAAATATAATATATACATATCATTTTTCTACTTTAATATTGTCACTGTATAACATTTGTATATCTATTTTCCAATTGTTCATGTAAATTTTCATTTAATAAATTTTATGTAAATAGTAGCCAAAATTGACTTTATAAAAGAAGCTTGTTTTGGCATTACAGGTTGAATAAATTTTAGAATAAAAACTTTGATTCCTAGTATCTATTTGACAAAGGAAATCCGTGACAATATTAACACACATACCTTATAAAGAATATAATTATTTTTATATACCTGGAACTGTAAAGAAAAAAAAAACAATATTTTCTCAAAATATTTCGAGAGATTGCTCCCTCTTTATCAATTTATTGCACTGATAAAGAGGGAACAATTTCTCGAAATATATTTTGAGAAAAGAATTGTTTTTTTACAGTTCCAGGTACGCCTTTTTATATAATCTTAATTAATGGATCACCTTTTGACTCAAATTATTTTATTTTGTTTTTAATCTTTATAATAATATTCTCCTCATACAAAAATCCCCCCATTCACACATCCTCTGTAGGGTTTACCAAACTAATTTTACAGTAATTCAAACGGCGCTATATTCCGCTGAGTTTTTTTTTAATACAAAATAATATGTTGTTATTCCTTGACAAAGAATGGCGTCCAGTCAACTGATATATTTGCAAATAAATCTTCTAATTCAATCCAATATATATATTTTCAATATATATATATATATATATATATGACATAATAAAAATATTATTTTTATTATATTCATAAAATAATTAAAATTCTATAATCACAGAGTTAAATTTTAAAATGAAAAGGAATCCTTAACAAAAGGAATATACCCTAATATTATTTTTTTTTTTTGTAAATAGATAATAACATTGTTAGTTGTATGTATGCAAAAAACTGTTTGCTTTAAAAAATAATCAAAATAATAAATAATTTTTGGGACAAAAGTTATCATTCATTTTTACTATCCACGACTGCATGAAATGGTAACGTAGCTAGAATATAAGTCTTTTTTTATGACATATATATATACCTATATATATATATTATAAATAAAAAAAGAGATTTATGTTGATTTTATTTTTCTTGAGGATTATATATATATGCTATGGTAATGCAGTCGTGGTTAAAATCTTGAAAATGAAAATAGTTAAAATAATGAAGATTAGAAATAGCTTTAATTGAGCTAAAGGAATATATTAAAGACATAAATTGATGAAGTACTGCCTGGCTTAAGGCGTAAGAATCTAAAAAATGTAAAACTTATTTACATAATGTACAAAAGATTTGAGCCGGCCATCGGAAAACAACAACAATGAGTTTTTATAGGGGAAGCGTGACCTCTGGCGGTCGATTTAAAAGAGTATTTGAATCTATGGAATTTAATTTCGAATAAAATAATATTTTAATATAACATATATATATATATAAGGCAAAATATAGTCGAATAGACCAGTATAATATATATGCTAAGTATTTAGGAATAAGAATTATAGAGGAAAGTTCCCTTATTGTTTTTACGATATCTGTGGAAGTGTTTAATATTTCTTCCAATAAATGGCTGCACCATTGATACCATTCGTATTGTGGCTAATGGTCCTATTTTATTACTCTTCTATTCACCACACCACTATAAATATATATTGTTATATTCTCTACTTGATTTCTATATATATAGCATTATATCTATTTGATTATATATTTTATTATATAATTGCGTAAGCATGTATATTTAAAAACAAGAAATGATTATAAATGGATGAAAATCAATGAAGGAAGATATATATCTTATAATATGGAAAAGATATTTGATTTTCTGCTTGAATTTCAAATCATGTTGAGGATTATGGTAATGCAGTTATTTGCTGATTCTTTTTAGGACTAAATGGTATTGGTGATGCAGTCGTGGTTAAAATCTTGAAATTATGATAATAAAAATAGTAAATAATAAAAATATCTTTAAATGAGCTTATAGAATATATAAGAACATAATTTGATAAAAAGTAATGCCTGGCTTAAGGTGAGTGAACAAAGAAAACAAAAGATTATTTACATAATGTACAAATGTTTTGAGCCTACCAGCGGGGAAGAACAACAATGAGATTTTATAGGGGAAGCATGACCTCTGGCGGTCGATTTAGCAGAGTATTTAAATCTATGAAATTATAAATTTTTTTAAAATAAAATAACATTTTTATATCTCTATATATATAAAAGTCAATTCCTGTCTGTCTGTCTGTTTCGCGATAAACTCAAAAACTACTGAATCAATTGGTTCCAAATTTTGCATGTCGCTTTTTATAAACCTGAGGAAAATTTTTGGCTACATTTTGCTTATTATTTTTGGCTATTTCTTTTTTTAATTTGAAGAACTATTTTTTTACGCGGACTAATCCGGAATGGAATGAATACCTAAATATGGCCATTTTTTTTAAAGCATCGGTGGCTTAGTGGTAGAATGCTCGCCTGCCACGCGGGCGGCCCGGGTTCGATTCCCGGCCGATGCATTTTTTTTTTACAATTTTTAAAACTAATTTATAAAAAATATAATATAAATATATACTATTATATCAACTATATGAATTAAATCAAATACCTACACACTAATATCTATATATATATATAAGTCAATTTCTGTCTGTCTGTCTGTTTCGCGATAAACTCAAAAACTACTGAACGATATTGGTACCAAATTTTGCATGTCGCTTTTTATAAACCTGAGGAAAATTTTTGGATACAATTTGCTTAGTATTTTTGGCTATTTCTTTTTTTCATTTGAAGAACTTTTTTTTTTACGCGGAGTAATCCGGAATGGAATGAATACCCAAATATGGCCATTTTGTATACGCATCGGTGGCTCAGTGGTAGAATGCTCGCCTGCCACGCGGGCGGCCCGGGTTCGATTCCCGGCCGATGCATTTTTTTTAACAATTTTTAAAACTTATTTATATTATATCTTCTATATATATATAAATGAATTTTGTATGTTTGTTTGTTGGTTTGTATGTCCGGTATACAAATTCGCAGTAGTTCACTAATTCAAACCAAAATTTCCATACATAGGTAAAAAAATACGAGGAAAACACGATAAGCTATTTTAAATTATATTTAAATTAAATATTAAAACTATATATTCAAATTATTCTACTTAGCTCACGAACAGCGCCCTCTATCAAGGTTATAAATACGTTTAAAATCGAAATCTTCTCAAAATTTTATTAATAATAGTGTTCGCTTAATAATTAGAATACTTGATCTAAATCGAAATATTTATAGACGCTCGCTCGATTTGAAGATTTATATCGTAACTAATCTGACTGTAAAGTTTGGAGCGGGACGTTTCACAAGAGTGACATCCACGGCGCCAATTTATAATTGTAACGAATAGTGTTTGAATAAAACATTTAATCGGGTAAACCCGGGCTTTGCCCGGGTCATTCGTCTAGTAACATATATATATCAGTACATTCTTAGTTTATGAAGATCCTTTGTTATCTAAGGTAATGAAATAAAATTCTAATAAGAGAAAAGAAGTTAATATGAAAGGTAAACTAGTTTATTAAAACAACTTTTTTTCCCCTAAATATAATTAAAAGAAATTACCTAATGGAAAATATTGTGAAAGAATAGTGACCAGGTATCTAAAGAGGAACCTATGAATTTAAAAATGCATTCAAATAAGAATATCGTCAAATGTATTATTTTAACGAAGAAGATGGGTTGAGATATTTATAGAAAAAAACTATGACCAAACGTATTTTTTATTTGATGATATTTTCTTTTAATTATTTTCTGATAAATCATGGAAAGAATACCATAGTTGCGTTACCGGCTTGTAGTTAGCTGTGCTGTACAATCAGCATGGCGAAAACTAGGGCCAACCGCAATAAGCATATACATGTTTGGTTTTCCTTGATTAATCAAACTATTGTTGGTATATATTCTGAAATTGAAAAATTATATCGAGATTTATTAATATACATGGTGCAAATATGATATATGATCAGAGAATAGATATTTTTCTACCTCTATTATTATTTGGGAGTATTGTGTGACCCATTATCATACTATTTTCTTTGAAAAAGTCGATAGAATAATTTTTAAAATTCATAAAATAAATTGAAAGGTTAGTTTTATAATAATTATCAATATTTTTTTTCTATTTTTCATATAAATTATTATGGCAACAACGCTGCTACCGTTACGTCACAGACTATTTATTTGAATTTGGTCTTATGATCTTTTGTTTATAATCTATAATTTAAATTGTGTGTCTTATCATATATATCTCATCGTAGATTTTATTTCTAATGAAAATTGAGAGGCGAATCTGTATCTTTTCTCGAAGACTTCGAAGAGAGAAGAAAGCATGTGGCTCCCACCAGACTAAACTCCGATTAAGTAGCAAGCTATTAGTAATTAATGTAATTAAGACACGGCAATTAGCTGCTGATGACTCTACTGATTAGTTCTCCATTAACTACTTCACCACCACCTGACTATCACTGATTAGCTATGAGACCTCCCCCTACTTGGATACAACAGATGACTGCGTAGGGGGGGACCTCTGAACGTCATGCTTTTATCTAAATGGATTAGTTACATGAGAACACTTACTGATCGTTACATTAGCCACAGAGGAATCTTTATATTCTAAATATCCCTTTTTTAAAATTCCTTATAGAAGTGAAATGAAGGGGCGAATTACAAGGTGCATCTTACTTATATCTCCACCCCACTACTTGGATACAACAAATGACTACGTGAGGGGAGACCTCTGAGCGTCATACCTTTTATCTAAATGAATTAGTTACATTTTGCATGGGAATCGTTAATATACTTACTAATCGGTGTATATTAGTCACAGAGAAATCCTTATATATATACTTTCAGAATAACTTACAAAAGTGATATGAAGGGGCAAATTGCAAGGTTCCACTTATTTATTGTGAACTCGGCAGATTTCGAACATCCTCAGTCCTACTGAATCTTCAATTATGGATATTTTCTACATAGACACATTTAATCCTCTCTTTTGGTACATGAATATCATCCTCCCGCAATTTCATATTAAAATATTGTCTGAATATCCACCCTAGCGACTTAACCAGCTTAAACACATGTTTGGTAAATTCGACCGATTCCATAACTCTTCTCGTAGGATGTTATTAAATCGAAGCCGTCCCTGTACTGATGAGAGTGATAGCTCTAAACCATGGTATAAACGTTTGCTTTTTGTCCGAATTTGCTAAAATTAGTGTTGTGGTTGAATCTTTATAAACACTAGGGTGATGCACAGTGGCATCGTTCTGATGCACAATTAAAGAGAGAGGTTCTTCTTTTGCCTCATAAACATATATATTTGAAACTTATAAAAAATATAAATCCTTTCTAAAATGTGTATCTTTATTATATTATAGGACGCGCTTTACTTAAGGCAGGACTATAACCGATCAAGACAAGACTCCCCTCAGCTTAAGAGAAGATCCACTTCTCTTAAGACAGAAATCTCACCGCTTAAGACAAGACTTCCTTCAGCTTGAGACAATATCCACTTTACTTAAGACAGAAATCTCACCGCTTAAAACAAGACTCCCCTCCGCTTGAGACAAGAACCACTTCACTTAAGACAGAAATCTCACCGCTTAAGACAAGACTCCCCTCCGCTTGAGACAAGATCCACTTCACTTAAGACAGAAATCTCACCGTTTAAGACAAGTCTCCCCTCAGCTTGAGACAAGAACCACTTCACTTAAGACAGAATTCCGTTCCTCTTAAGACTGGACTCGCTTCACTCAAATTGAGGCTCATCACCGCTTGAGACGGGAATACACACCACTTAAGACATGTCCCATTATCTCTTAAGAAAAGATCCCCCATCCACGGCTTACGACTGAACCCCCACAGCTTAAGACATGACTTATATCCGCCTAAGACAGGCCTTAGCACTTAAAACCTACAAAGCTTAAGATAGGAACACCTGGTGTAGTTATACTCACGAAAAAAACAACAACAAATTATAAAAATTATTTTTGTCTAGCCATCTGAATTTAAATTTATTTTAAAATCGTATTTCAAATTTATATTCCCAGTTTCCCCCCATATCTAACTAAATATCTAATATGGAAATAAGATTAGAGAAATGTAAACATCATTCAAATTTTCTAACAAAGCTTATCTCTAATTGAATATTCCATTTATTATATTAGAGAAATCAAATTATTCAAATATATTTATTCTTCTCTGACATCGGATTCTAGATTAGAAAAGATACTTTGATGGATGAGATATATTTCTGATTTAAATATTTCTCTTTATAAAGAACATCGGAAAATTAACTTTTGTTTATTCTTAAAACATCATCCTCTCTTTATATCAATACGGAATAAAATATTTGATGATTCTCTAAGAGAATTCATATATTTCTATACATAGAGATTATTTGGAAGTTTAATATAGCTTTTATAATATTTTATATTCTTCATTTCGACTTAGAGCGCTATGTCCCTCTAGGGACACTTGCACTTTAAAGATAAACAAAAATTTTGAAAGAATATATATTTTATATGTTGAAGAAAGAAGTTGCCTGCCCGGAATTCATATTTAAAAAACGCACTTCCACCAGAAAAGGTTTTACTTTCTGACCTTTCGACAAAATTTCTTTCTTCTCATAAAGAAAAATATTTTTTAAAATCATTTATTGTATATAAAAAGGACAAAGACAATTGACAATTAAAATAATTTTATTGACATCTTGTCAATACATACAAAGTGCACAGTCTGCACTTAAAAAAAATATATAATATGGATTATATACACTATGTGCAATGAATATGGCGCCTCTGCCAGCGCTGCAGAGTTTGGTGGAGAATCGTCAGTGGGTCTCCAGCGACACCACGTGTCACCATTTATTATATATAAATGTGTATCATTATATGATATTTGTAACATATAAAGGCAATGAGTTTCTTTTGTTGGAATATTACACAGAGTAACAATGGCTATAGATGAACTCGTGTTTGAACTTGTATGTATGAGATCGTTTTTGTTGTTTTCATATACAGTAGAACTCCTCAAATTCGGAAAGCTTGGGGCCCAAGGTATTCCGAATTTGAGGATTTTCCGAATTTGAGAGAGTTAGATTTGTGAATATTTATGTGACATAAATAGGCATTTAGATGACTGAGACAGAGATTTTGAAGCATATGAACAATTTTAGGTTGAATATTATATGTACATTACATAATTTTAATTACGATTTTTAATCAAATGTTCCTTGACTTTTTTGAGTTTTGAGCATGAAACCGATTAAAAATAGTAAAATATTTTATTATGTATGTAATGCAATTGATGGCCAAGTAAGTTATGGCTTGGCAAAGAAGTTGCTGATTGTTGTCTGTTTCTTTGGCTTGTTTAACAAAGCTTCTTCTTCTCTCATAAGCATAGTTCGAAGACTATTGATGGTGTTGTAGCTTGTAAGCATTTCTGGTTCAGTGCGCTTTTCCAAATATTTTAATGCAACATCCAAACTTTTCAACGCTTCGCATCTGGGAACATCCGGCTCCAAACTGTCTTCAGAAGTTTCGGTAGAATCAACAAACTTTGTAAGTTTAAGCTCAGACTTTTTTATATCATAAACAGTTGTCTTAGAAATTTTATACTTTTGCATTATCGTTGTATAGCTTAATCCTTTTTTAATGTCACTAAGAACATCTAACTTTTCACCAAGCTTAAGAATTCGGTACTTGCCTCGTTTTTGCCGCTCCTCTTTGGATGCCATTTTGTTGAAGAACAAACTTGTAAATGCAAAAAATTGAGAGTTGAATAAAAGAATTTTAAACATACAATGTCTGAAAATGTTTGATAATTTGAACTTTAGGTGAATCAACTTTGCAATAAAAAATGCGTGAATGGCTTATGACGTAATAATGCTGCCTTCTTATTGGACAATATCCTAAACTAAGCACAAAGGTCAAATGAAACTGTAGATTTATTTAAGCTTTTAAAAAAGGGGATAAACCCCTAATTAGCGATTATAAATAATCGGTAAAAGTAAATTAATTAAACACTTAAATTAAAAATTAATTACTAATAAAAATTAAATTAAATAAAATAAAAGCAAAGCAAAAGTAAAAGTAAATAAAATAAAATAATGTTGAAATATCAACAAGATAAAAGCATGTGAAAATTGATTTTTTTGTATGTAAAAAAAACATTACAATACTTTCCGAATTTGGGAGTTTCCGAATTTCAGAATTTCCGAATTTGAGGAGTTCTACTGTATAAACATATACCGATATTTGTTTTGTATAATTGCTATTAATAATAAATAATATGTAAAGTTAAATTTGTTACGGATTCATCTTTCTTACTTTCTTTAATTAAATAACATATTAAAAATATTATCATCAATTACCGGTAAATTTATATGTTACAAATTTCAACGATATATGACAATCAAATTTATAAATTATATAATATGAATTAGTACATTTATAACGCCTCATAGAATATATTTTTGTCCTGTTTGTTGAACTAATGGTAAAGATGTTACTATTTGGAAGCATTTTGAATTATGATGTATTAGGGTGCCATCTATTATGAGAAATTGAAACTATTTTAGACACATATGATTCTTTTCAAAATTTAAACAATATTTTCGAATACCATTACTGAGATGATAAATTAATACGATATACAAAGCATAGTGTGTAACATTAAAAAATAACCACATAAAATAATTCGAATAAATTATTTATGCAAAAATAGTTCATGACCATAATTTTCCTTTTTAGAAGGTCTAATTCCAGTACACGTCAGTAGGTAGTAACCCATCAAACTGATTTTCACATGTGTAGACATGTGGGGCACTTACAGTAAAGGCAGTCACTTACTTCTACCCACAATGATTATCATGGCCTGTACCACGTGTACTAGGGAAGAGCAAAAAAAGGGTAGTAACCAGATTCTAAACGAAGTTATGCGAAAGGCCACGTCGAAATATTGGAGTATTTTGTTGAATAACGTAAAGATAGAAGCTGACTGGCCGGTATTCATAGTTCTTAAAATTGAAGATATTTCGGCCAGTAAATCTTTTTATTATCTCGACGTTTCGACAAAAATCTTTTGTCCTCGTCAGGAGCGAACAAAAATATAAAAATATTTGTTCGCTCTTGACGAGGACAAAAGATATTTGTCGAAATATCGAGATAATAAAAAGATTTACTGGCCGAAATATCTTCAATTTTAAGAATTTTAATGAATATGTTTAATCCTAAATAAAAAGCATCCTAATCAATGAAATTCACATAGATTCCTCTACAATCAGCAATATCTAATGTATATTACCTTTTCATCTAAATATTTATGGGATTGTCAATTTTCTCTCTCACGGAATATTTATTTTAAAATATTATATAGATAGATTTAAACAAAGTTGTGGCTAAGTTGTTGTCTAAAAATGAAGGTTACCTTTAGATAAATATTTAAAGTTACAAATTTTAGTGAAAAATGTGGAACGTGGATTCTTAAATACTTAGATTTAATCTCTCTGAAACCTGGATATTTCTTTCCACATACGCTTAAAATATGTGGTAAGTCAACTTCCTCAATTCCATTAGCAGTCTTTTGCGATCTTCCAATGCCTAAAGCAAAAGTATTCTAATGAACTATCTTTCAATACCCGGGTTTTAAACTAAATATTTTACTATTTTAAAGAAATATATATTAGATATAGGTTAGAGTAAAGAGTATATTTTCAATGTATGTGTGTGTGTTCTATATTACGGATATAAACTTTTCTTTTTATTTCTTTTATACGCTATTCAACACATGAAATTATTTGATATCGGATAAGAGCATGCGTTCTTTAGACTAATGTACTATATATAAATATATATATATGACATAATAAAAATATGTTTTTTATTATTCATTAATATAATTATAATTTAAATAATCATAGAATTAACACAGAGTTAATTCTTTAAAATCCTTAACAAAAGGAGTACAACCCAAGATGTTTTTTGTATATACTTAGATTATATTTATAAAATTATATGTATGCAAACTTTTTGTTCTTAAAATATAATCATTAAAAAAATACAATTTTGAATATAAAAGTTATCATTTCACTTCAATCCACGACTGCATGAATGAATTGGTAACGTACCTAAAATACATCTTTTTTATGACAACTTTTTAATAGTCGACAGGATGTATTTTAACCCTGTACGAGAAGAATTCCAATAGATTTCAAAGCCATATATTGCAACTAAGATATTTGGGAAAAGATATAGATAAAAGAATAGCAATTATGGAAGTCGAAACTTTAATTAAGAAATTAAAAAGGATAAAAAAAAGTATAAAAGGCATTGAAGAAAATATCGAATCCATTGTGTCTATGGTAGATGTAAATGCAACGAAATGCAAACTAGAGTATGCAAATAATGATTTGATGAAAATGAGTGATATTTTCTTGCAGAAACTTGAGGATGAGGATTTGAATGACGAAGTGGAAAATTGCATAGATAAGTGTATAAGATTAAAGTGTGAATTGGATTTAAGGCATAATGGGCAAGAAACATCTGAAAAAAAGTAAATTTACATGTTAAAATGCCTAAACTTGAATTGCCAACTTTCGATGGTAGATTAGAATCATGGCTTTCATTTAAGGATTTATTTTATTCTGCAATTGGTTCTAATTCACAAATACCGGAAATTGAAAAGTTACAATATTTGAAAGGCCAACTGAGAGGCGAAGCCCTAAGACTGGTCAACGCATTTCCAATTACAGCCGATAATTATGTTGAGGTTTGGCAAACCTTATTAACAAGATATGATAATCCAAAGGATCTGATTTTCACCCAAATAGATAATGCATTAAGATTACCAAAGTTAGCCGATGACAACCATAAGTCAATGTTTAAACTTCTAGATAGTTGCAACGAGATAGTAAGAACAGTGAAGGTATTAGGTTACCAAATCGATAGTTTATCTGATGTGTTTTTCGTCGAGATCATACAAGATAAGCTTGATAAAACCACAAGAAAAAAGTGGGAATTGCAGAACAACCCAAGGGTTGTGCCTTCAATTAAGGATTTAATGGAATTTCTAGAAATTCGCGCAAAAAGCTTGCAGAATTTGCCAAATAAAGATGCAAATGTGGAGAAACATTCAATAAGAAGGGAATCACATAAGGAAATGGAGGAGTCGTCTATTAAAAGGGAAACAGCCCCAAGAATGGAAGTACAACAAAAGCAATGGGGACATCCAGGTAGAAGCCCTATGGACTATAGTTCTAAAGGACGTCCTTGCCGAATTTGCCTGAACCGGGGACATGCCGGACGCTTCCATCCTGAGAATAGGTGCTGGTTTCGCGAGAGGGCCGTGCAAGCCCCCCCCCCCCCCCCCCCCGCTACAAGCTTCATGTCCGTGCCGTCTTGATCCATGGACACCTTGACGCAGACAACAGCCCCTTCGAGCGAATGCCGACCAGCTCCGCCTCAACACTCCTGACGCCAAGGTCTGTATATAAATCTAAATGTGAATAATAACAGTATTGTAGCTCTCATGGATACTGGCTGTACCTTCTCTATAATTCCTCAACATATGATAGATAAGATTCAACCAAACTATGTTGTTTTTAATAATTTACCTCTTATTAAACATACATCCGGTATGCTAAATATAAATTCAAAAATTAATGTTAATACAACTATAGGATTTATTACTAGAGATATTGATTTTTATTCCTCTGATATTAATTTGCCATATGTATTGCTTTCTTTACACCATATAAGATTATTTAAATTAGACATTGATTTTCAAAGTTTTACAATTACTCAATTTGGTAGAATTCTTAATGTTAATTACCATAACCCTAATAATAATAATTATACACACCATAATGTAATTCCTTTATTTAAATCTAATATTCCTCCTAATGAAAATGATTTTAGAAATTTTAATAGTGTAGAATTTGATGAAAAACTTTCACCATATGAAAAATCTGATTTAATTAAATTAATTAAGGAAAATAAGGAAGCGTTTGCTGCCCATAAAATGGATATAGGACATATTAAAGCAGATCCAATTAGAATTAAACTTACCTCACAAACACCTATTTCATTAAAGCCTTTTAGACCTTCCTTCTCGGACAACATTGAAATTAAAAGACAGATTGAAGAACTTTTAAAATATAATGTCATTAGACCATCTTATTCCTCCTATGCATCCCCTGCTATGTTGGTGAATAAGCGAAATGAAGGTAAAATTCGACTAGTAATAGACTACAGAAAATTAAATGATATAATAAAAAGAGATTCTGAGCCCATACCAAGAATAGATTCTATATTAGATAAGCTTTCAGAAGCTAATATCTTCACTACACTAGATCTTTTATCAGGTTATCACCATTTAGATATACACCCAGATGATAAAGAATACACAGCTTTTACTACCACTCACGGACTTTACGAATTTAATAAATGATCTTTTGGATTAAAAAATAGTCCAAGTCAATTCCAAAGAGTTTTAAGGCAAATTTTAAATAAATATGATGTTGATTTTTGCATGAATTACTTCGATGACTTCATTATATTTTCAAATAATTTTCAGGAACATTTGACCCATTTAAAAGTAATTTTAGATATTTGCATAAAGGAAAATATTAAGCTAAAACTAAGTAAATGTAAATTCGCTACTTATCAGATTTCTTTTCTAGGATATGAAATATCAAACCATCAATTTTCACCCAGCACTAATAATATAGAAACGATTAGAAAATTGAATTCCCCAAGGAATAAAAAGGATTTACAACGAGTTTTAGGATCTATTAACATTTACTCAAAATTTATCCCTAATTATGCTAAACTCAGACTCCCTTTGAATAATTTGTTGAAAAAAGATGTAAAATGGAAATGGGATGAAGAATGCGAAACCGCATTTTCTAAATTAAAAAATATGATAGCCTCAAAACCTATATTAGCTATCTATAATCCCAAATATCCTATACACCTTTACACGGATGCTAGCCAAGAACAGATCGGATCTATCCTAAAACAAGAACAACCCGATGGGCTTTTAAAGCCAATAGCGTATAGAAGCCGTAGAATGACATCTTATGAATCAAACTATTGTGTAACTGAGCAAGAATGCCTTGCTATTATTGATGCTGTGGATTTCTTTTTACCCTACTTAGATGGCGTGCATTTCACCATCCATACAGACCATGCTTGTCTAAAGTATTTGAAGAACATAAAGAACCCAAAAGGACGATTATTTAGATGGAGCTTAAAGCTCTCAATGTTTGACTTTGAGATAAAACACATAAGAGGAACTGAAAATAAAGAAGCTGATTTTCTCAGCAGATACCCCATAGCTCATTTTGTTTCTGACCCAGAACTAAAACAAGCTCAATTTGATGATAACATCAATGATAGGAAATATACTAAATTTAATGGACTTTTAACAATAAAGAAAAAAGGATTAATCAAAAGTGTTGTTCCACCATCATTAAGAGAAAAAGTATTAATAAGAGCTCATCAAGATTACGGCCATATAGGAGTATCTAAAATGTTAAATCTAATTTCCCCTAACTATTATTGGCCCTACCTAATTCAAGATATTTCTAATTATGTAAAACACTGTGAGGTGTGTCAACTCAATAAAATATCTCACCAGAAGAAATTTGGTCTGTTGGAAAGTCTCCCCCCAGCTAAGGATCCTTTTGATCTTGTGTCTATAGACACAGTAGGTGGACTAAATTACTATAATTCCACAAAGAAATTCCTTCACATCATCGTAGATCATGCTACTAGATACATTTGGGCTTTCCCCTCAAAAAGTCAAACTACTGACTCATATATAAATTGCCTAAACAAAATTTTTCAAATACAAAAACCCAAACAATTTTTAAGTGACAGGGCACCATCATTTACTTCACCAAGATTTAGAAAATATTTGATTAACAATAACATTAAACAATTATTGACTTCATCATCAAGACCTCAGTGTAATGGGTTAAATGAACGACTTAACCAAACTATAATAACCAGGTTAAGATGTAAATTCAATAACTTGAAAGGAAAATCAATACCATGGACGAAATTGTTAGATTCAGTACTAAATGAATATAATAATACTCCCCATTCCATAACAGGGTATACTCCTACTTACCCTTTGTATGGTAAGCTCCCTTATGATTCCCCCTTAAAAGAATCAGAATTTTACCCCCCTATAGACACTGCCAGAACAAATGCCTATAATAATACATTAAAATTTCATCAGATAAATAAAATTAGATATGATCAACATTATCAACCTTCCACCTTTAAAGTAGGCGATAAAGTTTGGTTACAAACCTTTTACCATCCAGATAACCGAAAATTAATGCCTCCAATGTCTGGGCCATTTACAATCTTAAAACAGATATCCCCAGTCAATTATGAAATTGATAAACCCCAATCTAATTTAGGAAAAACTACCATGGTAATTCATTCATCCAAATTGAGGCCATACTACTCAAAAGAAGGATTTGAGTTAAAACTGACAAAAAGTAAAATACCCACTTTAGAGAAAAAAAACAAACCAACAAGTGGCACCTAAGGTAGTGAAAAGTAGAATCCCTCTTCTTACTAAATAATGGTAGGGAAATCTTAATATAAATAAGACAATACCAAAAATAACTACGCCTAAAAATTAAGACTTGAGAATATAATTTTTGTGCACACATAAGATATAACTTGACACTTTTCTTTTCAATTGTTGTAAATATTTTACATTTTGATTTTATTTGTTGAGAAATTCACTCATATGATTCTATATATTTTTCCCTCACAAACTTTATATGGAACATTTCATATTCGAACATTCTTTTTTTTTTAATGTAATTAGTAAAACTTCATGTGTAAATATTTTTCATTATGTGGAAGTAAATAACCCATTATTTTATGTTTTTATTCTGATCAAACCAAATAAATGTGAAACAAGATGTTGGATACCACTCGTCATTATGAGAAATAAATTTGTGATTTTCAAAAATATATTTTTTTGGCATGTGGCAAAATACCTTTTGAATCTTGAGAGCCTGAGAAGGCCTACTCAATTCATGAGGTAAATCCCCTTATGAATTATAGGAAGGAGACACCTATAAATTCAAATAAGATTGGATAATTTTCAGCTACTGTCAAGAAAAAAGGTATCAATAGGAATATGTAGAAGGAATAAAGAGCATCATTGATATAGTTTCAATTGGTATCCTCCATCTTAATTGATAATCTATGTAAATAATAATGATACTTTTTTTTTACTTTGAAAATTACTCCCTAATTTTTATCCTTTTTATTATTGGAGTATTTTGTTGAATAACGTAAAGATAGAAGCTGACTGGCCGGTATTCATAGTTCTTAAAATTGAAGATATTTCGGCCAGTAAATCTTTTTATTATCTCGACGTTTCGACAAAAATCTTTTGTCCTCGTCAGGAGCGAACAAAAATATAAAAATATTTGTTCGCTCTTGACGAGGACAAAAGATATTTGTCGAAATATCGAGATAATAAAAAGATTTACTGGCCGAAATATCTTCAATTTTAAGAATTTTAATGAATATGTTTAATCCTAAATAAAAAGCATCCTAATCAATGAAATTCACATAGATTCCTCTACAATCAGCAATATCTAATGTATATTACCTTTTCATCTAAATATTTATGGGATTGTCAATTTTCTCTCTCACGGAATATTTATTTTAAAATATTATATAGATAGATTTAAACAAAGTTGTGGCTAAGTTGTTGTCTAAAAATGAAGGTTACCTTTAGATAAATATTTAAAGTTACAAATTTTAGTGAAAAATGTGGAACGTGGATTCTTAAATACTTAGATTTAATCTCTCTGAAACCTGGATATTTCTTTCCACATACGCTTAAAATATGTGGTAAGTCAACTTCCTCAATTCCATTAGCAGTCTTTTGCGATCTTCCAATGCCTGAAGCTAAAGTATTCTAAAGAACTATCTTTCAATACCCGGGTTTTAAACTAAATATTTTACTATTTTAAAGAAATATATATTAGATATAGGTTAGAGTAAAGAGTATATTTTCAATGTGTGTGTGTGTGTTCTATATTATGGATATAAACTTTTCTTTTTATTTCTTTTATACGCTATTCAACACATGAAATTATTTGATATCGGATAAGAGCATGCGTTCTTTAGACTAATGTACAATATATAAATATATATATATGACATAATAAAAATATGTTTTTTATTATTCATTAATATAATTATAATTTAAATAATCATAGAATTAACACAGAGTTAATTCTTTAAAATCCTTAACAAAAGGAGTACAACCCAAGATGTTTTTTGTATATACTTAGATTATATTTATAAAATTATATGTATGCAAACTTTTTGTTCTTAAAATATAATCATTAAAAAAAATACAATTTTGAATATAAAAGTTATCATTTCACTTCAATCCACGACTGCATGAATGAATTGGTAACGTACCTAAAATACATCTTTTTTATGACATATATATATATTAAAAATAAAAAAGGCATATCCTAACCAGGAGCACATGTGTTTTTCAGAAGGCAGAGCGCCATCTGGTGGAACAGAAATAAACTATTTATTGATTTAGCCTGTTCCCTGATATTTGGCCAACCCAATTTCTTGATAAATCAAGAAAAGCCATCTACGAACGCGTTTCGCGCTGTTGGCGCTCGTCAGCGTGGAGTAGGCCGTACCACTGCGACCAAAACGATTTTTTAGTCCCAGAGGCTTCTTGAGAAACCAAGAAATGGGTATTTGAGGCAAAATTAGTGTAATATCGCTATATATATATCATATTTATTCTTTTATTATTAAATCCTATCGTTAAATATAATAATTTTTTAAATTTAAGAAAACATTCAAAATATTCATGTTCTTTTTATAAATTGTTGAAACTTTAATCATAACAAATACTATGTCCACTGAAGTTGGAATATCAAAACTGTCAGCTCCTCTCGCCAATCCTCTTGACTTGGTCTCACATGACACAGTCTGCGATGAGAGACCAACTTCAGGAGAGGCCTGCTTTAGCGTTATGTTTTTTTTTTTGCTGTTTTTCATCAAATTATAAATATATAAAGCATATATGTGCGCTATATATAGCTTACCTTTATCCCACCAGTGATATTTTCAAAATTTAATATGAGTATTTTGTACCTTTCATGTATATATGGCGTTTAACGTATAGCTCCTCTAGCGTATTACAATTAGCACACATAAAGCCTAATATGTATAAAAAATAATATGCTAATCTATTTAGAAATATATGGCATTTTTGTTTGTGTCTGGTAAAGAATTTTAAATTTTGATCAAAGTGTAAAGAATTGTTTTGTCAATTTGAGGCAATCTTCAGATATTAAAGCCATCTGTATTCAACTCTTTTTCAAATATAAAAGTCACATAATATGATCTTGGATCCATCTTCCAGTAGAAATGGCATTGCTTCTGGAGAAATTAAATATGAAGGTAAATGCACATTTTAAATTTAATGAGTAAAATGATTATTAATATATATTCAGAAAATATATTATAAATTCCAGACATATTTTTATGTATTTATATAATACTGGGGTTGAATTTTCCTTATTTTCTAACATTGCATTAACAGTCGTAGCTTAACACCCATCAATTTCAAGATGTTTTAATGAAAATGTGATATGATAATGTGAAAGTTAATATCGCATTAACTAATTCTATATACTGTATGAATCCTAATCTGCCCAATTTAAGAAAAGGTATAAGGAGAAATTTCCATTCCAAAGATTTTTATCCCATGTTTAAATACATTTTGACCACACACACACACAATGCAATATCTGATCTATAATATTTTCATCTAAACATCTGGGATATAATACCTAGAAAGAACCTCTACCCCAAGCAAAATTTATTTTATTTATAATAAAATATACCTATATACAGATTAAGAAATTTTCTAATTAATTATTCACATTAAATAATTTATTATATATTAATTAATATATTAATGAGCTCCCTGATTCTTGAATATGTTAAATAGCATAGTAAAAACGAGTAATTGAATAACACTCTGACATCTTTTATATCTCCACACCTGGATATGTGGGTACGTACGGTGCTTTTCTAATGTAGATAGACACAAATCCCTTATCACTATGGTTATTATGATCTGAATATTAAGCTGAAATACCAAACAAAGTGCTATCATTGATACTATAATTTTAACCCAGTGGGTGGAGGTTCGGCCTTTCTGGCGGAGGGGGTCAAGAGTACGGTGGCCGCCACGGAGAGGCGGGCGCTGCGTCCCTAAGCGTGGTCCCGGCGAGGCGGCCCGAGGGCGTCTCGCGGCGTGGACTGGCGAAGGATACCTGGTTGATCCTGCCAGTAGTCATATGCTTGTCTCAAAGATTAAACCATGCATGTCTAAGTACACGTCCTAGCAAGGCGAAACCGAGAATGGCTCATTAAGTCAGTTATGGTTCCTTAGATCGTACACATTTACTTGGATAACTGTGGTAATTCTAGAGCTAATACATGCAATTGAGCCCTCGTCCCTTTTAGGGTGAGGGTGCTTTTATAAGAACAAGACCAAACGGGGGCAACTCCGAAAGTCGTGGTGACTCTGAATAACTATGGCGGATCGCACAGTCCTAGCACTGGCGACGCATCTTTCAAGTGTCTGCCTTACTATAATTCTAACAAGAATGCCCAAGCCGCCATTGAAAAACTAATATATATATATGAATTATGTTGGTGGAGGTATTTCTTAATTTGTAGAATTGATTTTTTCAACAAGTTATCTAGCAGTAGTAAGCCAAGATATCTATCTCTATGTAGATGATAAATGGGTAAATGAATAGAAGAGAATGAATGATGGAAAAAAAACATCCTTTGCCATTAGGTTTTTTATAATATTCATCTATTAATATTATTTCTGCCTATCTTACTGCAATGATAAGTTGGTGAAACTACTCAGCGATTTCGTCAAATTAATTTCCAGAACACTGATTGTAATTTGCTAATAATTATTAGCAACATCAAATGTTTTAATCAAGAAGAGGACGCTGTATCCAGCTTCTCAATATAAGGAACCAAAGTTGTAGGAGATGCGAAGAAATTGCACACATCCCTTTATCTGGCTCAGGAATATCTAAATCACCTGGCTGCTATTTAAGCCAATGAAGGCGAAGAATGGAAATGCAATGCTTTGTGTTGAGGTAGGAAAATTACTATCGGCCAAGTGGCTAATGGGTGAGTCTAAGGAATTCATCCTGGGAAGGACGGTCGGTGAAGGTGATGACCATTCAGAGTGAGGACTCCGGAGACCTATGATCAAGCTGGCCTTCTTTCCGGTAGTCCTGATCGATCCAACTTAATGGAGTCCATCACCTGGGGAGATAATTTAGTTCCTTGATTGTATTCATCTGTGTTCTTTATTTATTGTGATCAGCGTAGGCGCGTTCATTTCATCTTATTTATTATTGTTTCTAATATATACTTATGAACACACACAAAACTCAAAGTGTATATTTTGATGTTTCCGGTCGTCTGTTTTTTTCTAAAAAGACTTGGTTAAATTTATTCACATTTAGTTATCTCGTGTGTCTTCAATAAAGATCACTGTGTATCAAATATCTTTCAGAGTTATTGTCAAAATCCCGATATACATACTAAAAGTTACAACTTCCTTTTGTCCATGAGTTTGGAGTTTTGAGAATGTTGAGAAGTTTTAAGTTCAAGTCGACTTGTTAACTTTATTTCTTCAGTTCGCTGTTGGCCCTTATTTAGAAATCTGCTGACATTTCCCTAGTAACCGTTTTATTCCCAAGAAACAATAAAGATCATGCAAGTAGTGAATTAGAGTGTTCCCTCGCTGCAAGAAAATAGGTCTAGCATGGATTGTTGGTGTGGAAAAATTATCCATATTTATAAAAAATGATATCTGAATTATTAACTGTTTTTACCTTTTAAAAAGAGATATATTTTTACAATTAGTGAACTGAGGAAGAGAAAAAATTGTGTAGTGCACCAATGAAGAGTGAAGCCCTCCCGATTCTTTTATATTCAATTGCATATAGAAATGTATCCTTTATTTAAAAAAAATGCGTTTAATGATGTGTATTGTTTGATATTGAAATGAATCAATTGAATTATTCAAAAATTTAATTAATTTAAATTGTTTATTTCTAACAAAAAGAATGGCTATAAACATTTTATAGATAAACAATAAAATTAAATATGTATTACCGATGTAAAAATAAAATGCTTCGTATTTTCTTTTAATAATATTCCATTTTTTCTAGGAGATACACTACTCTGTTGAAATATTTGAAAATAAAATGTCTTTGAGAGACCGAAATGTCTAAAATTATAGAAACCGTCAGAAATTATTAGAAATTAAGTACTAAATATACATCAGTAAAAGTTATAGTATTGAAAAAAAAGAAGATATTCTATAAGTACCCATTTACATGAATATAGCCAATATAATTTTGATCAAGAACGATATGAAAATGAAATATTCAAAATTGAATCAAGAATTTTGTATCATAAATACCTTCTTGTTATTTCTGAGAGAAACATGAAGGATATGTCTAACACAAAATGTGCCTTTGAAGTGTTTCAATAGTAAAATATTTCAATTATTTTATAATGATTGTGGAATCATTATACTTAGAAATTATCATTTTGAAAAATAATTAATTAAAATAATTTCATTGATAATTGGAAATGATAACAAGAAAACGATTATATATATATTGTTGAACCAGGTTGCGGCTTGGCAGACTCTTCAGCCTTGATTTTCTCCTGTGCCGGGTCTTATATCTTACCAGAGCGTGTTTCAACCATCCTACAAATTTATATAAGGGAATAATGAGATAACACTACTTTAAGTAGCCTCCAGAATTATTTATTTATTTCTCACATCAAAGAGAGCAGTGAAGTCCCATAGTGTACCAAAATACAAATGATGATTCTATAAAACATATATTCTGTTTATAATACATATATTCTGTTTAATAAAAAATAAGTAAATATAAAATATAAATTTGAATTTAAAATATATGAAAATTAATATTACAAATTAAAATAAAATAGGTTCATTAACCATGATGCAACAATATATATAATAGTTTGTACAATAATAGTTGATAAGTACAATCCTATAAAAAGACAAAGTGATAGATAGACATGTTATGATTGGAAGAAAGTCATCTAGGTTATAGCAGCTTGTAATCTGGCACCAAAGCTATAACTTGCCAAATCCGCCATGTAAACAAACGGAGATATATCGTCTGCCGAAGAAAACATAAAATAACAGACGAACTAAATCTTCCGCCTTAATCTGACAACATGTAATTTAATTGTCGGATTTTTTTCTTTCAGCTCCATTTTTTACCTGCTTGTAAGGTGTTTTATTTATCTTCATTTTATCACTGTAATAAACTATACCCTTTGGGTGCAATCCATAAATGATCATTTATTATATATTTTATCTCTATATAGAGTGAGCACTTTATATAATTTATATAATACATATTTCTATATTTTTATCGTGTTAAATCAATTTTGAAAAACAAATACGATGTTCATAAACAAACTATTATATAAATGGAAAATATATTAATACTTGTTCTCTATAAATCCATGGTAACTGATAATAAAAATCAATCATTAATATTTATTAAATTTATGTATTTAATTGCCATCTATTGATAAAATTTAACAAATAAATTTACTGGCAATGTGTTTCTTTTCAATAATATCATCAAATATTATCTCTACAGTCTTTACTGCAATGATATAAGTTATTGAATGAGAGGGCTTTGCTCATCAACAATGAACCCTCTCAGCGGTTTCGCCAAGAGGGTTCACTACTGATGAACCAAGCCCTCTCATTTCATAACTTATATCATACAGTAAGGTCTGTAGAGATAATATTTGATGATAGTATTGAATATAAACACATTGCCATTTTTTAGAAATTTTAATAATATTTATAATGAATACATTTCTGAAATTAGTTTTATGCATACTTTTTTTTTTCATAATGCTTATTTGAACCAATAAATATCTTTATATTTTGATTGAGTAGAAATAGATTTTTAACTTTATAAATACCATGTTGTCTTTTTTGAAATTCCATTATACATTAGATATATATAATATACCTATTTTATCAACTTTTCTTTTATAAATAATTTATTTTGAATTTATATTTATTTTATTGTAAATATATCGAATAAATGCTTCTAAATATTATAGAATAACACTAAAAGTTTTATATACATAACTTCTTGTGGGAACGCCCGCTTACTTTGAACACGACGTAAGCGAGATATTCGAAAGAAAAAAAAATCTAGCTTTAGACTAAAAATGTTTGTTGTTTTTAATTTAACAAATTTACAAAATGAAAATACACTCATAAATGAACTTAAAGAAGTTGTACCTTCTAGTATATCAGGATTCAGACAATAACTCTGAAAGATATTACAGTGATCTTTATTGAAGACACATGAGATAACTAAGTGTGAACAAATTTATTCTGTTTGCTTAAAAAAACAAACGTTTGGCGATATCAAAGAATTTCCACTTACTTAAGTTTTATCCATGAGTGCTTTACCAATTACCAACTGCTTTTTATTTACAACATTTCTCAAAGCGTTGGTAAATAGTTTTGCGAAAAAAGGGATGTGCATATATATTTTAGCACGCTCCAGGTATCACGGTATCTCACAGATAATGAAGAATAAATTACCATAAGAGTTTTATTATAATCAAATTTGGATTTTAATAAATACGCGAAATTGATATTTTGACCAATAAAGTCTGAATCGACGGTAATTTGATATTTTGATTGGGCAAGAAATAAATATTTTTTTAAAAATTCGATTAATGCATTTTTATATCTTCTTTTATATTTCGCAAAATATTATAAAGGTTACTATGTATCAAATATCTTTCAGAGTTATTGTCTGAATCCTGATATACATGCTAAAAGGTACAACTTCCTTAAGTTTTGTACATAAACGTACTTACAGTATAAGTAGTCGCAAGCTTCTTCCAAGTTTTGAACGACGTATACTTGGGATAAACCAAACCATATGGTACCAATATTATATATATTTTCAACTTCATATATAAATATTCTAAAACACCCCATACACACAAATTCGTATATTAGCTATAGCGTCTATTATAATAAAGATAGAGAAACAATCTATAAATAAATCTAAATATTTGTAACTTCTTATTTCAAAATAGAATTCTATATTGCATGAACCTATGATAATGTAGGAAGAACAAGGCAAAAAACAAAACAGAATTACATAACTAATAATTTAAACACAAGTGTATCTCAAATATTTAATTTCTGTATAATCAACCTAAATCATTCAAAGGCAGAGAAAATAAACAGTTCAAAATTACATAAATTGTTATCAAAGGAGAATTATTTCGAAACTGACAAATATGAGGACAATTGACAACAAAATATCAAACAGAATTACAAAATAATTGAAAGTATATCAAATAAGTATTGGGTTTAAATAATAAGGATAATTAATATAAACAAATTTTAGAATTAAATACAATGATATATATATAGTTAACAAATGAAGAAACCTTCTAAAACAATAAATATCTTTATGGTTTGAATATATATGTTCAAACATATATTCAAATTTAAACACATATATTGTTTCATATGGGATTTGTGGACTCCTACATTTACTAAAATATTCTTCGATATTTTATAGTATATTTTAAATAATATTAACAGATTATGTACTTTGAAAATATAGCAATCCATATTTAATTCATTAGATCACAAAAAGGCATATATTGGATTTAATAAAAGATTTATTTTGCCAATATTTCGGTTGGGTGAACGCCAAACCTTTATCAAGGCATTACATTTTGTATCTAATTGTATACAATTTTGTATATAAAATGTAATGCCTTGATAAAAGTTTGGCATCTAGCCAAACGAAATATTGGCAGGATAAATATTTTATTAAATCCAATATATGTCTATTTATTATCTAAGTTATGTACTATATCACCATTCCTTATAATTATGTAAAATTGTTTATATCTATATTATTTACTTTTAGAGAAAGGTGACAACATAAGAATTTATATCTCCTGCGTGAACAATTTGACTTATACGAGAAATAAATTGTTATTGTCATCACCCTTCTCTAAAAATAAATATTCAAGATGTAAACAATAATTATTTTGGGTGCGACATTATTTTAAAATATCGGTAATGAAGAAAAGGTGATCTCTTTTCTGATCCGAACTTATGAATTATGCTGGCTCAATAATTTGAAGATCCGACTGGTTGACTAGCAGGATGGTCACTTAGGATTCAGGAATATGATTTTGAAATGAAACATAAATCGCAAAAAAAAGAATCTGGACGCTGATGGTTTGTTTAGAGAATCCTTACCGTAAGAAGACCGAGATGAAGATCACGAAAGGCTATTTTTGAATCAAATAATAAACGACCAGCATGGTCTTATTGAAAATGTAAAAAAGAAAGCCTTTAATCAATCACGCAGAACTTAAAATTTAAAGATGAATTTCCCTAGAATAAAACCCAAACCCTAAAGTTACGTCGTTGATGCTTATGGTTAAAAAAAAAAAGAGAAATTCTCTATTTGTTTTGTTATAATTGTTTTTCTATTTTAGACTTGAAGACAGATTTAGTATTATTACTTATATAGAATCACGTTTCCATTTAGTATGTGAGGATAGTTAATGTTTTTTTTTTGTGCAGGGAGAATGTAGTACCAACGCTAAATTATAGAAGCGGTCAATAGATGAGTTTTGAATTTTTGAGTCTATATTAACTAGTAAGCTAGCCCTTGTATTTTTTATATTTATCTATATATTTTTAAATACAACAATCAATGAATATATCTTTATTTACATAGACATATTACAATAGGAAGGAAATAGCAGGATTTCATTTCTAAGAAGGAATAAAAACTACTTAAATTAAGAATCTCGTTGCAGTTAACTTCTATTCCTTCTTAAAAAGCATATATTGGATAACAAAAAAGGTATTTATAACAATATTTAAGTTGGTTGATCGCCAACCGTTTTCAATAGTAAAATAATATATCTTAAATCACTCTTAATTTTCTATCACGAATATAGAACTGTTGCTATAGTTCAGCAGAAAATGACACGCACATCAAAATTTCCTTTATTTACCAGAACTCTTTCACATTTAAGATTTAGTGCAATTAAAGATAATTCAAACTATATTTTGAATAAAATCAATCATGCCTCCAGAGAAAAGTGTCTTTTCAAAATATTTTTATTCTCTAGCTTTCGGGAATGGAAGCCCTTCTACAGGAGAAAACTTGGTTTAATACCCAGTAGAAGGACGTCCGTGAGCGAAAGCTAGAGAATAATAAAAATGTTTTGAAAAGATACTTTCCCTGGAGAAATGATTGATGTTTTTGAATTTTCATACTATATATGTAATATGATGCAATAGTTGTTACACTATAATGTTTGTTGTATTACACTGTTGTAGAATTCTGTCGACTTAACCGTTCTGTGGCAATATCGTTGCGGGGTTTCTTGTTGTTGGATGCGAATGGTGAGATTTGATTGAAGCGCAGTCGTTGAGTGGTAAGTGAAGCACACAGTTAGGAATAATCAGGACACATGGTGAGGTTTGAAAATAAAAGGCAACTGGATTGGAGGGAAGAAAGCTTGAGAAGGCGGAGCGATTTTGATTGTTAATTAACTGATCACATGGCGGTGATTGTACTTAGCTGTGGGATGAGCCGAGGGAGAGAGGTCTAAAGCCGATGTCACCTCCTTGGGAGCCAAAGCGTAACTGTCCCGAACTCGGTGAGAGCCAAGTCGCTACTGCAGGTGTTGTTCCTATGCGAGCTAAAACACTACTGACAATTCTTGTCTTTCGATTTAACACCACGAGTCAGTTTCTCTCTGATTGGTTGAGAGATCTCACATGATCTTTTTCTATTGGTTGACCTACTTAAGGTGCTATCTTCTGATAGGCCGGCGGCTTCCCTTGATGAAAGCTGTGCCCTGCCTGGTATATCTGATTTCGTCAGGAAGTGTTTGGTGTCTTGACGCTTATAGTTTCGAAGGATATTAGACACGTCCTGTTTTTGTCGGAAGTATTGGATGTCTCTCAAACTTTTATAACTTCTGGTCACTCGACACGTCCTGTTTGTCAGGAAGTATTGAGTGAATCTTGGCTAAAATAACTTCTGCGGTCACTAGAGACGACCGGTCTCTGCCCCTGCAGTATTGACACAGGGGTGCCCAGAATAGTCGTGCCAGCCTTAGGTCTTACTTCCTATATCTTTTGTTACTTTCTTTCCTCCAGTTACCTTGTTCTTTATTAAGTCTTTGAAAATCATACATGGTACATACATAGTGGGTCGGGGTCGCATTTAATTATATACAAATTATGACAGATGCGCCCCCTACATGTGAAGAATTCAAGAAGGGGTTAGCCTGAGAGAATTCTGTAAAGTGAAAAATAATTTTGTGGGAAAATTAGTTGTGGGGATGGAGGGGCTATATACAAACATTGCTGGTAATATAAAAGTAAAATAGAATGGTGTTGATGATATAGGTTGAGTATAATTAATAGAAATCAAAAATTTTTTAATTGTAAGAAATCAATGAATGTTATGGTACATAGTGGGTAAAACAAAGAAAATGCGCCTAAACGAATTCTACTCGAGATAAGAAATGATATCGAGGGCGTTCTATTAAGGCTTTTGAAATCAAATAAAAATAATATAAAAATAGTTGAATGAAATCAAAATTGAATGTGTTTGGTTGAAAAAAGAAAAATATTTTGTTGCATGGTGACAAAGACAACTGCTTAGTTACTTTTTTGCTCGAATTCTGAGAAAAAGGAATCGAGGAAATTTCATAAGGTGCTTTGAAATCAGAACAAAATGAAATAAGAAGTTGAATGAAATCAAAATTGAATGTGTTTGGTTGAATGGTGAGAGAAAAAAGAAAAATGCCTAACCCTATTCTAGCTCGGAATTGGGAATGGAAACCGAGGGAATTTTATTAGGGCTTGTGAGAAATCAAAATAAAAATAAAAATAAAAGTTGAACGAAATCAAAGTTGAGTGTTTAAAAAAAATGAAAAATAAAAAGGTTTCAACAACAAAGGGTGATTTAATGTTTTTAGTTTAATCGAAAACCAGTGATTTTTCGTTGGTAATTGAGTTGTGGCAATTTAAGCTAAGTGGTAAATAGATTGATAATTGATAAATAAAAATGATAATATAAACTAATTGAAAAAGGTGATAATTGATGATTTAAAATTGCTAATAAGTTGGATAAATTGATAAATTGATTAAATATTTACATTTTTAATTGCGAGAAAATAATGAAAATGATTGATATGAAAAATAAGATGTATTGGTTGGAACCCTTTGGTATCTACATGCCCTGATCTAAATGTATTGATTGTTCCATTTTGCCCTATAAAGGTTTTACTTGCTCAATTATGCCCTATAAATTTTTTGTCTCATCTGTAGCGACACTTAGGTGAAAAACGTGATTCTAGCCCTCAAGTGCGTTTATGCTGTGTACAGGAGACATGGAAATCTATATAACCTTTATGTGTAATTTTTTGTCTTTGTGTGTGTGTTGTGAAAAAATGTTAGAAGTCGGTGGTGTAAGAAATGTGTGAGTTATTTTTATGTGTTGTCTCGTGGATGTGGAATTGGTTGGTAAAAATCGATATGTAGACTCGAACTGGAATCAAAATTGGTGGCATAGCGAGGTTCCCAGTTGACCTCAATAGGGGATCTTCTCATTGTAATTAGAGATACGGAAGTGGGGTGTGTCGGGCAAAAGAGAGGGAATGAAATTGGAGATCGGACGAGGCGTTCCGCTTTGTTTACAGAGGCCGAATTCATCGCTGCGGACTACACTTCCGTCGTGGTGTCTCAAATTCTCGTTTCCTGCCGTCTATTTACTTTTGGTGCGGCTCAGATCTTGTTTTTGGAGCATGACTTCTCTGGCATCGGTTGGTCATCCTTCAATTACTGCTATCTCTTCGGAGTTTATTTAGATTTTCTGCGAAGATGGTTCCTAACATTATGAGAAGTTTTATAAATACTTGTCCACAATGAAGAATTGCTTGTCCACAATGAAAAACTGCTTGTCCTAAATTAAAAACTACCTCTTGTAGTTCGAAGATTTTCTGATCGGGCATAGCATATATAAACAAGTAATTGATGAATAAAATTGGAATACAGTTGTATGGCAGAGGTAACAAACAAAGGATGAAAATCAGATGAAAGATAGGATATTGCCCCATATTCGTCCACATTTTTGTAACTGGGGACTCTGAAATATTTGCTTGAACCTTATGAATTGTAGAATTTGAATGATTGGTAGGTTCGCTGTTCTCCTGTTTGATATCTTTAGGGAGTGGTGTGATATGATTGGATTGGTTGTCAGGTTTACAGTTCTCCTGTTTGATCGTCAATGGTTTTATTAGCGATATGTCGGCGGTAATTGGTTTAGGTTGAAATGTGTGATCTTTTCTCTGACGTGGATGTGGTAATTTTGGCATTGTTTGTGTTGTGTGTACGCTGTGCTTTATGTACGAATTTTGTTTTGTTTGGGTACCTGTGTCGGTATTTTTACGTGCAGGTTGTTTGTATTCATCGATTCTTCTAGCGAATCGGCAGGTGGGGCAGGTTTTTACCTGTTTTGCGATGTCTTGTGTCATGTTCTGCCAATAATATTGTGCTGAGATGAGTCTCGTCATCTTGGAGATGTTTGGGTGGTGGTGTTGTGTGTGTACGGACTTAAGAAGTCTGGTTGTAAATGAATTTGGGACTATAGTTTTAAGTACTCCTTTTCGGGAGACGGTGCGCAGTTTATTGGGATCCATAGTCACGCGGGATTTTCCCGGTGGAGAAGACTGTTGGCTCTTTATGAGTGGCGCATCTAGAAAGCCACAAAATGGGATACGAGTTACAACGCCCGTTTCATATTGTTGTACTCCATTTATGCTACGGACCTCATATTCGTATCTTGACAATCTTAACCTCCATCGAAACAATCTGCCTGACGGAGCTTTGATCTCTTTCAACCACTGCAATGCGGGGTGGTCAGAAAATATTGTAAACTTTCTGTCCATTAGACAGGTGCGGAAATTATCCACACTTTCCACAATGGCTAGGCATTGTAGTTCCAAGTCTGAATAATTTCGCTCGTGATTACGCAGAGATCGGCTGAAATGTTGAACGGTGTATGTCTTCCCATCAGGGTAGACTTGTTTAAGAACGCCTGTAATGCTGAATGTTGAGGTGTTACAGTACACCTGGCATGGCAGACCTTCCTGGTAAAGGTGTAATGTGGGGTGTGTGGTAAGGTTCTCTTTCAGGTTAGTGAACGCTTTCTGGCATTCGTCATCCCAGACCCACATGATATCCTTTTTTAGAAGGTTGATAAGTGGCGTCCGCAAGCGGGCGTGGTCTGGAATGAACTCTTTATAGGTGTTCACAGCTTTTAGGAAAGATCGCAAGGTTTTTCGATTGTGTGGTTGTTTGGTGGCGTGAATTTTTTCTATGTTTTGTGTAGATGGGATGATTGTATTATTCTTAACGGTTGTGCATGCGCTTGTTTGTTGTTGTTGTCTTTTGACGTGCGTGTTGTGTTTGTTGTGCGGGTTGTGCGTGTTTGTCGCGTGGTGACGTATGGGTGCGTGTATGTTGTGAGGTACATTTGCGTAATTATAGTGTTGCGAAGTATGGTCATGTGGGGATTTTGTGTGGTAAGTGGGTGAGCTGTGTCGGTGTACGGACACTTGTTTGGGCATTATTGGAGTTGTAGATTGAAGTCGTGGTGGCTTTATATGTGGTGGGCATAAAGTATTGGCAATTGGGTTGAGCGAAAAGTTGTGTGGTGTGAGATTAGAATGGTGGCATGTAAATATTTGGGGTTTGGGTAATGAATGCAGGCAAGGGTTTCCATGTGTGAAAGCTTTGGGTGCTGTGCGAGTCCTTTGGGACAGGTTTTGGTCTAGCCCGTGCTTGCATTCATTTGACACATGTTTAAAGTGGTAGATAGTATTAGACAATGGGACGCCAAGTTGGAAAATAGTGCCGCGATTATAATTTAGTTTTAATTTATATTGATAAAGGGTTTTTAAGGTAAGAACTCCAAATGGCAAGGATGCATTTACCACGTGGAAGTTCTCTCTACGGGTTATTTGGCCTATTGTCAGAGGGAAGGTTAAATGTCCTATTATTTTCGTAAAACTATTTAGGGGGGATAGATCAAGGGAAGGTTTTTTAATACTTAAGTTGGGAAGTTGTGCTTTTAATCTATTGTATAAATGATACGGCAATATGTTCGAACCTGCGTCTGGTTCAATGAGAAAGGTACATGGTAGGTCCTGGGTCAGATACAAGTCCAAAGTCAATTTGATGGTGTCATTGGATGGATTGCCTACCTTAGTCTCGAAAAGTCTCCATTGTGGCGTCTTCGGCTTGGTGTGGCTGGCTTGGAATATCTGTTGAACCGGATCGGGACCTTTTGCACTGTCCGCGCGATTGAAAGGGAAATCTAGTCATTTGTACTGCTTCCATTCGAGTGGATCGCGTTGTCGGTACACTGGGTCCGTGTCGCGTGGGTTGCTTCCGTGTGTACTGGTACGGCATGGCGGGTGGTGATTCCTCGGTGGGTGTCAGGCTGTTGGGACACGTACCGGCGGTGCGGGCGGCGGTTGCCCCTTGTAGCGCGGCGGTCAGTTCTAAAATTACCGTCGCCAGGGTATATCTTGTCGCTTCGTTCGTTGTCAGTTTCTTTCCGTTCGTTGCCAGTTTATTCTCTCTTGGTTTGTCATTGCCTTTTGTTGTGCTGGCGCCTGGGTTAATTTCCATAATCTTTATCCTGATTAAGCTCTATAATCTTTATCCTGTCGACTCTGTGTAATATGATGCAATAGTTGTTACACTATAATGTTTGTTGTATTACACTGTTGTAGAATTCTGTCGACTTAACCGTTCTGTGGCAATATCGTTGCGGGGTTTCTTGTTGTTGGATGCGAATGGTGAGATTTGATTGAAGCGCAGTCGTTGAGTGGTAAGTGAAGCACACAGTTAGGAATAATCAGGACACATGGTGAGGTTTGAAAATAAAAGGCAACTGGATTGGAGGGAAGAAAGCTTGAGAAGGCGGAGCGATTTTGATTGTTAATTAACTGATCACATGGCGGTGATTGTACTTAGCTGTGGGATGAGCCGAGGGAGAGAGGTCTAAAGCCGATGTCACCTCCTTGGGAGCCAAAGCGTAACTGTCCCGAACTCGGTGAGAGCCAAGTCGCTACTGCAGGTGTTGTTCCTATGCGAGCTAAAACACTACTGACAATTCTTGTCTTTCGATTTAACACCACGAGTCAGTTTCTCTCTGATTGGTTGAGAGATCTCACATGATCTTTTTCTATTGGTTGACCTACTTAAGGTGCTATCTTCTGATAGGCCGGCGGCTTCCCTTGATGAAAGCTGTGCCCTGCCTGGTATATCTGATTTCGTCAGGAAGTGTTTGGTGTCTTGACGCTTATAGTTTCGAAGGATATTAGACACGTCCTGTTTTTGTCGGAAGTATTGGATGTCTCTCAAACTTTTATAACTTCTGGTCACTCGACACGTCCTGTTTGTCAGGAAGTATTGAGTGAATCTTGGCTAAAATAACTTCTGCGGTCACTAGAGACGACCGGTCTCTGCCCCTGCAGTATTGACACAGGGGTGCCCAGAATAGTCGTGCCAGCCTTAGGTCTTACTTCCTATATCTTTTGTTACTTTCTTTCCTCCAGTTACCTTGTTCTTTATTAAGTCTTTGAAAATCATACATGGTACATACATAGTGGGTCGGGGTCGCATTTAATTATATACAAATTATGACATATATGTACTAAAACTATTTTTATAATGATTTCTAATATAAATAAACAGATTTCTATTGTTACTTCGATTGGAAAATAATGGAATAACCATGTCTTTCAAATATATTTCTTCAGATGAAGAACGATTCATTTAAAAAGGAATATTTACCGCTGAAATTATTTTAAATTTCTCTTATACATATGGAACTCTATTTTGGTATATCACATATGCTATATTTAATTAAAAAGGCATATATTGAATTATATGAAATATTCATTTATGGATTATAATTATAATTATTTTATTTCCAAAGCGCTATATCCCGCAAGGGATACTTGCGCCAAACAAGGAGAAAAGTTTATTTACATAAGTTATTTACATTATTCAACGCATGAAAACATTAGAGATCCAGAATTTGTAGAGAGTTTAGAATGTATTTACAAAATGAATTGAACTTTAAATATGATTTTTTATCGGAAATCAAATCGTTAAGTTCACAAACAATAGATGACTTGAGGTTTGTTCCTCAATACCACAAAAGCACCTTGAATCCTCCACTGCCTTTATTCTATTTTAAAAACTTTTGAAATTTCCGTGGTTTGTAACAAATTGAGTATTATAAAGATTTGGACGAAAGTATTTAGGGATTTCTTGAGAATTTATGGATTGCTCTATTTTTAAAACACATGCTATATATTTTTAAGTTCAAGTAGAGAAAACAGAGAAAGTATCCTGGGGTGGTGAAATGATAGAAAAACCTCTCTCTATAGGAAATTTAAAAAATAATTTACAAACAAGAGTTCTGATAGTACTGGTCCTCAGAAATTTTCCGGGTAATATGAAGGGGAAATAATTTTAATCTAAGAAGTAATTAATTATATATACATTTTTAAATAGGGCTACCGTATTAACTAAATGTATAAAAGGAAAACATCTATATAGGCTTATAAATTTTATTATTCTATATATATTTGTAAAGAGTGTGAGAAAATGTTAAAATTAGAATAAACAATAAAATATATATTTCACAAACTGTATATTTATATATAAATGCATGTACATAGGCTTTTCACGTCATTCTCCAGCTAATTGGATATTTATTTTTTCCAGTGCCATCTAATGTTTTACGCGGATTTCTTTTCATATTTAGATCGCTGTCACTTGTGTAAATGCAAATATTGTATATATTTTATGGCCTATTAGTTAGAATAATTTGTGTTGAACATGATGAGTGATAACTTAAAGTAATTTTGAATACGTTCGTTAGATTTATCAACGTGGTTTTTCATTACATATTTAACTAATTTTGGCTGGTCTTTTGGTATATTTATCATTAAATCATGTTCGTTTCAAAATATTTGTGAGTTTTTTTTTTTGGTCTGTACAAATAAAAAAACTTCTTATAAATATGAAGCATTAGAGCACTCATCTGATATTAGAAATGCAAACTATACAGGATTGATATACGCGCAGTTAACAACATTTTTGAAATACAAAAATATATATATTTTTTCACAATGAATTTATTTTAAAGTTCTAGCTTTCAAGCGATAATCTCTCTTCATCGGTTTGAAGAGCGATTATCGCTTGAAAGCTAGCCTTTTAAAATAAAAGAAGAAACTCATTGTGAGAAAATATTTTCTAATTTTAAATGCTTTTCACAAGTTTAACATGAATAGAGAATTAAACAATTTTTTATTGCAATTCAAATATTTCAAATAGAAGTATTTATCAAAATACATATTTTGGAGCTTTTAAATTTTATTCATAGACGTGTTGTGTATCATTTGCATATTTTCATTGATACCTATATATCTTTTAAAATTTGAAATATAAAAATATTTCCTAAGAATTTGATTACAATCAAATTTCAATAATTGAATGAGTAATATTTATATTAATAAATTATTTTTATAATTTTTATTTTTTTAACTCATCTTTTTTAAAATACCCTTTGTGGTTAGCATTTCTTGATTAATCAAAAAAGGGTATTTGGCCATTTCTGGAATAATTAAAAATTAACGATTAGTTGATAATTATTCCGACAGATGGTGCTATTTTGTATTTATTTATTTTGTGATTAAATTATTTATTTAATTGCTGAAATTTTATAAGTCAATTATGTGCGTAAAAATTTGATAAATTGTCAGTAAAAAGGTATAATGCCCAAACAACAACAAACAGCTTGTAAAGGTAAGCAGCAAAATATAAACGATATTATACAAAAAATGATTATTATGTTAGAAACCACTTTGAATTTAGAACTTCACTAATAAAGTTATATAAATAACGTGGCAATATAATGCTTTAATATTTATTTTATATTCATAGATTTCTATCCTATTTATCTTTTTAAAAATATCAATTTTTGAGTTATTTTCTTTTTCTAAATTTCATCTTCATGTTTGTTACGTTATTGATATAGTGCATAGCTGTGTGCAGAAGCTTCTGTATAAATGTAATAGTCATTTATGTTTTTACTTTAAATCTGGGGGGGTCGTTGGAAGGATGGTCTAAACCGTTGGTTTTCGACTGCTACGACCCGGGTTCGAATCCCGCATTGGGCACTTTTTTTCTGATTTAAAAAAGAAAAATGCTCCAATAGCCCCTGATTCTTGCAAAAGTCCAACCCCACCGAGTGCAAGTAACCAAACGGGGTTCTGGCACATTTTAAGTGCAAAGTCGAACTGCTTTTCACATATATAGACATGTGGTGTACTTACAGTAAAAGCAGTCGCCAATTCTCTACCCACCATGATTATCATGGCCTGTACTACGTGTACAAGGGATAAGCACAAGAAGAAGAAGAAGAAGACTTTAAATCTCATTAAAAACATTATATATATAAAAATCCGATAAAATTAATTATATCGCTCTCTCTAAAGTTATTAATCTTGATAAATTCATAATATATTCCTGAAAAATACTTTATTTTCTCATAGTAAAATTCATATATTAATGAATATTTGAACGACATTATATTACATAGAAGGTATTACTGAGTCATCTATATACAAACATTGGCATATATCACATTTATAGATTTGACCTTTATAAATAAAACGATCCCAACTGCCTTACTGCAATAGAAATCACACTGTATTAATCTTCTAAGTATGGAATCCTTGTAAATTATTTGAAATATGTCGTGTATTAATAATTAACAAATAACCTCCAAGCCACCTAGGTCAAATAAAACCAACTATTGGAAGAAACATTAAATATCATGGCTCTATCATAAAACTAATGGTATGTCTTTCCGATAGTTGTTTGTTCCAAGCCACTCTCATTGCTGACCTATACAATACCAGGAGTATATCTGTATTAGACTGTCACAAATGCCATTGAGAATTTCGGGAATATATCTGCTTTGAGGCACTTCTTTAAAACTCAATAGACCTTTGTAAAAGCACGAAATCATAAGGTGAAAGGTCATTTCAAAGTTTCTTTTTATTATTTTGCCGAACGTTCGAACATTTCTGCCCTTCCACAGGAGAAAAATAGAAAACGTATAAAAAGATGTACTATTTATAAACATATCTGCATATTTATATATACAGGGAGATTTGCATTGAAAAAGAAAAAGAACGACAAAAATGTATAATTATATCAATAAACTTTGATTCTTGATTATATTACATCCTTTATATTACCTTTCTTTTAGAGAAATCAAATATTTTATATAAATATTGAATTACTCGAGGTCTTACTCTGATTATAAATCATTTTACCATAATTTTATTCCAGAACAATATTTCTCTTGGAATTTGTCTTCAAACATAATAGGATACATTACTTAAGTCCGAATTACATTCTCTTAAAAGACGATCACTTTCAAATCATCAAGAATGAAACTATTTATTGCAAGATTTGCGGAATAAAAACTGCAAACGAAATGTCACACTATCTAATCCGATTGTATTTATATGGAGAAGGAAAGTAAAAATATTTGAAGGTAATCAATAAGATTCAATTTGAACCAGTTCAACTGATTAAAATCTCATAAAAAAACATAGCTATAGAACTATATAACTATCATAAAGCAGTATTGAGAAAAATAGTCTCACAAAATAAAAGTCAAAACATGTATATATAAAACATTTTTTTCCCATACCCTCAATTAGGAAATATTTCTTAATCTTTCTTAATAAGTCTTAATAAGACTTTTATCGTTGTTGTATATCGAATCTATATTATTATTAAAATACTAGCCGAGTGACCCGGGCAACGCCCAGGGTTTACCCAAAGGGCCTGCAGAGACTTTAAAAGTATAGATATATATAGATATAAATAGCCGAGTGACCCGGGTAACGACCCAGGTTTACCCGAAGGACCCGCAGGTGAGAAACTATAGAAGAAAAATTTTAACAAATCAGAAAATGAAAGTGCAAACAACAGAACTACACTACTTTAAGGACATGAGAGCACATGCACAGTATCACCACACGTGTACCATTTTCAAAGACCCTGCTTAGGATTAAAACTTCTCAGAAGCATAACAATAGCACCAACCTAGAGTTTAACTGGTGTGGATGCATTCCTCTGGGAGTAAGACTATTGAGAAATTCAGTAGGGAGTTATTTTGCTTCTCCGCATTCTAACACTCCAACTGTTAACACTGAGGAAACACTGACTCATGTTTGGTAAGCAATTTCAGGGAAGAAACTATAGACATTGGATTAAATAAATTATTAAATAAATTGCATTAAATAAAAATTATCAAATTTAAATAAATATTATTAGAGTGAAAAAAAAAGAAAAAATTAACAAATTAGAAAATAAAATTTCGAACAATACAATTATATTGCAGATAAGATAAGAGGAGCTTATTAAAAAATAAATAAATAAACTGCAATTCGACACTATCGATGATTCGACACTATCGATAATTCGACACTTTCGATAATTCGACCATTTTAAAAATCAAATTTTCAAGGTTGATTGTTGTTTAAATACAACTTTACCAGTAAAAAGGTATTACAGAGGCGAAGGCAGCCACTTTAAAATTAAACACAGGCTCTTGTAGGAAGAACCCAAATATTCAGAATGAATGGAAGTCTAAAATCTGAAGGACCAAAAGATATGGGTCATCTTTACATGTATGCTATCCAATGTTCGCACACTTGAAAAAGCCACTTAAAGTTGTCCGTGCGTAAACACAGGCTCTTGTAGCCAAGGTTTGTCCTTGAGCCTTATTTATAGTCATAGCAAAAGCCAACCTTAGTGAAAACTAACGCCTCTCTAGAATGAAGCGAAGGTTGGTATCCGAAGGGGCCAAAGATATTTCAGACACTATACAGTGTGTTCAACTTTGGGCACTGTCAGTATATGCGCTTCAAGGACATGAGAGCACATGCGCTGAAACACCATACGTGTTCCATCACAAAGATCCTAAAGGCATTGGTGAAAGTCTGAATAAATATTTTGGAAATAAAAAAAATATATATATATATAAGAAAATAAATTGGAATATAAATTCACAAACTATATTTCAGAGTGGACACAAATATTTGAAAGGAAAAAAAAAAAAGAAAATTGCAAACAACACAACTATATAGCAGATATGACAACATATTAAAGGAATAAATTCATTTAAAAGACCTCATTAAAAACAACAATTCTATTTTTTTATATATACAATATAATCTAATTAAATCAACACACGATAATTCGACCATTTTTGATGTCTCGACCTACGGCCTATCATATGACAAACTAATTCTACACTTTCGATAATTCAACTATTTTGAAATTCAAATTTCAACAGTTGATATTTGTCTAAAACCCCTATTATTAACAACATATCAGACTGCAGAGTGCAAAAATGTAGAAAATTGTATGTATATAATTGTATGCATATATTTGTATGTATATAATTGTATGCAAATAATTGTATGTATAGATCAATGAGTAAAATAATTTTTTTTTTTGCTTATCGCTAGTACACGTGGTACAGGCCTTGATAATCATGGTGGGTAGAGTAGGCGACTGCTTTTACTGTAAGTACACAACATGTCTAAACATGTGAAAAGCAGTTCGACTTTGCATTTACAAATGTGCCAGAGCCCCGTTTGATTACTTGCGCTTGCTGGTGGGGTTGGACTTTTGCAAGAATCGGAAGCCATTGGAGCATTTTTTTTTTTATTTTTTCAGAAAAAAGTGCCCAATGCGGGAATCGAACCCGATGCTGTATTTGTGTACTCAATTGTTGCTTTTTGTGTCTGGTTTCTTTTTTGCAGTATTTTTTTGGAATCCTTTTTTTTTCTTCAATTGTTTCCTCACATGCTTGGAATTTTCTTTTTATGCCTGTCCTGGCTTTCAGTTTTATAGTTTTCCTCTGAGGAAACAATTGAAGAAAAAAAAAAGGATTCCAAAAAAATACTGCAAAAAAGAAACCAGACACAAAAAGCAACAATTGAGTACACAAATACAGCATCAGCCTATTTATGAGAAGAAAAAAAACGACAGACACAAAAATGGAGCTAAATTCAAATGAAAAACTATAACAGATCAAGTAATCAAATCAGGCATTATGAAAGATACTGCAAAAAAGAAAATAAGACACAAAAATGGAGCTAAATATGTAAAAAACATGTATACAAAAAAGCAAAGCCCAATTCCAAACCCAAATATTTTTTTTATGAGAAGAACATCAACATAATGCATGATTACGGCAGTCCATAGCTTCCCTGACAAAAATTCACCAAAAAAGTTAAATATTCCAAAATATTTCTGTGTATATATTGCTAAATGTGTAAATAACATGTATATAAAAAAGCAAAGCTTAATTTTAAATTTCATTATCCTTGTCACAGGAAAAGCATCAAAATACTGCATAAGTACGGCACTTTTGCAGCCCCCCTGACAAAAATTCACTAAAAGAGTTAAGTATTCAAAAAAATATTTTGGTATATATATTGCTAAATGTGTAACAAACATGTATATAAAAAAGCAATGCTTAATTCTAAGTTTTAATATTTTTTTTAAAATCCCAAATATTTTTTTTATGAGAAGAATATCAACATAATGCATGATTACGGCAGTCCATAGCTTCCCTGACAAAAATTCACCAAAAAAGTTAAATATTCCAAAATATTTCTGTGTATATATTGCTAAATGTGTAAATAACATGTATATAAAAAAGCAAAGCTTAATTTTAAATTTCATTATCCTTGTCACAGGAAAAGCATCAAAATACTGCATAAGTACGGCACTTTTGCAGCCCCCCTGACAAATATTCACTAAAAGAGTTAAGTATTCAAAAAATATTTTGGTATATATATTGCTAAATGTGTAACAAACATGTATATAAAAAAGCAATGCTTAATTCTAAGTTTTAATATTTTTTTTTTAAATAAAAGCTACAAAAGCAAATAGGGAGAAGTGGAGCCATTTAGCCATTTTCAAAATTTGATTGTGAAAGAGTAAAAAAATGAGTAAATAAGAGCAAATATAAAGAAAAAGTATTGCTAAATGTGTAATAAACATGTATATAAAAAAGCAAAGCTTAATTCTAAGTTTTAATAAGAAAAGCTGCAAAAGCAAATAGGGAGAAGTGGGGCCATTTAGCCATTTTCAAAATTTGATTGTGAAAGAGTAAAAAAAAGAATAAATAAGAACAAATATAAAGAAGAAATAATTAAGCAAAAGAAAGACATAAATAAATATTTCAATCTACAATTCGAAAAATAATATAACCTCAGCCTATTTATGAGAAAAAAAAACGTTGCCAAAGACATTAGGAAAGATAATGCAAATAAGAAACATACACAAAAATTGAGCTCTATTTAAATGAAAAATTATAACAAAGTACTTACAAATTATAATCATAATCAAATGAAGCAGAAATTAGTAAAAATTAGTAAATAATAATTAGTAAAAGGTAAACAAAAGAACGCATTTCAAAACAAAATAATTGATGATGATAAATGCAAAAAATCTACGATTGTAAAATAGATTAAATTAAAAAATAAAAATAACTGTTAACATTAGGAAAATAAAAACAGGCCTATCATACGAAGAAAAAAATAACGAAAATTTTGGTATATAGATCGTTATGTGTAGTTCAGAATCTTCGGAGGAGATAGCTCAGGACTTTACAATGGAAAACTCTGTTACGGTATTATCAATGTAGATAAATCCACACAACAACACACGCAACACAACACATCCACAAAAACAACATGAATTAGAGATACATTCATTTTCCATTGTTTTATTATGTGTGTTATATATTGATTCCATCCTTCAGTGCTGCGTATATAAGCAGAACCGTACAATACAGTATTAGAGCTATAAGAACCGGTCTGGTGGATTAGATTGGCGAAACCGCTGGGAGGGTTCAGCACTGATGAGCCAAGCCCTCTCAATATATATTTTTTTCATCGCAATAAGGGCAGTAGAAGTTTGTATTATGTATAAAAGAAACATTCGTGCTTTTAAATCCTTTCATTTTATATATTTTTGTGCATTAATATATATAACCTATTTCATCATACACACATTTTCAAAAACATTTTTGATTCCAACTGAAATCCACATTTTAATAATAATTAGAATCTAAAATGTGTTTCGAATATAGCGATTTATGAATTGAAAGAGATAGCCTTTGAATATTTATTAATTTATAATGACTTAACATTTGAAATAATAATTATTTAATTTAACGTTGGTTTATATCTTGGTTAAATATTGTCCCAAAGTAAATATATGTGATAATTTAATTTATTTGATGGAGAATGTTTATCCTAGTGTATACAGAGATTTCAACAAATGAAATCTATCCTTTAGACTTTGTGATGTTTTGTTTTCTGTATATTGTTTGTTCTTTTGTCTTAGGTATTTTGTTTAATTATTATCGTCTGATTTATTTAATTATGATGATTTATTTATTGAATCTAGTTATCTTTAATTGATAATGGAATCCTATTTGAAAGGTTATTTGATTGTATTGCAGATGTGTGGTCTTTTCAGACGGTATAATGTATCCATACATAGTATTATGTGTGCTGTGACTATATATAGAATAAATTAATTACACAATTCTTAGAGCAAAAAGGTGACGCCCTCGGGAAACTAACTATTGTAGTTATCTTTTTCTTTTCCCTAAAATAAAATCTTTCATTAAAATAAACAGTTTGACCATGTAATTTCAATTATAGAAAATTCAAAGAAGATTTTAAGAGCCATTTTATAATATGAATCTTCTCTATGTTTAGAGCAGCTGAAAAAAAAAGGAACGTTGGTAGGTAGTGCAAGAATTATACATTGAAGAATATCAGTTTCTATATTTGTGTATCTAATATAATATACAATTTTAGTAACTTATCTCCCTACTCAATGATCACACCTTATTGGTTTTCGCTATATAGAGTATCAATATTTATATTTTCCTTTGAAGAGACATAATGGATTGTTTTCTATAGCGAAATATTAATAAATAGCTTGTACACATATTGCGTATTTTTAATTATGTAAAGTAAAAACAGTTTTGTTAGTTATAAATATATTTTGATATATTAAGATTTGATACATTAGCGCGACATCTGTTATCAAAATATGAAACTATTATAGACGCGTATGATTATTTTTTTTTTAATAAAACAATTTCTGCTGCCCTTACTGTAATGGAAAAATTAATGGGAGGGCCTGGCTTATCAGTGGTGAACCCTCCCTTAATTTTTCCATTGCAGTAGGGGCAGTAGTAATAGTTTTATAAAAAAAAAAAGAATCATACGCGTCTATAATAGTTTCGTATTTTGATATATAAAGATGTTGATATTAATAGTTATAAACCGAATGTATGTTCAACGATATATTAGTAAAAAAGATTTGAGAGTTTATCAGAATGAATATTAATATAAGAGTTTGAGTCAAAAGATGAGCTATTGGAGCTATTGAATATTAATATTGTAACATAGTATGTATTAATTTAATTCATGTAACATAGTATTTCTTAATTTTATTATTTTTTATTTAACAGAGTGGTCATTTTTATTTTTATATCTTGCGACTCTGTAAATTTCCCTCGTGGCTTATATTTTGTTTACCGTTCTTAGTTTGTCCTTCCCTGAAATAAATTTTGTTTCCTCCTGAATTTTTTGTCTTCCCTAATTTTCCACGTGGCATTTTGGTGGAGATGCTGGGTAAGTTAGGAAAGACAAACTGAAGATCGCCGAGAAGACCTTGAAGCCATGGGTGCTGTGATCTACATTTTCGGAGACTGACATCAGGATTCCACCGCCGTGCTAAAGCCAAGACTTCCCTCGAAGATGACGATGTCTCTATAGACGATACGACGACAAAGCCGCTCTTCACGCCGCAAGAAAATGGACGCAAAGGTACTAGGGACAAAGTTCCAAGACTTCGATGGAATCCTTGGCAGAAGCACGTCAAATCCACGTCAGTATCTACAATAATTGCTAGCTGTGGGTCACAGACTGACATCAGGATTCCACCGCCGTGCTAAAGCCAAGACTTCCCTCGAAGATGACGATGTCTCTATAGACGATACGACGACAAAGCCGCTCTTCACGCCGCAAGAAAATGGACGAAAAGGTACTAGGGACAAAGTTCCAAGACTTCGATGGAATCCTTGGCAGAAGCACGTCAAATCCACGTCAGTATCTACAATAATTGCTAGCTGTGGGTCACAGCTCCCATAGGAAAGAAGCTATGTAACATAGTATGTATTAATTTAATTCATGTAACATAGTATTTCTTAATTTTATTATTTTTTATTTAACAGAGTGGTCATTTTTATTTTTATATCTTGCGACTCTGTAAATTTCCCTCGTGGCTTATCTTTTGTTTACCGTTCTTAGTTTGTCCTTCCCTGAAATAAATTTTGTTTCCTCCTGAATTTTTTGTCTTCCCTAATTTTCCACGTGGCAATATGAAAAAAGATGTACATAGATCTATTTAAGAAAAAAAAACTAATTTTCTTAAACTACTTCGAGAGATTGCTACCTTTTTATCAATATATTGCATAATAATACCAATTAAGTTTATTGTGCAATAAGAGAAGGCAATCCCTCAAAGTATTTTGAGAAAACATGTTTTCATTTCCTTTTACAGATCCAGGTGCATCTTTTTAAATAAATGATATAGGATTTCTAAAAATGCCATTGTTTTCTGGAGATGAGATTATTTATCTTTATTAAACGTATTTTCGAGCTTTCGAAAGCGGGGGGAATACATATTAACATATAATATATAAATATTTCTGAATATAGAACAATCCATAATATACATATTTTTATCTACTACTGTAGAAGAGAATAGATGCTCGAAAGTTCGAGAATACGTTCAATAAAGATAAATAAAACCCATCTCCAGAAACCTGTGGCATTTGTTTGATTCATAACTAAATAATTTAAATCAATTTCTATTGAAATGATCTAAGATCTGATTAAATAGACTGAATGGTTATAGAAATAATCTCTTGTTTTAAAAGTTTCCCATTGCATGTTTTTAAATTATATTTAATATTTTAAAATATACATTTTCTAAAGAGGTAGAGTTTTAATAAACCTACATAATTCATCTAACGGCTTCTTCAGACTTTGTATTTTAACCTTGTAACTGAAGTAGAGAAAATTTCAACAAGTAGAAAAAGCAATTAATTAAAAATATAAAATAAATATTTAATCAATAAGTTACGTTTTAAATTTAAAATAAATTAATATTTAGAGAAATCAATCTCCCCTAATTTTCGAAACAAAAACTTGAAGATTGATATATATATATATAGATATATAAATTATCATATAAATTTTTAAAATTTTGATTACAAATATATTTTTTAAAAGCCTTATTTTAAAAAGAAAATGTGTTTAGATACTCATTTATATTTAATGAGACTCATATATATTTGATTCACTCAATTTTTCTCTAATTATTTACATTAAATTAAATGTAATTTGATTTCCATCTTAATAATTCAGGTTCCCTCTTTTAAAAAAATAATGAAAGCGAAGTTATAAAAAGATCAATATTACCTATATCAATTTCCTATATATTTATTGCTTTAACATTAGTTTGTTTGCCCAAACAGTCTATATAAATTATAGGAGTATTCAGATTGAATTTCCCATTGGATAATTTATTAATTAAGTGATTAATTCTAAATAGTTGAATAAAAAAGGCACATATCGGATTTTATTAAATATTTATTTGCCAATATTTTGGTTGGCTGAACGCCGACCTTTTTTTTATTATTACACAAGCACGAAGTCTATCAGACTATAGTGCTATATTAGAATTATTTACATATATATCTTTAATTATTTACACGATTTATTTATTTATTTTTTATTTTTATTTTTTTTTTATTTATTGTTACAAAAGCACGAAGTCCAAAGGACTATTGTGCTGTGCTAGTATTATATATATATATATATGATTAATTATTTACACGATGGATTAGTATTGTTTTGTAAATTATTGTACAAATAGTTCTAAACTTAACAAAGTTCTCATAAGATAGAGTATATACACAAAGAGAATTTGGTAATGTTTCAAAGTATCTACATACAATTTGATTAGTCAGAGGGCAAGATAAAAGAAGATGCTCTGGTGATTCAACATCTAAGCGGCATTCACATGTTGGATCATTGATAGCATTCAGTTTGAATAAGAAACTTAAGAAGGGTCCTTTGCCAGTTAAGAATAAAGTAGTGAATTTATCAGAAGAAATGAAATTTGGGACAGCAATTGGAAAGAATTTCTTGAACAGTTCATTAGATTGAGAAAGATAAAACTTAAATTTTAGATCCAAATATAGTTTGTTTAATTCTTTTTGAAGGGGTTTTTTGAGTGTTCGATCTGTGAGAGAATTTGTCATATTATACTTTGTTTGTAATAATTCAAGATAATCGGACAGTAAAGGGGTTTTCGCTAGTATATGTGTGATGTAAGAAGATGAAGTCCTATAAGCATGAATGCATCTAATAAGAATTTGATATTGTATAGAATTCAACTTGGATCTTTTTGCTGCAGTGATAAAAGGAAACCAAATATTTGATGCATAGCTTATTGTAGAGCGTATCATAGCTTTATATAAGATCAATCTACGTCGAGTATCAATGCCCCAAGTACGTGCACATAATGAGAATAATATATTCTTAAGTTTCGTAGCTTTCATAATTATATTGTCAACATGTGTTCCAAAATTAATCTTATTCCTTTGTCTATGATTTTTAAAAATAACTCCCAAAATTTTAACAGTTTCTGATGGTTGAATTATTTTTCCATCAAAATTAATGGGCAATTTTTCATAGTTATGTAGATAGAGTATACCTGTTTTGTTTGGACTTAGTGAAAGTTTTACCTTTTTACACCATGCTTTGATTTTTACTAAACATTTGGTAATATTATACTGAAGATCATAGATGTTTGAACTCCATACCACAAATGTCACATCGTCCGCGAAAGCAATTACTCTCGCAAAACTTTCGTTAAAAGATAAGTTGAAATCATTAAGTAATATATTCCAAAGAATAGGAGAAATAATACCACCCTGGGGACATCCCTTATTTATCTTTTTTATACACTTTACATTAGTATATTTAAACTCTACACTCCGGTCTTCAAAGTAAGAATTAATTATTTTTATAAGTACCGCTGGAAAATTTGCCTTGTCCAATTGTTGGAGAATTGCCGGATGCCATGCGTTGTCGAAAGCTCCGCTGATGTCCACTGTTACTATTGCCGTATTTTCTGTTTCTCTTTTCAGAAGACTTAATTTAGTTATTTCTTGTAAAGCAGAGATTGTTGATTTTTCTTGTGTAAATCCATGTTGAGCAGGATGCATAACATTATTACTATTAATATGATTTAAAAGTTCAATATGAATTAGACTTTCAAAAATTTTACCTAAATTAGAAGACAAGCTTATAGGGCGGTAGGCTTTCGGATCTTTATAATTTTCTTTATTAGGTTTTTTTATAATCATTACTGCTGACTTTCTCCAGGCCTCCGGATAATAATTAAGTCCCATACAAGCATTGAACAATTTTGTTAACACAGGAGATATATGATGAACTGCCGTTTTGATCATCTGATTGCTTATATGATCTATTCCTGGAGCCTTGCCATTTTTAAGTTTTTTAATTATTGAACAGATTTGAATATTATCAAAATAAATGATTTTATCATTAGAAAAAGTATAACTCTTGTCTCTGATTAATTTATGATAGTTTGTGTCAGAAGATTGACAGTCATTCGGAAATAGAGAAGATAAAAGATTTTTCATTTCTGATTCGAGCACATCTTGAGATACATCTAGAATTGGTAAATCAAAAGACCTAGGAGAAATTTTTTGTTTAAAAGTTTTGTAAGTATTACCCAAAGGAGATGTATTTTCAACTTCCTCCAGGAATACCCTCCAGCTTACATTTCTTGTTTTTTCAATAATATTCATATACTTATTTCGTATTTCTTTATACATTTTTTCATCAACTAGCTGTCTATTAGACCGTTTACCCCGATAATATAGATTTCGAACATATTTAAAATGATTTTTAAAAAGTTCCAGTTCATCCGTCCACCAATTAAATGGATTATTATTTAAATATTTTGGTTTTAATCGTAGAGATGCATATGCAGCTTCAATTAATATGTCAGTTATGAGAGAAACTACACAGTTTATATCGTTTATATTTACTATTTTACCTAATTTCATCATTGCCTCATTTATCCTAGACACATTGATTGCCTGCTCATATTTTTGCCAATTGGCTCTTTTTTCTTGAAAATACACGATGAATTAGTAGTGATTTATAAATCTGTGTACAAATTGCTCTAAACTTGCCATTAGATTGAGTATATACTGAGAACACCATCCTTTGTCAAAGCATTACAACCAAAATATTGGCAAATAATCTTTTATTCAATCCAATATATGCCATTTTATTATCTTTATATTTAAATATGAATTGCTGTATATTCAGAACAAAATTATAAATATGCTGAGAATACTATGTATTACTGAGATAAATTTTAATTAGTAATTAATATTTTAACATATGTTTGATATGAATCGACAAGTATTGTACAAAAATAAATTTGTCAACTATAATTTTCCAACATTATCTTAACAGCAATATATTTTTTGTGTGTGACTCGAATATCTGTAACGACCAAAGAATTTGCATTAGAAGGTATCTGACTATTAAAAATACCTTTAATTTTACATGTGTACGTATTTGTTTACACGTATATACATGCGTATATAAAAATTTATATATATGTTGGTACGCATAGTATATATATATATTAGATAGTTAAAAGGCATATATTGTATAGAATAAAAGATTTATTCGCCAATATTTCAGTTGGCTGAACCCCACATTTTATCGAAGCAATACTTTTCTTTTTCATGTAATACCTCGATAAAGGTTGGCGTTAAGCCAACCGAAATATTGGCAGATAAATCTTTTATTCTATACAATATATGCCTTTTGATTATCTAATAATTTAAATATGGATTTCTCTATTTTCAGAACGATATATATATGTAGTAATCCCGACCAAGCCGATGTGGAATGTACTGGGCAGTCGTGGTAGTGGGTGCGTGATGGGATTCCCGCACGGGGACAGCAAGAGACAGAGGCAGGTCTAGATGGTAGCTCCAAGAGGTAGAGGTAGACCACGGACGAAGGCAGTCGAACCACGGGCGCCACGGATGCCCTAAGCCTACATCGCGGATAGAAGGGGGGGTGAGAGATCCGACCGACCGTATAACGGCGTCGCTCTGAAAACAACTGCTTTGTCTAATTTCTGGGCCTTTTTATACTGGACTCCCGCATATGGTGGAGAGTCCTGATTGGTTCCTATAATCACGCCACTTTTTTGGCGCCGGGTTGTTTTCGTCGTCTGGCCTTTGTCGTCGTCTAGTCTACCTTTACTTCTTTGTTTATTGGTCACTTCCATTGTTACAAGGTCGATACATATTTTTTATATAGATATGGGGTTATAATAAATATTAGAAGAAGGTTGTGATCTATCTAACTCAAAATATGCTACATATATATAACACAAATAATTAAGAAAAGGTATCTCCTTATCGTGCAACTGAAGATGCCTTTTTCTTAATTAATAAACTTATTCCAGTACAATGTCACATTTGTAAGATATTGCAAATTCCAAGATCGTTATTTTGACACCTACCTCTTACTTGTTCAAACCCATATCAAAATTCTATCTGTTTAGGTCATTTGAAAAACGTATTCAGAAAATGCGCGATTTTTAAATATATATAAGTTTTAAATTATATAATATAAACTCAACTCTCTTATTTTAAAAATGTTTTATTTTTGTTATATTGATATATTGTGGTGGTACACTTGGAATATAAGCTAGGGGTTTTGGCCAAACATATCCAAGAACCCGAAATAAGAACATTTGTAACTCATAAAAATCTACAACGGCCCTTTTACTTTCATATTTCCATCTTTCACGACGAAAGGCCTGTACTGAAACGGGAATTTATCATCTTGTAAGTGTAACTTCTATGACAATAGACATGTGTAAAAAATTGTGGTGTATTTATTGTATAAAAATTCTTAACCCCACTAATTACAATTATTATATTTATTTCATACTATTAATGAGATATTATTCCGATAGATGGCGCAAGATATTAGTAAAATTCAGTTTCACACTAAGGGGAGGCCTTTTTTTCATCAAGTTTCCTCTCGACACTAGCACACATTTCGATTAATTCTTTAATTTCCCTTATTATTAAAATATATTGTCTCAATATATCAAATAAGTAATATGTTTTAATGTTTATATATTATAATATAAAAAATGAGATTTCTGTTGATTTTTGATTATCTCGATGATTATGCTATGGTAATGCAGTCGTGGCAAAAATCTTTAAAACTATAATAATAAAAATGACAAAGATCAAAATTAGCTTTAATTGAGCTTATGGGATATATAAAAATATAATTCGATAAAAGTACTGCCTGGCTTAAAGCGAGTAGAACAAGGAAAACAAAAGATTATTTACATAATGTAAAAAAGGTTTGAGCCGGCCAACGGGGAACACAACAATCGGTTTTATAGGGGAAGTCCCGACATCTGATGATAGATATAAACAGAGTATTTGAATCTATGAAATATAATTTTAAATAAAATAATATTTTAATATAACATATATATATATATATTCGTGCGTATCAAGGTTAGAGTATAATTTACAGGATTGTAGCTTAAGGTAGATTTTATTGGTTTATAAATAAATTAACAAGAGCTTTTCTTATAAAATAGACTTCATCTCTACTGTCAAAATAGACCCTAAAACTAAGCGCTATCTATTAACCGTCTCTGCAAACTGGCGGACTCACGTCGGTGACAAGGCCACGACACCAGCTCTGGCAAACCGAGAAGCGTTCAACTAGAGACTATTCTTTCTGGTCTCTGGTCAGCCCAGTGCAGACTACATTTCCTGAGATCCACAAGGGCTAAATTGAAATCTTCACAATTTTACAAAAAGTTGTTTAGCTGATAGAGTGGCTAGGTCGAATCTATGGCGAAAATATGGATGAAAATTTCATTCGTCAAAATTTCCATCTAAGGCATATTTATACATCGAAACTATTTATTTTAGGCAAATCAATACTAAGACTAAAACTTACTCCTCAATCAGACTCTTCAAGGACAATATATCCATAACCATAGTATTTCAATTTTGATTTATTTCTTCAGTTTATCAACTAATCTTTATCTAGTACCTTTAATGCGTATTCCATTCAATTTCTTTGTAGACTATTATGGCGTAAAACACGAGCTATACAATTCATAGCAATGAATTGAGCCATCGATTCCTACTCGCTAGTGAAAAGTCATTTGCTATTTGTGATCCATATAGCCCTCCATATTTTTAATATCACCTCCAGAACCTAATATAAATGTCTCCATCAATCTGACGCTATTGGAAAAGAGCATCCAGAATTCGCCCCCGAATGATGTTATGCTCCACATAATTTCTTCGATTGTCATTATCACAAATTTTGTTAAACTATTGAATATAAATATCAACGGTCCATCTATATGTAAAAACTGATAGGTCGTTATATGCTAACAGAATTGGAAATAATTTTTATTTTTAATTCTGATTTCTGCAATTAGTGAAATATTGGGAGAGCAGGGCTAATCAGGGTTGAATCTCCCAATGGATTGAAAATAACAAAACCGATGAAAAGGTTTGCTATTAATTAATGTGGCCCAATCAGTATTTTACTTGATTTAGTAGGTATTTTTTATTATTCCATATATTTTTTAGTTATAAAAAGTCATGGAGACTGAATCCATGTATCAAATTTACAATCTTAGTAGGGTTGGAATTTAGGTCCTATCTTGAGACTCCCATACATTCCAAGAGGTGGTCTGTTGAGTCCTCTTTGGTCCTGCAGATGGTACATTGTGGAAAAGTCTTGACACCATCGTGAAAAAGAGCGGTCTTGTATGGCCAGGTTTGAGCCTGGAAATACAGGTTTCTGCCTGTTGGTTCATCCCACATTCCAGAATAGCTCCAGGATTTTGGGTTTAGGTACCAATGATAGAATTTTGACTCCTGTATTTTTGCCTGGATGTTTCTTTTTGTAGGCATTTGAAAGAGTCGAAATCAAGGTCTGAGTTAGTCATTGCTGCTGATTTTTCAAACGCATTTTCTGTGTTGTTGCCTTTCAGTCCTATGTGGGATGAGATCCACTGGAAAGTGACTTGTTTGTCCCTGTGAAGCTTGTCTAAATTCAGAGTAAATTTCCTTAGGGACATTTTAGGGCTGGTGTAACAATGTTTTATTTATTTCTACCCCTTTTTCAAAAGAATATTTAAAATAAAATTTCCACCTCATTATCACTATATAATATTGTATTTCTGAATATTATTTACAATTTTATTTATAAATTTCAAATTCTTCTTAAATAACTTACATCCCTTTATAAAAACTATATATACCCTTTTATAATTAAAATAATAAATCTAAAATTTAAGATATATTATAAAACATAAATCTTTTTTACTTATCCAGCTTGGATTCTATATATAACTAGCGGACGTACCCGGCTTCGCCCGAGGTTTTACCCGAGTAAAGGTTTGTCTAACGAACATTTGTTAAAACAATTCTCTATAAACTTATAAAAAAAAAGATATATTTTGATAATTTGAAACTCGTAAATTTGAATCTCTCGATAAAGTCAACATTTTTCCCCGGTCCCTGTGTGCCGTGTCATCCTGAATTTTGTCTTTCATAATTTTCTACATTACAAAATCATCGTTTTATCTAGTGAACATATTTTCCCGGTCCCTTGAAAAATACTCGATAAGTTGAATAAAATCATGGTCGTGAATCTCTCGATAAAGTGATTATTTTTTCCCGGTCCCTGTTTGCCGTGTCATCCTGAATTTTGTCTTTCCTAATTTTCTACATTACAAAATCATCGTTTTATCTACATATTTTCCCGGTCCCTTGAAAAATACTCGATAAGTTGAATAAAATCATGGTCGTTTATGGAAGATGGACGTAGTTCCCGGAGGTCACCCGCCTCCCGCTTGCGAGTTAAAGCTACAAATAGAAGCTATATATAGATTAGAGAGAAAATGAATAGGGGAAAAAACATTTGAATAAATTTTAAATCTACATTTAGGGAGAAGTATTCGTTTTAGAATGATTTTGTCACATTATAAATCGAAACAACTGGCGATTTGATGAACAAATTAGTTAGAGGTTTTTTCTATCATGCTAACAACATTAGAAAAATAGAATTTTAAATTTGAGAGTACTGAATTTTATTGATATACTTAAACATTAATTGATTCAAATCTCCTGAATATTAATCAAACAAATGCTACAGGTTTCTGGAGATGTGTTTATTTATCTTTATTGAACGTGATCTAAATGGGTTTATTTATCTTTATTAAACCTAATCTCGGCTTTCGGGCATCTTTGCCCTTTTACAGGAGTATTATAAACGTCGTTTATATGTTTCTTAACGACGTTTATTTGTTTCTATATACTCCTTTAAAAGGGAAGATATACCCAAAAGCTAAAGATTACGTTTAATAAGGATAAAGAATCTCATCTCAAAAAACCTGTAGCATTTGATACTTAAACATTGTTTTAACTGTGAATTTCTCAAAAAGGCCGTGTTTCTGAAGTAATGGATCTGGTTGAGGAAATGGTGATGAATACTTTGGACGGCTAACGCCATTACAAACCGGACGTTTCCCATTAAACTTAATCAAAGTCCCAACTATAACTACATTACTTCACCATTTCATACATTTATTCTATGAGAGATGCTATTCTTTGTTCAACTTATATTTCCACGCACACACATAGACACACAAATCTCTAAAACTCAAGTTCGAAACAGCCGAGTAACAAGTTTTTAGAAATATAAATTATTTAACATGATAGTATATTTTCTTATATAGAAAATTGTTTATTTTTAGCCTTTTCCCAACGAGAAAAATATTTAGCGAACCCAGTAAGGAACCTTCCTAGCGGTTTTCCATTTTAAGCTACCATAAGGCTTATGCCCATAATTTCCCAGATTACCTTCATATAGAATTTATCTAGGCTTCCAAATATATAGTCAGAGAATAAGATAATACAATAATAGAGTGGTTAGTTAGGTTAAACTCGAGAAACATCTGGGAGGTTTAACACTGATGACCCAGGCCTTTCCAACGATATTTCTCACTGCAGTAATGGCAGTAGAACTTCAAACAAAACAGTAGAACAATCAAAAATGGCAAAATAAGGTAATCAATTTATTTTTATAAATATAAATGATACTCTTATATGTCGTTATAATAATAGAAACATGGGCAAGTACACTCAGGGGCAAAACTGAATGAGGTGGAAAGTGTTTTCTGCCACCGGTTGTCAGTTTTTGTCTTTAAGGAAAAAGAGGCAATTCGTTCACACTTGGCTATCTCGCGTGTCTTCAATAAATGTCAATGTTTATCAAATATCTTTTAAAGTTATTGTTTGAATACCGAGATACATGCTGAAAGGTATAACTTCTCTAAGTTTTGTCCATGAGTGGATATTCCCAAATGCACTCCGATACACTTAAGCTTCTCACAAAAGCCGGAAGAGCCAAAAGCCAAGAAACCGGAGGGGTCACGCGCGACAGTATTATATTTCTCACATTACATATTTGTTGTAGCTGTTAGTTTTGTTTTCCATTTTTATCTAAAATACAATGATGCTAGTAGTGTCATGGAATATTTCGTTAATATTGTAACAGAGTTAAACTTAAATAGGAATATATTAAGAGATATATATACATATGTCATATTATATGCTCTTACAGGAATAATAAAGTAAATCTGCAGCCGACCAGAGAGAGAGAAACGTAGTCGATTCGAAGATAACTAACTTGCGACCCTTTGTTGACCACATTCCTGAGGGGGGCGTCAACACCTGGCGACTAATCTTCTGTTTGCCCCGCTTGTGTACACAGGGAAAAAACAGTCGTTCAGCAGATAACGTCTCACTCGCCACCTCTTTCTCTCTCGGCTGGCTGCCTGGATTTTTTGCTCTAACAACTCGTCGTGTGATTATTTCTCACCTCACCACATCATTTACCACTATATTGTCACATTGAAAAGTCGACAGGATAAGATCTGACCGGGAAACAAATCCCTCATATACCAGAGTATGAAGAAAACAAGAAGCAATACCACGATGATCGAACAAACCCACAACCAAGTTCCACAAGAACCAACGACCGACTCTATTGTAGCCGCTTCCCTTCAAACTCTCACCCTCTGTCTCGACCAACTTTTAAACCGTGAGTCTGAAGAAACAACCACCTACGACGGAGATGAACCTGCCGCACACTTCTTCTCACAACTTGAGTCTCAGCCGAACTTCCACAACTTAGAGCCAGCACGCCAAGCTCGAAAGGCTCTATCATCACTCAGAGGCGAACCTCGCAAAGTTGCACAAGACTTAGCGCTACTCAATAAGACTTATGAAGAGGTCAAAGAGTCTCTCTGCGCCGTCTATCCCCGACGCCCTAGCTTCACCCTTCAAGAGTTCTATGAACTTAAATGCACGTCGATGGCCGACATCGAGACCTACTACAAGAACAAGGTCCGAATAGGATTGGCGATCAACCTCCCTAAGAGTGCCATCGTGCAAGCACTATCCAACGGTGTGCCACGTAACTATGGCAACCTTTTAAAGATGGCACAACCTTCGGGACCAGAAGAATGGTTGTGCTTAGCCCAACAGCTGACCTACGAAGGGGATAACACCAGCACTAAAGCTGCCCAACAACGCTCACCGCGCCAGAGCAGAACACCTTCCACCGCCGTGGACAAGACCCCACCATATCCTTGCCGTTACTGTGGCGGACAACACTGGCACGCACAGTGTCAGCAGCGAGGGCCCTACCAGCGGACTTTTCGGACCTTTACACCTGCGGTCCACAGCGTCGAGCAACCCCAAAGATCGACTGGGCCTGCAGGTGTCTACGAGACCGCAGCAACGACGAGCTCGGGAGAAACCAAGTAATGCCAGCTTCGGCAGCAGAACTCCTCCGAAGCTCAATGAACCTACCTGCACCCTAAACCAGCATATGCCTGTAAGTGCAATTATTTTAACCCCTATCATTCATTCTTTAAAGATACCATTCCTAATTGACTCTGGAGCCAATGTTTCCATAATTAGTTTAAACCAATTTGAATATATTAAAAATGTTAATAGCTTCATTTGTTCCACCCCTATTAACAATGATGTTATTATCCGTACTATATCTAGTCATGCCAAACCAATCGGATTAGTTACCTTACCAATACAATTTAATAATTTTAATTTTAATGAAACATTTTATATTTTAAATTCACCCCTTGAACATGGTATCCTATCTGTTCATGTTATGCAATTTTTAAGATTAACAATAGATTTTCATAATCAATTGATACTTCAAAATAGTGTTCCAGTACCTAAATATTTGTACCATTTTGTATGTGACCTTCCCACTTGTAAGCACGGCTCGCGAATAATAACTTCTAACCCTAAACGACCCATAATTCACTCGGTTAACTTAGGCGTTGACGATTTTCAACCTCCACGTGAACCTTACTTACAAACAACCCTTAGTAATATTTATCAACCTTCCCCTGAATGCCCCTCTCACCCTTACAACCTTAATAGCATTCCTACCAGCCCATGCGCCTCTAGAGAATTAATGATTAAAGAATTTATCGAACAACGCCCAGAACTGACAATCCCTTATCAGCAATTATTGTATTCTTTTAAAGATATTTTCCCTATCAATAAATTCAATGTATTACCACTCAACATAACCCCTGTAAAACTCAAAATTATTTCCGATAAGGTTATTTCCCTCCGACCATACCGAACTCCCTATGCCTACCAGAAGGAAATTCAGGACCAGATATCTCAACTTCTAAAACATGACATAATCACCCCCTCCTCTAGCCCATATTCCTCTCCTGTGACACTCGTTCGCAAACGCGATAACACCATGCGTCTCTGCATTGACTTCCGTCGCGTGAACGAACTAGTACCCTCGGATTTGCATCCTTTGCCATTGATAGAAACGGTACTGGATAACCTGTCGAAAGCCAGAGTATTTAGCACCGTTGACATAAGCAATGCATACTATCAAATCCCCATCGCGGAGGAGAGTCAACCACTACTCTCTTTCGTGACTCAACAAGGGCAATATAATTTCAAACGCTTACCCTTTGGCTTCAAATCAGCACCCCAAATTTTCGAACGTGTGATTACCCAGTTGATCCACAAACACCACCTCTCTTTCATAGCCCATTATTATGACGACTTCGTTATTTTTTCTGACTCCTCAGAACAACACCTTACGCACCTTCGACTTTTCTTTAAATTCTGTTTAGAGGAAAATCTCCAACTTAACCTTAAAAAATGTAATTTTTATCAAAATGAAATAGATTTTCTCGGCTACCACATCACCGCAGGGACTTACACACCTAATATTAAAAATACCGAAATCATCAACGCTATTAGAACTCCTATCAACGTTAAAACCCTACAATCATTTTTAGGAGCCGTCAACGTATATCATAAATTCAACCCAGAATATGCTAGACTTCGCCACCCCTTAAATCAATTACTAAAAAAGAACGCCAAATGGCTTTGGAGCCCGAATTGTCAACAAGCCTTTGATAAATTGAAGCAACACCTCGCAACACAACCTGTGTTACATCTATTTCAAGAAGGGCTCCCATGCCAGGTCTATTGCGACGCTTCCACGCAGGGCATCGCAGGTGTACTCAAACAAGTACATCCTGACGGTAACATCTACCCTGTACAATATTACAGTCGCGCGTTGCGTTCCTATGAGCGTAATTACACTATATCTGAACTGGAGTGCTTAGCCATTGTAGAGTGCGTTGACAAATTCCGAGTGTACCTCCTAGGTACAAGGTTTGTCATCTACTCGGATCATCACGCCTTACAATGGCTAAAGACCATAAAAGACCCCACCGGACGCCTCTTTCGTTGGAGCCTTCGACTCTCAGCTTACGACTATGAGGTCAAATACCTCAAGGGCTCGCGTCAGTACGAGGCGGACCTACTCTCCCGTAACCCTTTCTGCGGATTCCTATCCACAGGTCGAATAAAAGATCATCAGGGCGAATTACGGAGGGACACAAGGTATATCCTCAATGACAAGGACCTTATGACCATCATACGACGGGGTGTCACTAAAATAATTGTTCCACCATCACTCCGTGGCACCCTACTACAACGAGCCCATCGCGATTTCAATCACCCCGGCATTTCGCAGATGACCAGACTGATCGCAGCCCAATACTATTGGGACGGCATGACAAATGACATCAGGACACATGTAAGAACCTGTTCAGTATGCCAATTGGTCAAACCACCAAAAGGACCTAGCTACGGAGAATTGGGACAACTCCCCCCAGCGGTCCTGCCGTACGAACTAGTGTCACTAGATACTATTTCTGGATTCGCGAAATATGGAAATTCTCAGACCTGCTTACATGTCGTAGTGGACCATGCCACACGGTACGCGTGGGCATTTCCATCGCGGTCCACCAGCATTCTCACCTATACCCAAGTGATTAAAAAGGTGATGCAGTTTGGTTCTCCTAAACGACTTTTGACGGATAGAGCTCCTGCCTTCACCTCTCCGAAATTTCGTAGATTTTTGATTAGACATAACATTGGCCAACTTCTCACGACAAGCAACAACCCTCAGGCCAACGGATTAAGTGAACGACTAAACGCCACGATTACTGGCAAACTTAAACTGTTGCGCCTCCAACAACCTAAGACGGCCTGGACCAAACTACTACCTCAGGTCCTTCAGGCTTATAACCATACCCCACATTCTGTGACCGGGTTTCCACCGTCATACCTTTTGTTAGGTAGTTTCCCGCTACAACTATCCGAGCATGTACAAAACTACCCAAAAATCGACGACGCCAGAGAATTGGCCTATCAAAGGACACACGAACGACACTTACGCGACAAAGCGAGATTCGACCAAACACATAGGGCTTCCGATTTTGAAGTAGGCGATCTCGTTTTGGCAAAAACATACCACCATCCAGACACTGGTAAACTAGCACCTTTCTTCTCAGGACCTTATGAAATACTGGAGATAATTTCCCCTCAAATCGTACGGATCAACCGCTCCAACCGACCTCTAAGTCGTGAGACAGATACAATTCATGTCAACAAATTAAAACACTATACGGAAAACGAACAATTTATTTCACCGCCCGTAAATGATCGAGACCAACCAAAAATACCTTCAATTTCCCATATAAACACTTCAATCACACTCTAATCCATACTAAAACGGCTATTAACTCACGAAAGCAACATGACTACACTTACAATCAAGATGATCAAAGATATTTGAACCACTTATCCCCTGAGATATTTACCAATTACTAACCTGACAACAAGACTTTACGAACCCAGTAGTATCTAAATAATTAAGGTAGAGTGGCCCAAAGCAAGTTTCCCCTCGCTCTGTCCGCCTATATTCTACCTTTGCATCTAGAACTATTTTATCTTCGAAAATTAAATATAAATCCATTCGACTTCCTCACCTACACACGGGACTTTTCCCCTCGGACTCGCTACACAAGTAACTACATAGATAAGTTAGATTGGCCCAAAGCAAGTTTCCCCTCGCTCTGTTCGCCGAAATTCTAACATTGTATGTAGTTCGATATTTACCTCAGTCCTGAGCTCACACAATTGCCAACCTCAACCTCATTTCTCGTGCTCTACACTTATAGCATAGAAAGCCCTTGACAAGTTTCCCCTTGCCATGTCCGCCTGAAAAATATCTTAAAGTGTAGAGTTCCCCAGTCTTAATGATCTTCAGAATTTCATCATATGTATGTGACTCTTCTCCTTGTTCACACCTCTCAATTACATTTCCCTTATAATTCATTAGAATTTATTGTATATAGCCTTTTATAACCTTGATATTTTGAAAATCTCCCATAAATGTCAAACTCTCCGGTGTTGTAAAACTGCTTGTAAATAATATTTACTTGTGTACTATACAGTATTTTATTTACATAAAACTATGTCACCATTACCTTAACTAATTTTAACTGTAAAATTATCTTCTCTATTCCTGGCTTCTCCAGCTTTAAATATACTTAAACCATGTTCAGCCTTCTTCAACGGGGGCCATATGTCATATTATATGCTCTTACAGGAATAATAAAGTAAATCTGCAGCCGACCAGAGAGAGAGAGACGTAGTCGATTCGAAGATAACTAACTTGCGACCCTTTGTTGACCACATTCCTGAGGGGGGCGTCAACACCTGGCGACTAATCTTTTGTTTGCCCCGCTTGTGTACACAGGGAAAAAACAGTCGTTCAGCAGATAACGTCTCACTCGCCACCTCTTTCTCTCTCGGCTGGCTGCCTGGATTTTTTGCTCTAACAACTCGTCGTGTGATTATTTCTCACCTCACCACATCATTTACCACTATATTGTCACATATATTTATATAAAAGGGCGTACCTGGATCTGTAAAGAATATTTATTGCAATAAATTGATAAAGAGGGAGCAATCTCTTGAAATATTTTGAGAAAAAAAAATGTTTCTTTTTTTTATTTACAGAACCAGGTACACCCTTTTATATAAACTTAATTGATGGATCGCCTTTAGACTCAAAATATATCTTTTTGTAGAAGGACATTTGAAAATTATCCCGCATGTGTTTCTTTTGAACGAAAAATAGAAATTTAATTTAAGGAGAAATAACATTTATTTCTAACCTTAAGGAGGAGGTATGAAAGGATGAATTGTGAAGAGTAATGATAAATAGAAATTTCGATTTTTCGTTCAAAAGAAACACATGCGGGATAATTTTCAAATGTCGTTCTACAATCATAAGCCGCATTATATTGTAATATATGAAAAAATCAATAGAAAAAAATATATAAGTGGGCCAGGTGTTGATATTAAAAATAAAGGAGGCATTGGGTTGGCCAAATATCACGGAGCAAGTTAAATAAACGTTTAGTTTATTTTTGTTCCACTAGATGGCGCTCTGCCATCTAAAAAGCACATGTGCTCGTGGTCAAGAGATGCTTCCTTTATTTTTTTATTTTTTATTGTATTATATATATTTTTATTTTTCATTTTTTTATATATCTTCTTTATCGATCCAATTATAAAATAAGCAATTGATATACATAAAAAAATAACCGTTATACGATGTTTTTAAGTTCTGTCAATAGATGGCGCCCTAAAATTAGATATAATATAAAATATTACTTCTGAGTATAACTTCCTTTCCTGCAAAATAAAAATAATTAATGATAGAATTAAAAAAAAATACATTAACATAAGGTAAAGAGAGGTACAATATAAATTACCCTATTATTATTATTATTTCAATATTAATTTTAAAAACGATATTAAATTAGTCAAGAAAGATTCATTAAAATATTCTTAGAGCTTTAAAATCTCAAAGGTTAATTTGCGAATTCGATTCATTTTCTATGTGCATCTACACACCGATACATATGAATAATTATTTTGAAAATAGATCAATCCATAGGTAAATCTTTAATTAAAAAGGCATATATTGGATCAAAATATCATTTATTTTACCAATATTTCAGTTGGCTGAACGCCAACCTTTATCAAGGTGTTATAACATTTTAAAATGTGTGTCAACAACAAACTCAGCGCCACATAACTTAATGCTGTTGACGTTATGTGGCGCTGAGTTTGTTGTTGACACACTTTAAAATGTTATAACACCTTGATAAAGTTTGACGTTCAGTCAACTGAAATATTGGTAAAATATATGATATTTTGATCCAATATATGCCTTTTCAATTAAATAAATACTCATGTGAAAAAATATTAGAAAGAAATAAAAAGGTCAGGTGTTGATATTAAAAATGAAATAGGCATATCCTGACCAAGAGCACATGTGATTTACAGAAGGCAAAGCGCCATCTGGTGGAACAGAAATCAACTAAAATTAATTTAGCCTGATTCCTGATATTTGGCCAAGCCAATTTCTTGATAAATCACGAACGCGTTTCGCGCTGTTGGCGCTCGTCAGCGTTAGCAGGTCATCTGTTATAAGAAATTGCAAGTCTTTTATACGTGTATGATTCTTCTTAAAATTAAAAAAAGGGTTTTACTGCCCTTACTGCAATGGATATATTAATGGGAGGGCCTGGCTCATCAGTGGTGAACCCAACCAGCGGTTTGGAGAAATAATAGTTTAGAATATTCATAATATATAATTAATTAATTTTAAGTTACCTGAATCACGATGTTGATCTTTTAATCAGCTTTTCTCCCTAGAGTTTTTTCCTGTAAGCGTTTAACATTCTATATAAGAAAAAATGAAATTCCTAAACCTTAACGAGAACAGAGAACTTTGTACAAAAAAGAAATAGATTTCTGGAAATAATAATTAACATTTTATAAATATATATTTAATTTCTTAAAATATATTTGTTGCTTTATAATTTGAAATATTAAAAAATAAGGATTATTTGGATTTAATAAGTTTTATATATCCAATATTTCGATGGACCAATCGTCCATATTTTACGAGGTTTTTGTTTTGAAGCACACGGCAGGTCGCGGTGAGCCATGGACGTGTTGGGCGATAAACCATATATCTGTGGTTCACCTGAATCGCGCGACCTGCTATGTGCTTCATAACAAAATCCTCGTAAAAGATGGACGATTGGTCCATCGAAATATTGAATAAATAAAACTTATTAAATTCAAAATAAGCCTTATTTTTAAATATATATATTATGGATTGCTCTATATTCAGAATAATTTAAAATATATCTATGCAAATTATTAATAATAATAATATTCGCTTTGACAGAGAGAGTGTATTTGTGTTAAAAAAATATATAAAGGAATAATCATTGATGAATAAAATATTATAATTTCATCTTTAATCTATTCTTATAATATTTATCAATCAAATTACATAACTGTTTGAAAGAATAATTAACAGAGAATTTATCAATCTCAAATGGATATATATATGTTTTCTGAAATTTCCAAGGCACATTATATATCCATGTTTTTTTTTTTGTCTATCCCTATTAAATGTGGTATAGGCCATGATAATCATGGTGGGTAGAAGTTGATGACTTTCTTTACTGTAAGTGCATCACATGTTTTCAAATGTGAAAAACAGTTCGACTATGCAATTACAAATGTGACAGCGACCCGTTTGGTTACTTGTACTCACTGTTGGGCTTTCGCTCGGGGACCATTGGAGTATTTTTTTAAACCAGAAAAAAAGTGGCCAATGCGGGATTGTATCCCGGGTCGTAGCGGTCGAAAACCAACGGTTTAGACCACCCTTCCACCGACCCCCTATATACATGTTTGTAGAAAATAGGTATTATTTAGATTTCATACGGAAGAATATTGCAACAAAGCCTTCATATAGTAATATTTTAAAGTTGTATTTCAGAATTATATTTATTTTTATACTCGAAAAAATTGCCATTCTAACTCTAAAAATGTCTTTTCATCCTTTGTCCTATTTTGACATTTCATCCTTTTCATTTGAAGTATTCCGTTTCAAAAACCTTACATTTTTTTATATATACAAGGACCACTCCAAAGGTTTTTGCAATCAAGATTTAATAAATAAAATATTAAAAAAATAAATTATATCATTAAAATCTACATGCATATTTTAGCACCTATTCAAGATTTAATCCGTGGAAACCAATTATCGAAGCACTTACACCAGTCATCTTTGGGGATGGAATTTACGGCATTGATAAAGGCTTACAATGCTTCATCATCAGTGTCAAATTTTATCCCTTTTAACAATAACTTAACTTTTGGAAATGAAAAGAGTCACAAGGTGCTAGGTCTGGTGAATATGGTGGATCAGTTACTAATTGCACACCAGAGTTGGCTAAAAGGTTTAATGTTTGGGCTGAAGTGTGCGGTTTTGCATTGTCATGGTGAAGAGGAACTCCTCTATGTTGAGCTCTTTGTCTGCTTTGCTTGATTTTTCAAATACTGCTGGAAGGCATTTTGTTCTATACCAGTCACTCTATTAACTGTCTTTCGATCTTTTAACTTCACAATATCAATAAAACCACTTTTTAAAAAAACAAGTGACCATTTGTTTTCCAACACTTCGAGCTCTGCGAACTTTCTTAGGATGAGGTGATTTCGAAGAGCACCAAAGAGTAAATTGCCGTTTTGTTTCTGGATCAAAATTGTAAATCCAAGTTTCGTCATCTGTAATAATATTAAAAACAGTCTTTTATTTGCCTTCATCAAATTTTTTCAACATTAAATCACACCATTTAACGTGACCAAGTTTCTGGTCTTGCCTCAAGCTCTAAAGTACCCATCTACTAACAATTTTTCTGTATTTAAATGACCATTAATGATGGTGTTGATTGCTGCCGATCCAATGCCACACTTTTCTCTAACTGTTGATACGTAATTCCTAGATCTTCTCTAAGTAAAAATCTTCCAGCTCATTTTTTTCTTGGATCACTGCAGTTGGTGGTCGACCTAAACGAGATTCATCTTCAAGGTTGGTTTTACCAAATTTAAATTCATTAAACCAATTAAAAACTGTTCTAATATAAGGATCTTTATCTCCTAGAGCTTTCGTCAAATTTTCATGTGATTCTTTAGAAGTAAAATTACTTTTATAATAATAAAATATTATGGCGCGGAAACATTTTCTATTCAACTCCATTGTGTCTGGTGCATTGTTAGAAATTACAGCTGCTGCTGTAAACAAAGTTGCGCCCTCTACGAATCATTGTTGTTACTATCTTATGAAAATGTTTATGTTAGGCAAAATATTCATGTAAAATTTAATGGTATAATTTATTTTTTTATATTTTACTTATTCAATATTGATTGCAAAAAGCTTTGGAGTGACCCTTATATATATATATATATATATATATGTTATAAAAACAAAGATGAATGAGATTTTATGCTTGAAATTTGGATCATCTTGATGATTATGCTATGGTGATGCAGTCGTGGCTAGGATCTTGAAAGTAAAATAATAAAAATAGTAAAGATTAGAAATTGCTTTAATTGTGAGCTTATGAGATATATAAAAACATAATTTGAGAAACGTAATGCCTGGCTTAAGGCGATTAGAACAAGGAAAACAAATCATTATTTACATAATGTACAAATATTTGAGCCGGCCATTGTGATAAAACAACAACGAGTTTTTATAGGGGAAGAGTGACATCTGGCGGTCGATTTAGCAGAGTATTTGAATCTATGAAATTATATTTCAAAATGAAATAATATTTTTATATAACATATATATATTATGAAATACTTTCTGATATTTGATTCAATACAAACAGTTCTTTATTTGTATCATTTACACCCTATATTGTTATTTTCATAACTTCAATTAAATATGGACCATCAATTATATCAAATATCTAGACGCGGAGTTAGTCCTCCGCACGCAGCCGACACCAAAACAAACTGGCGGGATCCAGTCTCGGCCGGTTCCCGCCGCCACACTGGCGCCGCTAGGCGCTTGAGGATTCTTGCCTGAACCCTCAACATCTCCCCCAAAAAGCTTAGAGGAGGTTAGCGCTGGACACGCTTGTATCTTCTCCCATACCGCGACACTTTCCCAGGTGAGCGAGACAGCTGCTTTATCTCTGGAGCGATTGCTGGCAGCTGTTGTAGCTCCTCTGCAGGCAGTTCATTTCCCGGAGTTCCCTCCGTTTCAGCGGGGAGTTCACTGTCAGGAGATGTCTCACTGGGGTCGACCTGTTGTTGGGAAGAAGCCAGAAGAAGAGAGTTCCGCCTGTAGGTCCCTACAGAAGTTTTCACGATTTTTTGAGCGGGGCGCTGAAGCCTTCTCAAGGACACTTCCCCACGCTCGAAGATCCTTCACCCAAACTTTCTCTCCTTCAATTAGTTCCGCCTTTTTCGTGGCCGCATGGCCTCTGTCAAAAGCCGTTTTCTGCGCCATCTTCCGCTGCTCCTCTTCCCCCCTGAGTTTGGATTGATCCACTGTTTTAGGGGTTAGTGATGATGAAGTGCAGGGAACCATAGTGCGAATTTTCCGTCCAAATAGAAGTTCCGCAGGGGAGAGCCCGTTTGCCAGGGGTGTTGCCCGATACTCCATGAGTGCTAGGACCGGATCTTTATTCTTTTTCATCAGGTTTTTCACAATTTTGACAGCAGCCTCTGCTTGACCATTTGATTGTGGATGCTTTGGGCTGGAAGTGATGTGTCGAAACCCAACTTCAGAGGCAAACTTCGTAAAAGCTGAAGTTGTTGATGGGCGAAATTGTGGTCCGTTATCACTGATTACAATATCAGGGATGCCATGACGAGCAAATATAGCTTTGCAGTGATCTACCACAGCTTCCGAGGAAAGTTTAGTAAGTCGTACGACCTCGATAAATCGAGAAAAGTAGTCTACGACGACTAAATACTCACTTCCTTCGTAATGGAAGAGATCCATCCCGACCTTTTGCCACGGTCTTTCCGGAAAGTCGTTGGGGATGAGTGGTTCGTGCTTTAGAGGTTGATTCTCTATGCATTTCTCACAGGTTTTTACCATATCCTGGATTTCTTGACCTATTCCTGGCCACCAAACATGATCCTTTGCTCTTGCTCGACATTTTGTTATTCCTTGATGACCTGCGTGGATGCGGTTCAAAACATCTTTTCGCATGGTAGAGGGGATGATCACTCGCAGTCCTCTCATTAGTAAGCCGTTCTCTTCCCCTATCTCGTCGCGAACATCGTAGAACGAGCGTTCTAAGGGAGAGAGCTGACATTTGGCGGGCCAACCGTTTTTGGAATAAAATGCCACATTTTGAAGGGTAGGCTCCAGCTTCTGGTTGAGGGCTATTTTGGCAAGTCGGTCGTCTGTCGTGGATTGATGCAGGACGATGCTACGCACAAAATGTTCAACTTCTTCCTGGAGCTCTTCATTTTCGGGAAGATGACCTGGAAGTGGTTGTATTGAAAGGGCATCAGCGGTGATTAGGTCCTTCCCCGGTGTATGAAAGATATGAAACGAGAACTGAAGCATCCTCATACGGTACCGTTGAAGCCTTGGCGTTAGATCGTTCAGATCTTTAGTGGTGAAGATGGGGACTAAAGGTTTGTGATCTGTTTCGATGAGGAAGGTTTTTCCAACCACAAAGTCCTTGAAGCGCTCACACGCCCATGTGATTGCAAAGGCTTCCTTCTCTATTTGAGCGTATCCCTGTTCCGTCTTCGTCAGCGTCCGTGATGCAAAGGCCACTGGGCGCCACTCGTTGGCGTCATGCTCTTGCTTGAGGACAGCTCCCAGGCCATACGATGATGCATCAGCTGAGACCATGGTCTTCTTAGAGATGTCAAAGCTTGCCAGAACTCGGTCACTGGCCAGAACGTCTTTGACTTTCTCGAACGCTTTTTTCTGTGGTGAGCCCCAGATGAAACTAACATCTTTCTTTCTTAGGTCGTTTAGTGGCTTTGTGATTTCCGCTAAGTTTGGAACAAAGCGGCCTAAGAAATTGACCATGCCCATAAAACGTTGCACCCCGTGCACGTCAGTTGGCGGTTTCATCTCGGCGATGGCTCTGACTTTCTTTTCGTCCGCCTTGATACCGTGTTCGTCGATGTAATGTCCCAGGAATGTGACGTTGCTTACACCGAACTGGCACTTTTCTTTGTTGAGCGTAATTCCTGAGTTCTTTAGGCGTCTCAAAACTTCGCGTAGTGTCTCGTCATGCTCTTCCTTTCTCTTTGCGAAAATGAGGATGTCATCCATGTGACAGATTACCCCATTGACTCCGCGTAGGATAGCAGACATGCGTTTCTGGAAGTGTTCTGGAGCGCTAGAGATCCCAAAGGGAAGCCTTTTGAATTTATATCTGCCAAAGGGCGTAATGAAAGTCGTCAGCGTTTGGCTTTCTTCAGAGAGTTTAATCTGCCAAAATCCGCTGTTAGCATCCAGCCTGGAAAAGATTTTGGCCCCGTTGAGTTGAGCTAGTTCATGTTCAAGGACAGGAAGCGGGTGAAGCTCACGTTCCACACTCCGATTAAGCCGGGACAAGTCTACACAGATCCTGATTTTCCCGTTTGGCTTTCCAGCTAGGACGATCGGTGCGCACCACTCCGTTGGCTCATCAACTGGTTCGATGACTTCCTGAGCCACCATGGCATCCAGTTGCTCTTTTAACTTCGGCATGAGCGGAAGAGGTACTCGTCTTGGGACTGGTATGGAGAAGGGCTTGCCACCTTCCTTCAACTTGATGTGATAGGGCTGTTCAAGAAGCCCCAGTCCTTCAAATAGCTTAGGGAACTCTCGTTCAGGATTGACATCCGTTGTTCCGTTGATGACAAGATCAATTCGTTTGACGAGTTGGAGGTCTTCACAGGCTGACACCCAGCAGAGGTTGCTCCAAATGGTGGACCACGTACAGGGTTTCCTTCATTTCACGTGTGTTAGCTCGGAGCTTCGCCACGAAGGTCCCAGCATTCTCCAATCTTTGGTTCGCGGCCGCCATCTGTTGACCGTCGGTAGGCGTCAGTTGGACGTTGCTGAAATACCGCTTGTACAGAGAAAATGGTATCAGTGTCACATCCGAGCCCGGATCCAACTTGAAGTGGATTGCAGTGCCGTTGACTCTTACTGTTGACTTCCACCTGCTCTTTCTGCTTCCCAGCGTAGGCTCGCGGACAGCATACACATATGAGACCTTCTCCCGCGCTGGGGTTTCCTCCGAGGATATGGCGTTCACCTCATTGTTTTTTCTTCGGCAGAGATTAGTGTAATGGCCCTTTTTCCCGCACTTTCCACAGACTTTGTCCTTAGCGGGGCACTTATCTCTGTAACGATAATGATGTTTGGTAGTCCCACAGTTAAAGCAAGTTGGAATTTTTTTTCCTTCGTCTGTTTCCTTGGCACTGTCTGTTTGTCTAGACGTTGATCTGCCATTGTCCTTGCCATGACCGGGTGCTTTAGGCTTCTGCTTGGCCACTTTCCGCGTTGTGTCGACCTGCGATGTAGAAGGGTTAAGATCCTGTTGTTCACGCATCACAGCTTCCCACTGATGGGCGATCTCGACTGCTTTGGCCAAGGTCAGGTTTTCGTTTAGCATCAGTTTCTCCGACAACTTCCTATCTTTTACTCCAAGCACCAAACGATCACGAATAAGCTCCTCGCGCAGATTAGCGTATTCGCAGTGCTCAGATATTCTGTGCAAAACTGTTACGAATTCCTCGATGGCTTCTTCCGGTCGTTGACTCCTTAATCCGAACAAAGCCCGTTCATACACCACGTTGCGTTTGCCAATAAAGTGGTTGTCGAACGCTTCAATGACTTTGTCGAGGTTCTTTGCGTCATCTTCTGAGAGATTGAACGCAGAGTGGATTTCCTCAGCCCTCTCTCCCATAAGATATATCAATGCTGTGATCTGATATTCTTGTTCCTTGGCGTTCAAGTTGGAGAGAAGTCTGTATCGAGAAAATCGCTGTTTCCAGCTTGGCCAATCCTTGGCGTCGAAACTGAAGTTAGGAGGCGGAAGAAAGGGATTTGATTCCATGTCAGGTTTGATTGCACAAGAGTGGAATTAAATAAAAAGGCACTTACTTGGGCTCTTCACGATCCCGCCGCTGCCACCATGTTGTGTTGTGCCCGTTGTTTCCGTTGATAATCCACTCTGAGTCGTCGGTGCCCCCTTGGTACCGGTTTTATTTATCCAGTGCCGGAACATAAAGGGAATACCACACACAGCTAGACGCGGAGTTAGTCCTCCGCACGCAGCCGACACCAAAACAAACTGGCGGGATCCAGTCTCGGCCGGTTCCCGCCGCCACACTGGCGCCGCTAGGCGCTTGAGGATTCTTGCCTGAACCCTCAACAATAACTTTCCAATGAATAAATATATATTTTTATCATTTTTATTTGAATATATGTAAATATATTGTATATATGAAGAGGAATTATAAAAAAATTATAACAATATAACAAACTAGCCGAGTGACCCGGGCAACGCCCCGGGTTTACCCGAAGGACCCGCAGGTGAGAAACTATAGAAGAAAAATTTTAACAAATCAGAAAATGAAATTGCAAACAACAGAACTACACTTCTTTAAGGACATGAGAGCACATGCACTGTATCACCATACGTGTACCATTTTCAAAGACCCTGCTTAGGATTAAAACTTCTCAGAAGCATAACAATAGTACCAACCTAGAGGTTAACTGGTGTGGATGCATTCCTCTGGGAGTGAGACTATTGAGAAATTCAGTAGGGAGTTATTTTGCTTCTCCGCATTCTAACACTCCAACTGTTAACACTGTGGAAACACTGACTCATGTTTGGTAAGCAATTTCAGGGAAGAAACTATAGACATTGGATTAAATAAATTATTAATTAAATTGCATAAAATAAAAATTATTATATTTAAATAAATATTATTAGAGTGAAAAAAAAAGAAAGAAATTAACAAATTAGAAAATAAAATTTCGAAAAATACAACTATATTGCAGATAAGATAAGAGGACCTTATTAAAAAATAAATAAACAAACTGTAATTCGACACTATCGATAATTCGACACTTTCGATAATTCGACACTTTCGATAATTCGACCATTTTAAAAATCAAATTTACAACGTTGATTGTTGTTTAAATACAACTTTGATTTTGCATGCATAAACACAGGCTCTTGTAGCAAGAACCCAAATATTATTTATAGTCATAGCAAAAGCCAACTTTAGTGAAAACTGATGCCTCTTCAGAATGAATGGAAGACTGAAATCTGAAGGAGCAGAAGATATGGGTCATCTTTACATGTATGCTATTCAATGTTCGCACACTTGAAAAAGCCACATATAAAGTTGTCCGTGCGTAAACACAGGCTCTTGTAGCCAAGGTTTGGCCTTGAGCCTTATTTATAGTCATAGCAAAAGCCAACCTTAGTGAAAACTAACGCCTCTCTAGAATGAAGCGAAGGTTGGTATCCGAAGGGGCCAAAGATATTTCAGACACTATACAGTGTGTTCAACTTTGGGCACTGTCAGTATATGTGCTTCAAGGTCATGAGAGCACATGCGCTGAAACACCATACGTGTTCCATCGCAAAGATCCTAAAGGCATTGGTGAAAGTATAAATAAATATTTTGGAAATGAAAAAAAAATACATATATATATAAGAAAATAAATTGGAATAAAAATTTACAAACTATATTTCAGAGTGGATACATACACTGTGTGACATTGAAAATGGAACACCAAGAAATAGTGGCCAGAAAGTGATGAAACTCGGCAGACAGAGAGAGACAGGGACGAACAATAAGTGATCTTTATTTCAAAATGATAGTCATAATACAGAGCGAGAACGGCGTCGGCTTAGTAGCAAGTAGGACCACCGCGGACGGCGATGCACGCAGCAACACGTCTAGGTAGAGAGTCAATCAGAGTACGGATGGCGTCCTGAGGGATGGCTCTCCATTCCCTCTCAACCATTTGCCACAGTTCGTCTTCTGAACGCGGCTGTGGCAAGGCATGCAAACGGCGTCCAATGATGTCCCAGACGTGCTCGATTGGTGAGAGATCAGGAGAGTACGGTGGCCAGGGAAGCATCTGTACATCTTGCAGAGCTTGTTGGCTAATGCGAGCAGTGTGCGGTCGGGCGTTATCCTGCTGATAAAGGGCATTGGGTACCCCCTGAAGGTAGGGGAGTGTCACCGGTCGCAGCACATCATCAACGTATCGTTGGGCCGTCATAGTGCCCTGAATACGAAGTAAAGGTGACCTGGAATCATACGCGATTGCGCCCCAAACCATGATTCCACGTTGTCGCACGGTGGGGCGTTCCACAATTGCTGCCGGATTGAACCTTTCTCCACGTCGACGCCACACGCGTACACGGCGACTATCACTGGACAAGCAGAAACGCGACTCATCTGAGAACACGACCCTGTGCCATTCCGTCATCCACGTCGATCTAGCCCGGCACCATTCCAAACGTTGGCGCCTATTCGGTGGGGTCAATGGCAGTCTTCTTAGCGGACGGCATGAGTACAAGCCATTAGCAACCAATCGACGGGAAATGGTTCTGGTCGAGATGGAATGATCTAGGGTGTCTTGCACATGTTGCAGGATGGCGGTACAAGTGGCTTGTGGGGCCGCCACTGCTTGTCGAAGGATACGCCGATCCACACGTGCTGACGTCACTCTGGTTGCACCGACATTCCTATAAATTGCCACATTTCCTTGTTCCAACCATCTTCGCCACAGTCGGTGCACCGTGGACGCACCAAGGTGTGTATCAGCTCCGATTTGACGTATGGACCAACCTGCCCTTTTCAGTCCGATCACCATGCCCCTCGTAAAAGCGTCTGTCTGCTTGAACTGCCTCCGTTTACGATGACCTGGCATTCTCTGTTATTACACGTGTCTTTTGACACAAGAAAAAAATTTCTACAATGATTTTCCTTGAAGAAATAACGACACGAATACTGTCCTTTCTGCAAGTTCCTTCCCTTATATCTTACTCCATGTGCGCACGAGAGCTGCGCATTTTACATCATTTGCATAACTCGGTTAGGCGCGTCTACCCTGAAATTTGCATAATTTTCTGGCCACTATTTCTTGGTGTTCCATTTTCAATGTCACGCAGTGTATTTGAAAGGAAAAAAAAAAAGAAAATTGCAAACAACAAAACTATATTACAAATATGACATGAAAACTAACGCCTCTCTAGAATGAAGCGAAGGTTGGTATCCGAAGGGGCCAAAGATATTTCAGACACTATACAGTGTGTTCAACTTTGGGCACTGTCAGTATATGTGCTTCAAGGACATGAGAGCACATGCGCTGAAACACCATACGCGTTCCATCGCAAAGATCCTAAAGGCATTGGTGAAAGTATAAATGACCCATATCTTCTGCTCCTTCAGATTTCAGTCTTCCATTCATTCTGAAGAGGCATCAGTTTTCACTAAAGTTGGCTTTTGCTATGACTATAAATAATATTTGGGTTCTTGCCACAAGAGCCTGCGTTTATGCATGCAAAAGCAAAGTTGTATTTAAACAACAATCAACCTTGTAAATTTAATTTTTAAAATGGTCGAATTATCGAAAGTGTCGAATTATCGAAAGTGTCGAATTATCGAGTGTCGAATTACAGTTTGTTTATGTATTTTTTAATAAGGTCCTCTTATCTTATCTGCAATATAGTTGTATTTTTCGAAATTTTATTTTCTAATTTGTTAATTTCTTTCTTTTTTTTTTCACTCTAATAATATTTATTTAAATCTAATAATTTTTATTTAATGCAATTTAATTAATAATTTATTTAATCCAATGTCTATAGTTTCTTCCCTGAAATTGCTTACCAAACATGAGTCAGTGTTTCCACAGTGTTAACAGTTGGAGTGTTAGAATGCGGAGAAGCAAAATAACTCCCTACTGAATTTCTCAATAGTCTCACTCCCAGAGGAATGCATCCACACCAGTTAACCTCTAGGTTGGTACTATTGTTATGCTTCTGAGAAGTTTTAATCCTAAGCAGGGTCTTTGAAAATGGTACACGTATGGTGATACAGTGCATGTGCTCTCATGTCCTTAAAGTAGTGTAGTTCTGTTGTTTGCAATTTCATTTTCTGATTTGTTAAAATTTTTCTTCTATAGTTTCTCACCTGCGGGTCCTTCGGGTAAACCCGGGGCGTTGCCCGGGTCACTCGGCTAGTATGTATATAATAAAGCAAAGCCCAATTCTAAACCCAAATATTTTTTTTATGAGAAGAACATCAACATATTGCATGATTACGGCAGTCCATAGCTTCCCTGACAAAAATTCACCAAGAAAGTAAAATATTCCAAAATTTTTCTGTGTGTAAATTGCTAAATATGTAAAAAACATGTATACAAAAAAGCAAAGCCCAATTCCAAACCCAAATATTTTTTTTTATGAGAAGAACATCAACATAATGCATGATTACGGCAGTCCATAGCTTCCCTGACAAAAAATCACCAAAAAAGTTAAATATTCCAAAAATATTTCTGTGTATATATTGCTAAATGTGTAAATAACATGTATATAAAAAAGCAAAGCTTAATTTTAAATTTCATTATCCTTTTTACAGGAAAAGCATCAAAATACTGCATAAGTACGGCACTTTTGCAGCCGCATGATTACGGCAGTCCATAGCTTCCCTGACAAAAATTCACCAAGAAAGTTAAATATTCCAAAATTTTTCTGTGTAAATTGCTAAATATGTGAAAAACATGTATACAAAAAAGCAAAGCCCAATTCCAAACCCAAATATTTTTTTTTATGAGAAGAACATCAACATAATGCATGATTACGGCAGTCCATAGCTTCCCTGACAAAAATTCACCAAAAAAGTTAAATATTCCAAAAATATTTCTGTGTATATATTGCTAAATGTGTAAATAACATGTATATAAAAAAGCAAAGCTTAATTTTAAATTTCATTATCCTTTTCACAGGAAAAGCATCAAAATACTGCATAAGTACAGCACTTTTGCAGCCGCATGATTACGGCAGTCCATAGCTTCCCTGACAAAAATTCACCAAGAAAGTTAAATATTCCAAAATTTTTCTGTGTGTAAATTGCTAAATATGTAAAAAACATGCATTCAAAAAAGCAAAGCCCAATTCCAAACCCAATTATTTTTTTTATGAGAAGAACATCAACATAATGCATGATTACGGCAGTCCATAGCTTCCCTGACAAAAATTCACCAAAAAAGTTAAATATTCCAAAAATATTTCTGTGTATATATTGCTAAATGTGTAAATAACATGTATATAAAAAAGCAAAGCTTAATTTTAAATTTCATTATCCTTTTCACAGGAAAAGCATTAAAATACTGCATAAGTACGGCACTTTCGCAGCCGCATGATTACGGCAGTCCATAGCTTCCCTGACAAAAATTCACCAAGAAAGTTAAATATTCCAAAATTTTTCTGTGTGTAAATTGCTAAATATGTAAAAAACATGTATACAAAAAGCAAAGCCCAATTCCAAACCCAAATATTTTTTTTATGAGAAGAACATCAACATAATGCATGATTACGGCAGTCCATAGCTTCCCTGACAAAAATTCACCAAAAAAGTTAAATATTCCAAAAATATTTCTGTGTATATATTGCTAAATGTGTAAATAACATGTATATAAAAAAGCAAAGCTTAATTTTAAATTTCATTATCCTTTTCACAGGAAAAGCATCAAAATACTGCATAAGTACGGCACTTTTGCAGCCCCCCTGACAAAAATTCACTAAAAGAGGTAAGTATTCAAAAAAATATTTTGGTATATATATTGCTAAATGTGTAACAAACATGTATATAAAAAAGCAAAGCTTAATTCTAAGTTCTAATATTTTTTTTTATAAGAAAAGCTACAAAAGCAAATAGGGAGAAGTGAAGCCATTTAGCCATTTTCAAAATCTGATTGTGAAAGAGTAAAAAAATGAGTAAATAAGAGCAAATATAAAGAAAAGGTATTGCTAAATGTGTAATAAACATGTATATATAAAAGCAAAGCTTAATTCTAAGTTTTAATATAAAGAAGAAATAAGACACAAAAATGGAGCTAAATTCAAATGAAAAACTATAACAAATTAATAAAAAAAATAAGACCTAATCCAAATGCCACCATCATCAGACAAAAGAAAAAATGATTTTTATTCTTTAGTTCATTTATTCTTCTGTCTGATGCTGTTGCTGAAACGTCACACACTATTAAATTATTTGGATTAGGTCTTATTAATGAGAAAAAAAAAGATGCCAAAGAGAGATGAAAAGATGCCAAAAAAGATAACCAGATACAAAAATTGTGCTAAATTCAAATGAAAAACTATAACAAACACTTATAAAAGATAATTATTATAGAATAAAAGTAATAATTCAATCTACAATTCGAAAAATTTATATATTTAAATGAAAAACTATAACAAAGTACTTACATAATCAAATGAATCAGAAATATATATTATTTCAAAACACATTTTTACGCATTTCAAAACGAATGAATTGATGATGATAAATGCAAAAAATCTACGATTGTAAAATAGATTAAATTAAAAAATAAAAATAACTGTTAACATTAGGAAAATAAAAACAGGCCTATCATACGAAGAAAAAAATAACGAAAATTTTGGTATATAGATTGTTATGTGTAGTTCAGAATCTTCGGAGGAGATAGCTCAGGACTTTACAATGGAAAACTCTGTTACGGTATTATCTATATAGATTATAACAGTAATAGAGCTAAACCCCTATTCATAGGATTTGACGTCAATTACATGGGAATGAATATTTAAATAAATATATACAAATATTACGATGTACTAGAGCGCCATCTGTTATCAAATTATAAAACTATTTTAGAGGCGTAATATTCTTTTTAAAATAAAACAATTTCTACTGTCCTTTAATTTTTCCATCGCAGTAAGGACAGTAGAAATTGTTTTATTTTAAAAAGAATATTACGCCTCTAAAATAGTTTTATAATTTGATATACAAATATGTTATAAAAAATAAGATTGAGATTTCTGTTGATTTTTGATTATCTTGAGGATTATACTATGTTAATGCAGTCGTGTTTAAAATATTTGAAAGAATGCTAATAAAAATAGTTTTGATCAGATATTTATTTAATTGAACTTATGGAATATATATAAAAAAAACATAATTTGATTAATGTACTGCCTAGTTTAAGGCGTGAGAATAAAAAAAAAATGAAAAACTTATTTACATAATGTACAGAAGATTTGAGCAGGCCATCGGGAAAGAGAAAATATCTTTATTTACGGGCTACTAACCAAGAGTTATGATTTTTGAGCCCAAAATCGATGTCAGGTGGCAAGGGACCCTAGGATCTGGAAGCAGGAGATGTCTCGCAGGGGTGGTGGAAACGTTGGGCAAGCAGGGGAATAGCGCCAGGGTGCAGTGAGGCGGGTGCGTTGAATAGGCCAGGAATCCAGGAGAAGTGGCAGATGGAAATGGAGGCAGAAGGTCCTTGAAGCCTAGAACTTGAGGGCCCTAGACTTCAGGATGGGGCAGCTTGAGGCTCTCGCCTCGTGCTTGTCAGGAAGGCCCTGGGAGCAGCAGTTGGCACATTTGGAGGTGCGCTGGTCAGCAATGGATGGGCAGGTTCGGCCTTCATGGCCGTCTTCACCGCAGTGGAAGCACTTGGGAGCTCTGGTGCATTGGGCAGAGTTGTGGCCGAAGCCACAACAGCGGAAGCAGACGCGGGCGCGGATGGACTCCTCGAAGTTGAGGATTACTCCATCCACCACGATCCTCCCGCGAACGCCCAGGGCTCTAAAGGTCTTGAGGTCCACCTCGATGAAGGCGGTGCAGGTCCCGTTTCTGGGTGCAGAACGGTGCGCCACGCGCACCACCTTGTCCCCAGGAAGTTTTCTAACAGCAGCGGTTTCCAGGAAGGTCTCCTCAATTGTGGAGTTGGATGTCTCCTCATCCACTTTGAAGAGGCAGATCCGTGGCAGGATCTCCTTCTGCTGGCGGACCTTCATTCCATTCAACTTGCTGGCCAGGGAGGTTGTAACCTCAGGGATGGTGTCAGGATTGCTGGAATGGAGGACCAGCTTCCCCTTGGTGCGCAGGGAGGCCCAAACGCCTTGGGGGAGAGTGTGAGCAGCGCGGACTGTTTTCAGCATCTCCCTTGGGTCAGCCTGTGGGTCATCTGAGATGACCACTGTGTGGGCCGCCGATTTTTCTCCATGAAGGATCACTTGGGCGGCCGCAGGCTTGGAGACGTGGGAAGGCACAGGTTTTGAAGGACCATTCAGGTTTGTCCTCTTTGCAGGCGGGTTGGGAGCTTCAGACTGCTTCCTTTTGGTTGGAGCAGGAGCAGGCAGGGTGGAGGCAGGCTTCTTGGCAGGGAGAGCAGCAGGAGCAGGAGTGGCGGGCTTGATTGGGTCAGTCTGGGAGCTGGTTTCATTGCAGGAAGGAGCAGGGCAGGTTTGAGTGCCGCGGCAAGCAGTCTTGGGCTTGTTGGCCTCCTCAATTTCGTCCAACTCTGCGAAGGACTCGAGGGTGTCAGTGAGGTTCTCTACATTGGTAGCGAGGGCCTTGATCATTTCAGTCCGCGAGGCGATGTAGCGGATCAGGTCCTCATGCAGGGATTTCAGGGCAGGATGGCCAATGGAGCTCAGGATGCTGCAGTTGCGTGAGATCACCATCTCATCTTCCCTCTCCAGGTCGGCGACGTTCACGATGCGGGTTGTAGGCTTGTAGGCCTTCTTTTTCTTCTTGGCAGGATTCATAACTTAATACTCGATATTTGCCAACGGGGAAGAACAACCCGACCAACGGGGAAGAACGGCCATCGGGAAACAACAACAGTGAGTTTTTATAGGGTAAGCGTGACCTCTGGCGGTCGATTTAACAGAGTATTTGAATCTATGAAATATAATTTTTTAAATAAAATAATATTTTTATATAAAATATATATTTTTATTCAATTTTCGTGAATTATATTGAAACAAAAATTGATTTTCAAAACCTTTGGATTGAAAGAATCAGATGAAACCTGTAAAAGGGTCGTTTAAAACCCGCAAGATTGTAAATTCATTAAAAGTGTAAAAAAGAAACCTCGGAGATTTATATTTGATTGATAATTTTGGAATATAAAGTGTTTTAAATAAAATAAAGGCAGTGGAGGATTCAAGTTGCTTTTGTGGTATGGAGGAACAAACCTCAAGACATCTACTGATCAATTGCCCAGCATTTCAAGATTATAGAATGAAGAATGAACTAGTTGTTTGTGAACCTAAGGATTTGATTTCCGATAAAAAATCATATTTAAAGTTCAATTCATTTTGTAATACATTCTAAACTTTCTACAAAATCTGGATCTCTAATGTTTTCATGCGTTGAATAATGTAAATAACTTATGTAAATAAACTTTTCTCCTTGTATGGCGAAAGTATCCCTTGCGGGATATAGCTCTTTGGAAATAAAATAATTGTAATTGTAATTTTGGAATATAGTCAGAGAAGAGGCAAATCTGGATATTTATATAAACATATAGAAATTCCTATGTTATATTTAATGCATAGAATTTTAATTAAAATATATATTCTCTCTCTATCGTTTGAAATTAATTAAATTATCAGATGCGCGACCCTTTGTTTTCAATTTTAAATATGCATATGGTTTAATTAATGAAGTTGATAATTAAACACTGATTATTTTAGAAAAGGAAGACCTTATATTTATTAAAAACGGTAAACATGTGCGTCTTAAAACAAAATTAATATATTTTCTAACCATTATATAGATATGATGCATTAGCACACCATCTGTTATCAAAATTCGAAACTATTATAGTCGCGTATGATTCTTAAAAAAAAAAAAACAATTTCTACTGTCCTTACTGCAATTCTATTATTTTTGAAGTTGAGAAAGTTGTGGTAAAGCTTTATCTACTTCAAAAATAATAGAATTACATTGCAGTAAGGGCAGTAGAAATTGTTTTTTTTTTTTAAAGAATCATACGCGACTATAATAGTTTCGAATTATATAGATATCTTTATATTCTTTGTTGTGATATATTTATGAGATAAATCAATTTCCTATTAACGTTTGAAATTTCCTATGTTACCAAAATGATTTGTGTATTGTTTGTGTTGTGTGGGAGAGTGTATTAATTTGTCAACTCTTAAAGATCCTAAATAAAGACAGTGTGTCTTTGGTTGAAGCGTTTTCAAACACCAGCCTTTTATGCATTTTCCAGTACAAGATCTTCGTATTCTAATGCTTGAATCCTAACCACCAATAAAAACACCCTTCTCTCTTCAATCTGCTCTCTTCATTTGAGAAATACCTTTTGATTATTTTTTCTATAAAAAATGTTTATTGGAGTTCTTTTTAATCGATCACCACAACTTTATATAATTAAAAATAATAGAATTACAGTAAAATGATTTCCCGAATGAATATAAAAGCTTCTCTTTATTCTGGACGAAAGGGTTAATCCTAAGCGTCACGAGGCTATACAATTAACATACGTTGATATATGTGTGTGTATAACTTAATTTTTTAAAAGCTAAAATTCTAGATACAAGTATATGAAAGTATACTTGTTTATGAAATTTTGAACTGTGTCTTTAACTATTGAAGAATATATATGTTATGAATATAATGTTTTGTTGCTGGAATGATAAAGAATTGAAGGGGCTAAAAAAGTGTTTTATTTTTATTTTTAATTACTTTATGAAAAATTACACTTTAAATATTTTCACAATTATATAGAATTTATAAAATTAATCCAATATTAGTAAATTTCAAAAAATAGGTATTGTCGCGTGTGAGGCCTCCAAATGATTACAACCTCCGCCAATGGATGGCGCTTTCGCCTGTTTCCCTTCTCTAACTGATGTGGGAGTCGCCGAATGCTGTGGTCTTGTTTCCTAGGGAGGGTAATTGTAAATACACTTTTATGTTGGCCCCAGGATGTAACATAATGTAAATACCTATTGTTTATTATCTCATTTAAATGTAAATGTTTAGTAGTGGATGACAATAAAAGTCAGTGCTTAAAGTCTCCGTGCCGCCTTCTGTCGTTACTCTCGCTATTGCCATCATCGCCAGGCTGCTGCTCTTCTGGTAAGTCTCTCGTGTCCCCCCACTAGTGGCAAGGCCGAGAGATACTGCCAGAGGAAGTGAGTACCCCTGGAGAGGTGGTGGTGGTTCTCAGGACGTCTTTGGGTGGCCTGCAGGGAAGAGCAACGGAAGCCTGAGTAGGTGATCCGCGAAAGAGGAAGCGGCGTTGTCGCAACGAACCGGTAGGGTCTAGCCGCGACAGTATGTTAACAATGCATATTTACAACAATATTCAAAGTGTTATCTCTCAAAACTATGGTTAAAAAATATAGAACAGTCAATGAATGAAAATAAATAATATGTTTTAAAAAATAAAAATATTCGAATTTTTAGATTATTTAAATTTTTTTTCAATCTTTTTTTTTTTAGTTGGAATAAGAAAAAGGTTTCCTCAAGTACCTTTTTTTAAAGGAATATTTTCGCTTATTTTATAGATATCAAAATCTTCTTGTTTTTCTTTATTATTTGATTGATTGTGCACTAAGTAATAGCACTATTCTTTTATTTCATAAATTTAATAATTTGGGAAAACAACCTCGGAAAGTCTGTAGGCGTAGCCCTCCTTTTTACAGAATCATTTATAATTTTAAGAATCTCTAATATTTAAAAATCGTTTCTTTTTTTCATGATATATAAATCAATACTCATTATTTCTTATAAATAGAACATCATTCGAATAACGAGCTTCTTTCAGGAGTTACAGTGTTACAAAAACATTCTTTTAAAGATAAAACGCCCACTGTATAAGCATTAGACCAACAACTATATAAAATACAATAAAATATTTGGTGGTTTTCTTTTTTGTTTCAATAAAGATACTTCCTACTGCAGTTATTGATATGAAAAGTTTTAATAGATCCTAGAACCTCAGTGATGAACATCCCTAAAAGAGATCCCCAGTTTAAATTTCACTCTTTAAATATATTTTGAATCTAAAAAAAAAAAAAATAATAAATCACATTCTTAATAATTTATATTATATATATTATTCTAGGTTGACAAAACGGTAACATTTTCTATAAAACCAACCTAACTTACATAAAGAGATGCTACATTAAGAAAACATATATATCTAGTCGTATTAGTATATCTGAAGTCCTTAAAGCTACATTAATAATTCCAAAACTGAAACCTGTTATTGATAAACAATATAAAATGATTACAACTTATCCTTTATCTAATTAACTCTATCTTTATATAGAGAGATATCCAATTACAAAACTATTCTAGACGCGTAATATTCTTTTTAAAATAAAACAATTTCTACTGCCCTTACTGCAATGGAAAAATTAAAGGGAAGGCCTGGCTCATCAGTGGTGAACCCTCCCAGTGGTTTCGCCAGTTTAATTTGATAACAGATGGCGCGCTAGTGCATTGTAAAATAGAGAGATATAAAAGGCATGGATTATTTTTAAGAATATTAAAAACAGGATCTTTTGTTTTGAAATTAGATGTTCTCTAGAATAAAGTTTTGCTTTGAAGGCATCGTTAGAAAATCATTATGAATATTCAAAGAAAATAATTCAAATAGATAGAGGTTATGTAGGTATATTTTCTACAAAAACGTGGAGGATTTAAACTCAACAGCGATAAATGTCAAAATCAGATTAATCACATCAAAATATATATGAACTTCGCTCTGAGGGTTTTCAATACATGATGCGACACAAGACATTAATTAGATAATGTCATTTATAAAATGAAAGGATTTAAAAGCACGAATGTTTCTATTATACATATTACAAACTTCTACTGTGCTTACTGCGATGAAAAAATATATTGGGAGGGCTTGGCTAATCAGTGGTGAACCCTCCCAGCGGTTTCGCCAATTTGATCCACCAGACCGCTTCTCAGAGCTCTAATACTGTATTGGACGATTCTGCTTATATACTCAGCACTGAAGGATGGAATCTCAGAAATGGTTTTCAAGAAAACTATGGACATAAGCTTATAGGACAGTAGAATTACATTCTATAAAGAAACATTCGTGCTTTCAAATCCTTTCATTTTATATGTATAGATGGCGCGTTATTGCTTTGTGTTAATAATATCATTTGTTGGTTGGAAGTCGATTCATGATATATGCAGATACGTGAAGCTGTATTTCAGAAACCCGTGTATGTATATATAACCATGTAAAATAACCATTCTCCTGAAGAGATTGGCAGGAGGTCATTGAAATGTCGGGAGTTGAAATAAACTATTGGTTGATGTGGCTTTGTTTTTCTCTGAATCTATTAGTTTATTGCTTGTCTCTGGTCAAATCTGGATAGAGTCGCTTTAGTCACACACACACACACAAAGCCTTTATTAAGACGTTAGTCTTATACAGATTCTCCGTACAAGGTGCAATAACAGGAAAAGAGCAGCACAGGAAACCAGTAGTTCCGCAACTATATACAATTATTAGTAATAATGAAAAGTAAGATTTAATATGAAAGGTCGACGCCATCGCCTCAAATCTTCAATTCCAAAAGCGCGGAGCAGAAATAGGGACTAAGTTATTTAGTTCGCCATAAATATAGCATCCAGACACAAAAAGGAGGTTTACTCCAGCACAGCCATCCATATCACCAGCTCCGCAATCTCATCGTCGACCAACACGATGGCCCCTCGATGTTTCGTCATCATTCTGAGGTGTAAGAACAATAGAGTCGCTTTAGTCATTTATTTTGTAAGTAATAAGAATTAATTTTAAAAGCCACACAGATAAAGATAGGAACAATACTGGAAAATAGAGAAATCCAATATAAATAACATCTCATGGTAGAAAGTTAGACAAAGGTGTTCGATACTAATGATACAATAGAACACCTCCACAATGGGTTTCCTATTGTGTAGAGAGTTATGTTACATAATCAACAAATTAATTTTCAATAAGTGATGGGATAATTAGAGAATACTAAAATTCTATAAAAAATCCAATGAGAGTTATCAGGAATTTTTTTTTTCTTTAAAATTAACATAATATATGTGCACACAAATATTTTAAGAGATAATACTATAAAGATATGTCATTTATATATTGAATATATACTTTTTACTCTTTGTTTATTCCATCGTTATCTTCTTGGGTGATATATATTCTCTTTGTATAAATATAAGTTATGTTAGTTTTTGCCAAAATGTTGCCGTTTTGTCAACCTAGAATATCTTCTCTCATTTTAGACATAATGATATTCAGTTGTTTAATCTTAGGATAGAATTTTCAGGGCGACATTGTGAAAATGTATAAGACCTTATATTAAAAAAGAAAAAAGCCATCTCTTTATCGGGAAACTGAAAGTTGCTGATGGCTTGCGCCATCTATCGGAATAAATATCAACTATTCGTTGATTTTTAATTATTCCAGAATTGGCCAAATACCCATTTTTGATTAATCAAAAAAATCTATCCACGTACGCGTTTCGACTTGGCCCTCATCAGCGTGGTGCAATCTAGTTATTCTATTATATCTTAAGTCGCTAAAGCTACATTAATAATCCCAAATCTGTCAGTAAAATAAATATAAATGATTACAACTTATCCTTTATCTAATGAACTTTATATAGATAGATATATAAGGCATGGGTTATTTTCAGGAATATTGGAAACAGGATATTTTGACTTGAAACTAGATGTTCTCCAAAAGAAGGCTTTGAAGACGTCTTTAGAATATCATTATGAGAATTCAAAAGAAATAATTCCAATGGATAAGTTATGTGAGTAGATTTTATACAATAACGTGAAGGGTTTAAAACTCAGAACAACGATAAATGTCAAGAACAGATTAATCACATCAAAATATATATATGAACTTCGCTCTGAAGTTTTTCAATAAATGATGCGATACAAGACAATAATGGCAACGTAGACATCTCCAATATACCCTACTTCAACTTGCTTGCCTACTGCTCTACAAATGGCGTAAGGAGAAGATAACCACAAATCTAATATTGCCAAAATAAATCAATGGGACTTTATGGTGATAATTCTCACTAAGGCGGATCATCAACGATTGTGTTATTCCGTTCTTGGATTATTCGCGGTTAAACAAAGAACAGTTCTATTTTTGAATTAACCTAACCTAAAAACAACTAACCAAACCTAATCTAACCTAATCTTAACCTAATCTAGCCTACTAATACACTCAGTAGCATCTTGCTACCAGTAGTCCTCGGAATTGAGTACCTCACCAATTTTACATCTCGACAGCCCGTGAACCACAATTATCTCTTCAAGATTTTGATGTAAAGGGAATGTTGGTGAAACATCATTTATGTTACTTAAATGCTCAAATAATGCACGTATAAATGTAAATACACTCTTGAACAAAATATAAGAGATTTGACCTTTTAGAATATATATCAGAATTCAGATAATAACTTGAAATTATCTAAAAAGTATAAAATAAACAGATGTACAGGTTGGTGACGTAAGATGGATATGCAACTAAATATGTGGAGAAATACGAATTTATCACCTTTATCAGCAAAGAATAATTTATATACAAGAATTTTAGTCATTAACAAAACAGCGATCTTTAGAACGAGAGTTCCAAATCGTGGGATTTGTTATTGAACAAACTTATTGCGGAAGGTTTTATATATTTTATATATTTATTGCAATATTGTTCTTGATTTTTCATATACATATTTATAAAATACCTAAACGATGATAAAAAAAAGTAATTCAGCCAAGGCCTGAATTTTTTTCAAAGTTCGATTAGCGATAATAAAGAGAAATTTGTGTATGAAAAATAGTACAATAGTGAAATTGTACTGTATTTAGTTGGAAATATTTTTGAAAAAAGACATTTCTTGATCTGGCAACTAAAGGTTTCTGATGGCTTGCGTCATCTGTCGAGATAAATATCAACATATCATTGATTTTTAAATTACTCCAGAATAAGTCAAATACCCTTTCTTTATTAATCAAGAAAAGCCAACCACGTATGTGTTTTGGGCTGTTGGCCCTCATCAGCATGGTGCAAGCCGTACCTCAATGGCCAAATAAGCTAGTCTTTGATAAATTGTGAAAAAAAGCATTAAACATGTATTTAGGCCGGTTGATTGATATAAAAAGGATATTTGGCTAAATCAGGAATAAATTAAAATAACGATTAGTTGATACTTAATCCGATAGATGGCGCAAGCGCGCGCGCCATCAGCAAACTTTAGTGTCACGATCAGGGCATGCCTTTTTCTTGAAAAGAATATTGATGTATTTTCATTTTAACACAATTATACGATTGTAATAATAAAGAGAAAGGAATCTTCTGATTGTAGATCTGAAGGTTTCCACCATCTGTCGTATTATAAAAATGTTTCAAATATATATATGACATAATAAAAATATGATTTTTATTATTTATTATATAATTAAAATTCTAGAACAAAATAATTACATAACCATAATATTTATTAAAATTGTTTTCCTAATATAACTGAAATTATAACTTAATTGATAAAATTAAAAATAAGAACTAAACACAGAGTTAAATTTTAAAATGTAAAGGAATGCCAAACGAAAAGAATATTACCTATTTTGCTTTTTTTAAATAATAATAACTGTTTGCTTTGAGAAATAATGAAAATAAATATAATTTAAGACATAAAAGGTTATTATTCATTTTTTATCCACGACTGCATGAAAGGTAACGTATCTAGAATATACGTTTTTTATGACATATATATATAAGAGAGGGTACATTTTAGAGTGTTTTTTTAGAAGAACTTCTTCAATATTTTATAACACTCCAACCTTTTTTAACTCCTGATAAATTTCACCTCAAATATCCATCTTGATTTAAAAGTTGGTTGAGCTTTAAAAGTGTATATTGGAAGTGAGAAATGGTTAGAATCTATTAAAACAGTTTACTCTGGGGGTCGGTGGAAGGAAACCGTGGGTTCTCGAACGCTACGACGTGGGATCGAATCCTGCATTGAGCACTTTTTTACAATTAAAAGAAAAATGATTCAATGGCCCCCAATTCTTGCTAAAGTCCAACCCCACCAGCGAATGCAAGTAACCAAACGTAGTTCTGGCACATTTGTAAGTTCAAAGTCGAACTGCTTTTCACAGGTGTAGACATGCGTTGCACTTACAGTAAAAGCAGTCGCCTACTTCTACCCATCATGATTATCAAGGCTTGTACCACGTATACTAGGGATAATAATAATAATAATAATAATAATAAAAACAGTTAACTAAGATAAGTATTGAATTATAAGTGTGTGGGTGTATTAAATACGTTATCCAATATTTATTTACTTGTAAATATCTTCAAGTAAATCGATTTTGTTACAAGCGGTATCGAGATGTAAATAGAAGCTAGTAGGTAAATAGAGATGCAACAGAAATGGATAAATAAATGGAAAGAGAGCTTTTAAATATTGAAGACATAGATGGAAATAAAATTATTTACATAGGTGCAACTAGGTATAGTGAATAATTTAGAAAGGAACGACATTCCTATACATATTTTATATATTTTGATCCAATAATAAAATATACATAGCTCAGACAAAAAGCAGAAATAATGTTTTTCTAATAATACATCTTTTTTGAGTACACAGATTTAATTTATTTAAGAGAAAATTGAAATTGGAGATGTATGTTTGTTTTACATTAATAATTTAAACATTAAAGTTGTTTATATTATAAAGTAAATATATTTTGAAAAAGGAATATATTGAGCTCATATAGAATATTGCTGGAGCTTCAATATAAGATGTTATATATTCACTTCAAAGAGTATTAAAAGAAATTTTGATATTAAATAAAATATGTTAGACATTATCTTACTTCCAGGTTTATGTTTTTTTTTCAACAAAGATAATAGAAATATAACGTATTGTATAAATATTATGATAATATCTTTGTATAATATATGCGAAATAGACTATTTCAATTCTATTTATATGGAAATAGAGCGATCGAGATTGAAACTACCTTATTATAACGTCCATATAAGATGGGGTTTTGCCTTTCCCTGTATCCTATGGCAGTCATCCTTTTCTCAGAACAAATTTGTTTACATAGAAAAAAAGAAAATAATTTTGTATAATAATCATTTATTTCACTAAGAAAAGTGAAACTCCGCCTTTGCCGATCCCAAGCCGGGATGAAAAAGGAGGAGGGGGAGCAGTAACAAGCTCGCTAAAAAACCTGGACTCAGCTAGCCCGGCTAATAGTACCCTGTAAGGGCTCCTAAACCAGTGATACAGGATGAGCAGCGTTTGTACTCCATGTTAGGAGCGGCTGCACATGGCGTCTGTTCCTCATGTCAGAGGCGGCTATTTCTTTTGGAGCTAAGTCGGCCTGCCACTGAGTAGTGTTCCCAGTCTTAATGACAAAGGCAGACGCATTCCACTTCTCCCAATCATGATGATCCTCCTTTACAAGCTTGATACCCTAATATGATTGGATGGAGATAAAAAAGAAGACGAAGAATACTAAGAAAAGTTCTAATTATGTAAATATTAACGTGTATATATACATGTACACTATCTTCTAGTTTCTTGGAAAGTTGCCTGTCGAAGGACGTCAAAGTCCGAAAGCTTGCCGAATTTACAGCATTAATAAAAGAAAGACGTCGCCGTTAACTTTTTTCCTTCATCAAGATGATGTCTGGTGATTCCTTCCCTTGTAAGATTATATAGGTTAAAATAAAAATAAATATTAGAAAGAGAGAAAGTTGTATCTTGGATTTCTATGATATTCAAGATAAATACGGGATTTAGTAATGATTAAAAAAATAGAGCAATATCAAAACCTTTTATATTGAAAGGAATTCAAGATTATATTTCGTAAAACCCTCTGTCAGTATCTCACCATCGCTATATTGCTTCTCGTTATTTTGGCTAGAATCAAAGTTTTACCATGGCCCTATGGAAGTTATAGACCTCACCTACAACAGAGCCGTGTCGAAACAGCCACTCAGGAGGAATTGCCGACCTGAAGAAAGAAAATTTGAATCTTCATACTTGAGGACTTTTCGTTTGGATCCTTACTACCTAGAGTAGAAGAACTCTTTGTACAGAAATATTTGTATAATTCCTTTCTAAAAAATTGTTTGTGTATATGTTATTTGTATTCCTATCTCTTTAGGTATCTTTATCCTTTGATTATATATATATATAGGTGTATGCCCGCGCGCTCATACGTTTTAGTGAAAAACGAAATAAAGAGAGGCGAGTTGTCTCTCGAAATATTGGAACAATAAAATACTTATAAATCCAATAGATGCATCTTTTATGAATATATATATGTGGTAACCGAGGGTCTCTCGCTGTGCTGTGGTAACCGAGAGGGGCAAACCTGTAGTAACCGAGAGGGACAGTCAGGGCGTGGAGAGTTTTCCAGTACCTCTCTGCACACCTTGGAAGACCTTTAACAGTTCTCGCAGAGTACAGGCAGTCGTGGTCGATGCAGAGTGGAAAGCTTTGGAATGTCCACACACAAAAAAAACGAAGACACAGTTGTATTAGGAAAGTTCCGTGAACAGATAAAAGTCGAGCTAGGAGCAAGATGGAGATAGAAGAGTTCTTACTGTTCTACATGGTCGATGAGGTGGAACTTGGACACAACCGACGAGGGCTTCCACTGATGGTGAATTGACTATCAAGTGACTATATTTTCGGCTGGGGCGGAGGTCTTATATATCTTTGCCGAGAGAGGAAGTATTGAATTTCAGCGGATGTGTGCAACAAGAGCGTGGATCGGAAGCGATATTTTACACTCTGGCAAAGCCCTGGCAGTTTCCTATCTTTAGACCTTGTTGTGGGACTGCTACATCTCGATCTCTGCTTGAACTCAACTCTTAATCTATTACATAGTTTTATTTATTTATCCTCAGTTTGTACAAAGTACATTATATATCATGATCTAATGACACGTATAATCATTTACAGATGTGTTTCTATTATACAACATGAAAATATTGTTATAAGTAATATACAATATGAGGTTGCCGGTTTGAATTACCATATATAAATATATATATATATATATTAATAATATATATATATATTAATTAATAGGCATAATTTGGATCAAAAATAAAATAAAACATTTTATTTAGTGAAAGTTAGTTTTTCTTCTTTCTTATCTCCACTCAATCATATTGGGGTATCAAGTTGTGACCCTTGATGGTGCCTGTTTGACAACCATCATGACTGGGTGGAGTAGAATGCGTCTGCCTTTGTCATAAAGACTGGGAGCACTACTCAGTGGCAGGCCGACTTAGCTCCAAAAGAAATGGCCGCCTCTGACATGAGGAACAGACGCCATGTGCAGCCGCTCCTAACATGGAGTACAAACGCTGCTCATCTTGTATCCCTGGATTAGGAGCTCTTACAGGGTACTATCAGCCAGGACAGGTGAGCCCAGGTTTTTTAGCGAGCTTTTTACTGCTCCCCCTCCTTTTTTATCTGGACTTGGGACTGGCAAAGTACTATTCAGCTTGAAAGCTCGCCCAGTTAGATAAAAAAAAAGAAAGTGTTTTTTTAAGTTCTAGTAATTTTTTAATTATCATCTAAGATTTATTCTATAATGCTAATGTAAAAATAATAATGTGTTTAATAAATTAAAATATAATCACTTTGTTAAAGCGAGTTTGCTCTATATTATCTCTCTAGAATTTATTTAAAGGAATTTTCGAAATAGTTAGAAAATTATTCTTTTGATTTTGTTTTATAATATTTGAATTTACAAATTCAAGTATTCCTACTTGAATAGACAAGATAGGGGTGAATACAGAATAATCAATCATTCATCATGATCATGATTCGATGCCTTTGCCAGTCCTAAACCCGGATGAAAAAGGAGGAGGGGGAGCAGTAACAAGCTCGGTAAAAAACCTGGGCTCAGCTGGGCCAGATCATAGTACCCTGTAAGGGCTCCCAATCTAGGGATACAGGATGAGTCTGTACTCCATGTTAGGAGCGGCTGCACATGGCATCTGTTCCTCATGTCATAGGCGGCCATTTCTTTTGGAGCCAAGTCGGCCTGCCACTGAATAGTGCTCCCAGTCTTAATGACAATGACAGACGCAATCTACTTCACCTAGAGATTAGAAAGAAGATGATGATTCGATGCGTTAGGCTCAAATCGCTGTCCTTTCTACTGCTGATTGGTCGGGGGAAGACATACGCGAGCTTATAGACCTAGTAGTTGTAAAATATCCCTCTTTAAAGTATTTTATATTAAATAGCTTTGAATAAAATATTTTGTTCACTATACTTAGAAGTTTAACTAAAACAAATATATAAACCGATCTGATGCCGTTTAATCTTATTTACTTTCAGTAAAACTTGAAGGCAGCCACATTGGTTCAATTATTTTGGTTAGAATAAACTGTAAACTATGTTCTGGTTTTTATAAATATATATTATTTAAAATACATCTTTATATTTTTTCTTTTTTCTCTCGCCGAATTTAAACTTGTTTTATTTTTATGAATAACGTATATATATTAAAATAAATCTTCAGCAATATATACCTTTATATGAAATATCATAATGATTGATTCAGTAGTTTTGGGGTAGAAGGGTAACATACATTGTGATTTAACATTTCATACTTTATACATATATGTCATAATATATGTCATAATATATACTCTTCCAGGAATAATAAAGCAAACCTACAGTCAACCCAAAGAGAGAGACAGCAGCTAAAGTCCGGTCATTTGAGACACCAGCGACATTCCAGGGGTCGACCACAGGGGCGTTACTTGGAACCTCAGGACTAATTAAGACAGTTGGTGATTGTGTGCGATACAAACGGCCGCCCGGCTGTGGCCGGTCGCGGGCCTCTCCCGTCTATCTCTCTCTGGTTGCCTGGATTCCTCTACCAAACTTGTGTGTGTCCTTATTTCTCTTTCCCCACCTTATTATTATATTGCCACATTGAAAGTCGACAGGATAAGACCTGGCCGGGAAGCAAATCCCTCATATACCAGAGTATGAAGAAAACAAGAAGCCAAGCCACGATGATCGGCCAAACTCAACTCAACTGTAGCCACTTTACTTCGAGCTCTCACCTTCCTCGCCAACCTTTGAACCGTTACCCTGAAGAAGTGATCATCTACGACGGAGATGAAACTGCCGCCCAATTCTCCCAGCACTAGATCTGCCCAAGAACGATCGCCGCGCCAGAGCAGGACACCTTCCACCACCATGGACTCCGCCATACCCCTGCCGCTACTGTGGCCCACAACACTGGCACATACAGCAGACAGAACCCTCCCTCAATGAACTCAATGAATCTACTTTCTCTCTAAACCAACATAACCTGTAAGTGAAATTGTTTTATCTCTACCATTCATTCTTTAAAGAAGTCATTCCTTGTAAACCCTGATGCGAATATTTCTATAATTAGCTCCATTAATTCTCTCCACGCCTTTTAACAATGATTTTATTCTCAATACTATTTATCTAGATATTTGTAACCCACATCAAATTTGTACCTTACCAATCAAATTAATAATAGACATTTTAATGAAATAATTGCTATTTTAAAGTCATCCCTTAAAAATGGACTTCTACCTATTCATACTTTACGATTTTTAAGATTAACAATATATTTTCATAATAATGCTCATTCACAATAGGCCTCCAGCACCTAAACATTTGTATACCTATTTGTATATGACCTTCTCCCCTACTTGTAAGCACGGCTCACGAAATATAATCTCTTGCCCTAACCGACCCAAATTTCACTCTGTAGCTCAGACGTCGAAGAATTCTAACCACCACGTGAGCCCCTTACTTACAACCAACCCTTATCAATCTTCCCCTGAATGTCCCTCTCATCCTTACAACTTTGTTAACCTTCTACCAGCCCATGACCCTCTATGAAATTATTGATTAATCATTTATCGAACTACTTTTGCCACTAATCTTCACTCTTCATTTACGATAATATATTTTTAAAAACAATAATAAGCATTAAGAGGAGCGTCTTAAAATCACGATCATTAAAAACAATAATAAGCATTAAGAGGAGCGTCTTAACAACGCTCCTCTTAATGCTTATTATTGTTTTTAATGATCGTGATTTTAAGAGTTTAATTTCTACAAAACGAAAATTGAAATTATACCGCGAATGTTTCTTTTATAAAAATCGAAATTTATTTTCAAAGAGAAATAGTGACATTTCTAACTTTGAGGATGAGGTATGGAAAGGTGAAACATGAAGAGTAATGGCGAACGGAAAAATAAAAAGTGTCCAGGGGCGGGAATCGAACCCACACCCTTCTGCTTACCGGGCAGGTGCCTTGTCCACTCGGCTACCCCATGTTTCAATTTTCGTTTTACAATCATCAGCCGCGTTATATTGTATTTTAAATGTTACTTTAAGTATTAGTTACGAACGGAAAAATACGTCCAGGGTAGCCGAGTGGACAAGGCACCTGCCCGGTAAGCAGAAGGGTGTGGGTTCGATTCCCGCCCCTGGACACTTTTTATTTTTCCGTTCGCCATTACTCTTCATGTTTCACCTTTCCATACCTCATCCTCAAAGTTAGAACTGTCACTATTTCTCTTTGAAAATAAATTTCGATTTTTATAAAAGAAACATTCGCGGTATAATTTCAATTTTCGTTTTACAATCATCAGCCGCGTTATATTGTATTTTAAATGTTACTTTAAGTATTAGTTACGAACGGAAAAATACGTTCAGGGTAGCCGAGTGGACAAGGCACCTGCCCGGTAAGCAGAAGGGTGTGGGTTCGATTCCCGCCCCTGGACACTTTTTATTTTTCCGTTCGCCATTACTCTTCACGTTTCACCTTTCCATACCTCATCCTCAAAGTTAGAAATGTCACTATTTCTCTTTGAAAATAAATTTCGATTTTCATAAAAGAAACATTCGCGGTATAATTTTAATTTTCGTTTTACAATCATCAGCCGCGTTATATTGTATTTTAAGTTTAATTTCTACATAATATATTTTGTAGAATTTATCTCTAGCATATCCACCGACCCACACCATCTAGCCACTGGTGTGTTCGTCACAGGATGCAGATTGTCTAACTGCTAGATGTTTATCAACTCCTTTTTGTTCGCACTTGAACAATCTGCATCGAGCGGCACAGTTCGCTCCTTCTTCTCGCGCCACACGTTCGCCACACGGACCCTGTCTTCAAATCTATGTTTGTCCCTTGTCCTAACCAGCACGATATAACCTACTTCCGATATTTCCCACGGATGTACGTTAAACATCGTCGCTGATTTTGTCCGGTCCGTCATTATTTCGCGCAGACATGGGTTTTACGTTCGACCCATCGCGAAATCATCGCCTCGCACAAGCTCCCACGACGGTTCAAACACCTCGTGTCCGAGCAGCTTGTCATTTGTAAAGGACAACGCCGTCCTCGTCCCAATTTTTGGCACTGTGCGCGCACACTTTCTTTCAATTATCTAAAACTACTAGAGTCTCAAAGTATCGAAATAATTAAGGTGGAAAGGCCCAAAGCAAGTTTCCCCTCGCTCTGTTCGCCTATATTCTACCTTTGCATCTCGAACTATTTTATCTTCGCAAATTAAATATAAGTCCATTCGACTTCCTCACCTACACACGGGACTTTCCCCCTCGGACTCGCTACACAAGTAACTGCATAGATAAGGTAGAATAGCCCAAAGCAAGTTTCCCCTCGCTCTGTTCGCCAAAATTCTAACATTGTATGTAGTTCTATATTTACCTCAGTCCTGAGCTCACGCAATTTCCAGCCTCAACCTTATTTCTCGTACTCTACATCTATAGCATAGAAAACCCATGCCAAGTCTTCCCCTTGCCATGCTCGCCTGAAAAGCATCTCTTAAAGTTCAGAGTTTCCCAGTCTTAATGACCTAAGATTTCCATCATGTGTATGTGACTCCCCTTCTCCTTGTTCACACTCCTCAATAACATTTCCCTTATAGTACATTAGTTGTTATTGTATATAGCCTTTTATAACTGTTGTATTCCAATTGATTACACACAGCGCTCAACGTTAATTATACTTTAATTAACTACAAGGTAAAAGGAATATATATAGATTAAAAAGTAAACATGGGGAAAAAGAGAAAAGAATAAGGCTCGTGGCCACGCGGCCTCGCCTGGGTTACATCCACAGGTAGTGACGTCAGAGCTCCAGGGTTGCCGAGCCAGCAATCTCCTCCCTCGAAGTGACCTCCTATTCATGGATCACTTCGCCGCTTAAGAGTCTCGAACGATGAAGTTCGTGTTGGTTTCTCCCCAGTGGCTTGGTCAAAATGTCCGCTAGGTTTCTTCCACTTGTAACATAGTCCAGTTTAAGCACACCGTCATCCACCTTTTCTCTGACAAAAAACTTTGTTTTTCAGGAAAAATACACTTGTATATCTCGTAGATTCATCAATGATGGTTAAGACGTACTTGGCTCCTCCCCAGCTCAATACGTCGAGTGGACCCATCAAGTCCGCATGCACCAAGTCCAACGGCATGATTTCTTTTTCCTCCTTGTGTGAGTGTTGAAGGAATGGCAGACGGTAAGACTTGCCGATCAAGCAGTCTTCGCACTTTTCTGGCTTTGCCGGGCTGCAATTAAGTCCTCTTACGCTTTGGTTCTTGGCCATCTTTGCTATCGTATATGCATTTACATGCATCAGCCTTTTGTGCCAAAGTTCCAGCGTAAGCTCTTCCTTGCATTCAGATGCAAGAGAAACACGATCATTCTGATCTATCGGAGAGGATGGAGTAGCCTGGACGTAGTAGAGTCTACCCAACTTCTTTCCCTCTATCAAGAGTTTACCTTTCATGTCCATAATGTGGCAACCACTCTTGTTGAAGACAACTTTTCTACCGTTTTCTATCATTTGGCGTACAGACAGAACACTGTGACGCATATCTGGAACATACAAGGTGTTCTGGGCAACCATATTGCTGGCATCTCCCTTGTGTCCAACAATATTGGCACTGACAGTACCGATACCACATGCTTCTATAGAAGAGCCATTCGCAATAGTGATGGAACTCATATTGCTTGTGCACTCTTTCAGACATGTGAAGTAATCTCTCTTGGGAGTCATATGGTGCGTCGCTCCAGAATCTATGATCCAGGTCTCGGCGGTAGCTCCAAACAAAGTGTTGCACATTGCCGACATATTTACGCCTTTGTTTTGGTCAAACCTCTTTGGTCTTTGTTCATTCTTTCCTTTCTTCCTGCATTCCCTTGCATAATGGCCTTTACCTCCACATTTGAAACAAACAACCTTTGCTTTAAATTGTTTTTCTGTTTCAATGGGCTTCGAAGAGGCATTAACGACCATGGCACCCACATCTTTTGGTAGATTAGACGAACGCCTTTCTGCTTCTGCCAACAGCCGTCTTTTAACTGTGGCGGTCGTGAAGTCTGAATCAGGCAAGTTACATATGGTTGAGACAACGATGTCCCAATCCTCTGGTAATCCACCCAAAAGAACCATAGCCAAATCGCCATCATCAATTTTGTCGCCAATTTGGGCCAGTTCGTTTACAATGTAGTTTATCTTCCCCATATACCCTTCCATATTGCTGTGCTGAGTCAACCTTTCGCCATATAACTGCCTTCTTAGTTGTACGGCTCGATATCTACTATCCTTTGGTGCGTATAATTTTTCCAGTTCCTTCCAGACCTCTTTCGGAGTATTCAAATGTTGAACATGCAATTGTTGTTCATCATTAATCCCGAGGCAAATTTTTGCAAACGCCTTACCCTCCCGCGTCAAAAAAAGTTTTGTTGCAACAAGGTCACTAGGGTCAGGCTTAGCCTCTCCTGGATTGATCAAACTCCACAAATCGTTTTCGATTAGAACGAGTTTCATCTGGAAGCTCCAGCTGGAGTAATTAGCACCATTTAATTTTGTAATCGTTGTGTTTGCCATTTTACAAAATATTTGGTAAGTAGAAAAAAAAGGATGGTCCAAGTAATCAAAGGAAATTTGTTTACTCACGTTTTAGGCCTTGCGCTTCTTCAGTCTGACGTTTTAAGTCTTGCGCTTCTTGTCTCAAGTTTTAGGCCTTGCGCTTCTTCAGTCTCATAATCTTTGTTGTATTCCAATTGATTACACACAGCGCTCAACGTTAATTATACTTTAATTAACTACAAGGTAAAAAGAATATATATAGATTAAAAAGTAAACATGGGGAAAAAGAGAAAAGAATAAGGCTCGTGGCCACGCGGCCTCGCCTGGGTTACATCCACAGGTAGTGACGTCAGAGCTCCAGGGTTGCCGAGCCAGCAATAACTTTGAAATTATCAAAAATTCCCTTGAATATCAAACTCTCCTGTGTTGTAAAACTGCTTGTAAATAATATTTACTTGTGTACTATACCATATTTTATTTACATAAAACTATGTCACCATTACCTTAATTAATTTCAACTGTAAAATTATTTTCTCTATTCCTGGCTTCTCCAGCTTTAAGTATACTCAAACCATTTTCAGCCTTCTTCAACGGGGGCCATATGTCATAATATATGCTCTTACAGGAATAATAAAGTAAACCTACAGTCAACCCAAAGAGAGTGACAGCAGCTAAAGTCCGGTCATTTGAGACACCAGCGACATTCCAGGGGGCGACCACAGGGGCGTTACTTGGAACCTAAGGACTAATTAAGACAGTTGGTGATTGTGTGCGATACAAACGGCCGCCCGGCTGTGGCCGGTCGCGGGCCTCTCCCGTCTATCTCTCTCTGGTTGCCTGGATTCCTCTACCAAACTTGTGTGTGTCCTTATTTCTCTTTCCCCACATTATTATTATATTGCCATATATATATATATGGAAAATTCTGGGAGGAAATTGATCCATAGAAGCATAGGTCGCCTCTCCCGTCAAAATAAACGTCAAAACCTGACGGCTTTGTCACCGAACCGAGGCCGCTAGTTTGCGGTGACGGTCAATAGATGGCGTCAGGTTTTGACGTTTATTTTGACGGGAGAGGCACCCTATGCTTCTATGGATCAATTTCCTCCCGGGAAATTTTCCATCTATATTCTTGCCATAGATTTGCCCAGCCACCTTACCAGCAAAACACCTCTTTGGTAGATTGTGAAGATTCCATTAGATGCCGTGTGGATCTCATGGAATAAAGTCCGCCCTAGGCTGACGAGGGCCATTAGCCAGAAACCATGGTATCTAAGTGGACGCTTCTCAATTTGCTAAAGCTGGTGTTGTGGCTTTGTCGCCGACCCGAGGCCGCTAGTTTGCAGCGACGGTCAATAGATGGCGTCAGGTTTTGACGTCTATTTTGACGGGAAAGGCGCCCTATGCTTCTATTTATACACATATATGTATTATATAAAAATATTATTTTATTTTAAAATTATAATATCTAGAACAAACTACGCCAGATTTCACGGCTTTGCCTTTATAAGTTCATTGTTGTTATTTTACGTTGGCCGGTTTAAATCTTTCTATAAATATGTAAATACGTTTTTTGTTTTCTTTATTCTACTCGCCTTAAATCAGGTAGTACTTTATATCATCATACATAATATCATATATATATATATGACTTCTAAATGGGGTGTGTAGGTAGTATTTTCAAAGGGTCCTATATAGAATGTCAGTAAACCACAAATCTAATTAAATAATTTAATCATGATTCTAAGAGACCATAATGAAGATTAGTGTTTTTGTTCTCTAACTGGAGTTTTTGTTAAGTTTGCTTCTCCAAAGCAAAACAAAAAAGAATTGGGTGGGAGGTGAGAAAGTTAAATGACGTCATTCGTGACGTCATTTCTAGTAGACCAATCACGAAACGCGTAGGAACCAGGACAGGACTAGCCTATATAACTGGCGTATAGCAGCGCAACAACTGGTTGACCAATCAGAGCTCGAGAACCGCCTGGACCAATCACAGCTCAGCTCGCATCTAAGGTGGCTTCAACTAGTTTAGCCAGAACTTTGTCCCAGTAAGGTAGGTCTTTCCCTTGCTCCTTCTAATAGTTAGCTAGATATACTATACCCATTAACTATCTCTAACTTAGCTACTTTATACTAACTAGTCTTTTATATCTCCTATACTATACTTACGTTTACTATATATATTTATATATTATTATTTATAAGATGTAGAGAGAGTGTCTTCTTTTATATATAAATATAAATGTCTCTAGAAAAATAAATATAAATTTTAAAATTTATTTTTAGTGATATATAAAGATTAATTTCTATTATTAATATCCTAATTTATCATAGTTTATATCAAAATTATTTTATATAGATGTAAAATATAGTTATATTCCTGTTATAGTAAATATAGGTTATGTCTATATGGCTGTAGATATATGTTTGTTATATATGTATAATATAATAACCCAGTTTATTAATGTTTATTAGTTATCTATATGAGCTCTACACAGAAAACTGGGTTAACTATCTAGTAGTGTTTAGTTAATGTTAGTTTTCAACATTTTTGGAGAAAGTTGCAATGCTTATTGATGCCTTGTCAGATGAGAATATATAGGGGGAATGAGGAAAAGAGAAATTATCTGCAATACATATAGAATAATAAACAAAAGGTCTTCCGAGGATGAAATTTTTTGCTTTGTTTTATTTTTATTTTTGAAATCTGAATTTGGTTAGTATATGTTCACGAAATATATGCTAAATATTAAATTATATAATATCATAGAAACGGTATTTATGTCATTTTTATAAGTAATTATAAAGGATATTGTATACAGTAAACTCTCCTATAACGCGATTAATTTTTTCTGTGTTGTATGAAATCGCGTTATAGGAATTCGCGTTGTACGAAATAAAACGTGTATAACGCGAATGTTGTTAGGGTAAATTGTTTTATTTTATAACGCGTTATACGAAAATTCGCGTTGTATAAATAAATTTGTCGCAATTTTTTTATAGCGTTGTACGAAATCGCGTTGTAAAAACTCGCGTTATAGGAGAGTCTACTGTATATATATATATATTAATATTACACTTATTTACCAAATACCTAATATATAAATATCTATAGTTTTCGTGTTGCTCTATATAGTGTATATTATAAATAGATTTTATCAAATGTACGTTTTCAATCCACGCAACCAATATCTATATTTTATTTGATAGAACTCTATGTTGTCAAAAAAGAAGCATTCTTGAGAACTACGATATTCGAAGACATATGATGTCTTTAAATTTTAGCTTGAAAATTTGCAAAAAAAAAATAGACAATTTACTTAGAAATAAGGATTATAAGCTTATTCCAATCAATAGTTTAAAGGATGGTCTTGAGTTTAAAATATGAAATCAACATTTTTATATCGAATAGAATTTTTAAAAAAAGTTCTACATAAATTTTCCTTTCACAAAGTAAATCGAATATACTTTCACAGATATTACTACAATGATATAAAACTATATAGAGGAAAGGGCTTAGCTCATCAATGATAAACGCTTTCGTTCAGAGTTAGCAATAAGTCCAGTAAAGTTTGTTACGTGGGGGGTTTAAATAATATTCATAATTCTATTAAGATAAAAAATTAACGTGTTGAAATATTTTGATTAATTTCGTTAGATATTCATCAGAGTATTATAAACTGTTTTGAATCAATACTGATAAAGTGTTGAATCGTTTTTGAAGACAACTCTTAGATTTATAAAATTAATTTATTAAACTTTAAACATTTTTAGATATAGAGAGAGTTAATTACCTCGTATTTAAGGCAACAAAAGAATAATCTAATTTACATACATCGTTCTAACCAGATTCAACTTGTGCAAAACAGACGACAAAGTAAAAAATAAACAAAATTAATAATAGAGGGTAAGTTCCTATTTTTTAAAAACTTTCACACTCAAAGAATAATCATTTTCTTGCTTCATAAAGCATTTATTTTTATACTCATTTGTGAATAGAATTAGGTAAATTTATAAGCATATCATCACTAATAATTTTGGAAAAAAGGCATCTCCTTATCGTAAAACTGAAAGTTAATGATAGCTTGCGCCATCTAACGGAATAAATATCAACTATTCGTTGATATTTTAAATATTCCAGAATTGGCCATATACAAATTCTTGATAAATCAAGAAAAGATAACCACATACGCGTTTCGGAGCTGTTGGCCCTATGTCTAATTCTGGAATAATTGAAAATCAACCAATGGTTGGTATTTATTACGAAAGAGAGATGGCGCAAGCCATCAACAATTTTCAGTTACATAATAAGGAGATGCCTTTTTCTTAATTTATTCATCTTATACCAGTTCAATTTCACATTTGTACTATTTTTCACTAATAGGTTTGTACAATTATTTTTGCTGAGGAATAAGTTCACAATAACTTAACGGAATAGAAATACAGATGAGCCAAGCCTTCCTAATATTTGACATTTTTAGTTAGTGGTAATAGAAATTCATTTTGATAATATGTAAAATATAATTAGTTCATATAATGATGATTTTTACTATAAGAGACTCTACGTATTGAGGATGTAAAAATATTATTTCCTCCTGATACTAATACTCTGAGATTTCTACAAGATCACTACAAACCTTTGAATTGATAACATTGAATTGATATTACAATTTGGTCTCTTCCAACAAGGCATTATATGCTATATAGGATGTATTCAAAATAAACTGACACAAAAGAAATAATGAGAAGAAATAGTACAAATGCGATATTGTAATGAGATAAAGTGTATATTTTTACGAGTCAAAGGACTATTGGTTAAATATGTTCTTATAAAAAGAGTGCACCTGAATCTGTGAAAGAGAGAAAAAATAAACAATTTTCTCAAAATATTTCGAATGATTTCTCCTTCTTTATCAACATATTTGTCCGGGACAAAGTTGTTTCCTTGTGTGTGTGTGATCTACAAGAATTTGTAAATTGAGTTTATTGTTTGATAACTTGATAAAGTGGGAGAAATCTTTCGAAATATTTTAAGAAAATTGTTTTTTTTTTCTCTCCTTCACGAATCCAGGTACACCCATTTTATATAAACTTAAGAAATAGCTTCTCTGAACATGAAAATAATTTTTTAAATACTCAATAAATACTAAGTATTTTTAAAATTTACAAATATTTTCTCACAATGAGTTTCTTTCAGAGTTAGTAATAATAAGTCCAGTAAAGTCTGTTATGCGGGGGGTAAATAGAATATTCATAATTTTATTGAAATAAAAAGTTAATGTGTTGAAATATTTTGATGAATTTCCATTAGATATTCATCAGAGTATTATAAAGTGTTTTATATCAATACTGATAAAGCATTTCTTTTTATACACATTTGTGAAAAGAAATAGGTAAATTTATAATCTCATTGTGAGAAATTTTTGTAATTTTAAAACTTTTTCACAATTTTATCATGAATAGAGATTTAGCAGTTTTGAATATTTAATGTAATAGAGCCTTTAGAAAAGTTAGAAAATAGAAGAAATTGGTATAAATATATATATGATTTATCCAGATGAAACTCTGCTACAATATATAGAATTAGGTCTGACAGAATCATTTTCACATTTCCAAATCCGGAATATACAATTCCAATAATTCACCCGATATTCCAGCAGGGAAGATAATAATTTTGGGATTAATTCTATATTCCGTATTTTGAACTCTGTGAACATGAATCTTTCTAGATATAACTCTATATTGTGGCAAAGTTTAATCTGTCTCCATTACATTTATTATTCAAAAAGGTCAAAATGTTCATAGAGCATGTTTTCATGTGTATAAATTATTCATGATATATTTGTCTGTGAATTTTATAATCCCTCTGTAGATATTAATAAAGATTGCAAACTGATACTTTTCATACAATTTAATATTGCCTTTTTTATACGGATATCGAAACTGAATGTAATGAAAAGAGTGAACGATTTAGCGATATTGTCTTTTATGATATAATATACGAATTTCTACAAATGTTGAACTGAATATTAAAAAATAATTGGGAAGGTTTGACTCATCTGTATTGAACCTTACCAGTGATTTCGACAATTTAATCCGCCAGATCTAAGTTGCAACGATTGTATGTTGATTCTGAATATATATTCATATGTTTGCCAGAGTTCACCGTTGATAAGCTGAGCTTTCCCACTTATTTTCCATATTCCGTTTATTAATTGAATAAATTCGTCCATATTATTAAAAAAAACCAATGACGTGGGAATTATTCTATTTTCTACATACCGAGTGTTTTTGTATTGTTCAGGAAGAATTTATATATAACTGAGATAAATTTATAAACGAGAGTGTTATACGAAAACTCTTTGATTTCTCTTCATATAAATTATTTTACATACAATTTTGAAAAATGAATCGAGCGCTCTTCATAAATTGTATGTACGGTATTATATTCAGATATAGAAAAATTGCCACTTACTATTATATAAATATTTAAAAAAAAAAAGATTTTCTGCTGTATTTTAGATTATCGTGAGTATTATATATGCAGTTATTTGCTGGTTCTCCTTAGTACTATATGGTATTGGTTATGCAGTCGTGGCAAGAATCTTGAAAGTAAAATAATAAAAATAATTTTGATAAGAGATTGCTTTAATTGAGCTTTAGAATAAACATAATTTGGTAAAAGTACTGCCTGGCTTAAGGCGAGTAGAATAAGGAAAACAAAAGATTATTTACATAATGTACAAAGTTTTGAGCCGGCCAACGGGGAAGAACAACAACGAGTTTTTATAGGGAAGGAGTGACCTCTGGCGGTCGATTTAAACAGAATATTTGAATATATGAAATTATATAATTTAAAATAAAATAATATTTTATATAACATATATATGGAGATTTTGCCGGGAGGAAATTGATCTAAAGAGACAAGGGTCGCCTCTCCCGTCAAAATAGACGTCTAAAACCAGACGCCATCTATGGTGTTGTGGCTTTGTCACCGACCCGAGGCCGCTAGTTGCGGCGACGGTCCATAGATGGCATCTGGTTTTAGACGTCTATTTAGACGGGAGAGGCGACCTTTGATTCTTTATTATATATATATAAAAGAAACCTTGCGCAATGAGTTTCTTTATTAATCTGTTTCTTGATATTTTATAACAGTAATATATAAATATTTTTCAATCGATATCAAACTGAGTGTTTTTTTTTAAAGACAACATTTTATCCATAACGAGTTATTCGGTATATAATCGGATTATACAAATATACAGTGTCTTCTGTCATCTAACAAACTATAATACAATACGTTCAAATATATTTATTGATAATTATAAATAATTTAAATGAATAACCTTTATAACACACAGATAAATTAACAATTTATATTCGAAAAAGATTCGGGTTGTTGGTCATAACCGGATTTGTGTAAGCAGTATTTGAGTAAACCACCAAGACGGTTTTAAAGGTTTCTTAGAATCTATGCAAGATATATAAATCTTAAGGACAATATTTCATGGTTTAGCGGCTATATGCAATCATCCCTAAATGAAGCAATAAGCTATAAAAACACGGTTATGGTATATTGACTTCATTTATCAAGAAAATGTGTTCATACAAAGCCTCGCAATTGATGAGAATGTAAATTAAGAAGATTAAATAAATCAACTTCTTCGTGAATACAGTAAATATGAGGGTAAACCGATTGAATCGCAATATTCACAGATAACGCTTTTAGATTGGTAACTTTTCCTTTACACGGAATGTCTTATTCTCAAGAATCTATCATATTTAGTCTTTATTTCGTTATTGTTTTATTTTTAATCACTTTAATTAAATAATAAAATTAATTTTGAAAATATCGTTCTTGCCATTAAAATTTCTACAACAATGAACACGCTAAGGCGTTAAATTTGTATTGTAATAAGTGAAAATTACACGCTAACCTATATAACCTTATATAAACTTACAACCTTACTATATATAACAAATATTGGCACCTTATTTTTCAAATATCAATCTGCTGCGATATCTTCCTATTAATAATCAGACGTAATTCATAATCAGACGTTAAAATTCAAAAGTATCTTAACAAGAAAATGGTGACAGTGGATCGACTAATTGTCGGTGAAATAAAAATAAATTATTGATGTGTGTGTTTATATATCAGTTGAGTTTATATAACACAATATTACTTTATATAGACAGAGAATCTAAACTACAGCGTGTTTTCAACATTCGTCAATATACAGTTCATATTCTCATAGGTTTCTGTCACAAAGGCAACGACTCTAATCTTATAGAAGTGTTTACAATACACTCATGGACAAACACTAATGAAGTTTTACCTTCAACATGTCTATTGGGATTCAAACAATAACTCTGAAAGTAATTTAATACACAGTCACCTTTATGGGAAGACACGTTATGACCAAGTGTGAACAAAATTGCCTCTGTATCCTTCAAAAAAAAAAAAAACAGAAAACAGTCGACAACAAAGACTTTCCACTTCCTTAAATTGTGTCCAAGAGTGTATAATCCAAATCGAATTTCTTTTTTTTTTGCTCATCCCTAGTACACGTTGTACAGGCCATGATAATCATGGTGGGTAGAAGTAGACGACTGCTTTTACTGTAAGTGCACCACATCTCTACACATGTGAAAAGCAGTTCGACTTTGCACTTTCAAATGTGCCAGAGCCCCGTTTGGTTACTTACACTCGCTGATGGGGTTGGACTTTTGCAAGAATCGGGGGCCATTTGAGCATTTTTTCTTTTTAAATCAGAAAAAAAGTGCCCAAAGCGGGAATCGAACCCGGTGCGGTCGAAAACCAACGGTTTAGACCATCCTTCCACCGACCCCCATCGATTTTCTGAATATAAGAACGTATTAAGAAGTAGCATAACAATATCCTCCATATAAGGAAGTAGGTGACAAATAAATTACTAAGTGAGTTATTCATTTCAGGGGTAGAATGATGATATTACATTAATATTCATACCACATGGAGGTATGACAAACTCTCTCTGCAGACATTCCTACTCAACCTAATGGAGTCTTCTGCTATATTATTTCTCTTCTCCTTTTTATCGGGCCATGTGCTTGTTACTGAATGAATTTGGACAAGTTTATATAATTATATATAAGACTTAAGTGGTTTAAAAGTTGAATAAAAGCGATTTCCTTCTCGAAATATCAATAAGTTACTTAGATGGTATTTTGATCCAAGGTATCCTGTATATTTATAAATATATGAAAAATAATAAAAATAAAATAAAAGCCCGAAACGCGTTCGTGGTTAACTTTTTTTGATTTATCAAGAAAATGGGTTAGCCAAATATCAGCGAACAGGTTAAATCAACGTTTAGTTGATTTCTGTTCCACTAGATGGCGCTCTGCCATCTATAGGTTCATGTGAACGTGGTCAGGATATGACTTTATTGATTTAAAGATATGTGTATTATATATTTTTTGTATTAGATTTATTTATTTATAATGTATATTTTTTAATTTGTATATAACGGAGTTTCATATTTTTCTTTTATATTCTGGTTAATGTTGCATATTGTTCTGATATCATATTTATTTAGGATGTTTGAAATTCTGTGGCTAGTTACCTAGAATTGCTATTTGTTGTTGTTGTTGTCGTGTCAAATGAAGAGTCTCAGATGTTTCCATGCATCTCTATCACAACAGCAGCAAAGTGTAAAGCTGCTGCTCTGGGTCCATATCAATATTTTGCAAGGCTATGGCTATTGCTGGGTATGAGAATATGTTGGTAGGTGTTAGTTCCAAACCAGGACAGTTGTTGCATGTCCTATATGTTCTTATTATTAAGATCATTTGGGATCTCGTATAACATAGTAAATAAGACACTGTTTCTTAGGATAATAGCTTCCAATCTCAATCGTATTTCTAAGCTGAGTACAGAAGTCACTCCGACGACACAGGAGAAGAATGTGGAAGCCAGGTATGATAACATCAGCAAGGCAAGCTTACTTGGAACGGTCAAAAGCTCACGAATCATTCCTGAAGATCAATTGCTATTTGTATAATTAATAAATAGATTTATTCATTCTTGATGCGACTGTATAAGTTATTCATAATGAATAGAAATGTCTATAGAATAAATCCATTGACCTAACTGTTACTTGGTGTTATTGAAAACTAACTACAGTGTATCAAACATCCTGAATAAATATGACGTCAGAATAATAAAAAGCCACAATCAAAATGTAGAGGAAGAGAGTCCATTAAAAATGGAACGCGTCACGATTTTGCGTTTCATCCTTGTACAGGGTAAAATAAAAAAGGGAGGTAGGAAATAAATCCAATGCTAAGACTCTGACTCCATAGATAGTAGTTACGAGTAGAACGCTAGGAAGTATAAAAAAAGAACATAAAAGGCAAATGTCTTCAACAAATAAGAAAGATCTCAAATTTACAACCATGTCGTGAGCTTGCAAGAGATGAAGGTTCTCTTTCACGCTAGCAAGTGCCACTACTACGGTATACGTGAAAGGCAACAGAGAATAATGTTAGAGTCATTGATGTGTAAGGAGTGTAAGATCATAGAAAGATTGATCCAATAATCCAATAACAATTCATTCAAAAATGGCAAAACACGATTTTTAAAATTGAATCATTTAAATAATATTCACATATAAATATTGTGAACATTTTGAAATATTGGAATTCTAGTTTATGCGGCTTCAATTTTAATTTTGGTGAATTTGTATAAGTTGCAATGCAAATGGGGGTAGTGTAAGTCGGGATAGTTCAAGTCTAGGTAGTGTGAATCGGGGTAGTGTAATTCGGGATAGTTTTATTTGGTAGTGTAAGTCGTCGGGGCAGTGTATGTTAAGGTAGTGTAAGTCGGGGCAATGTATGTCATGGTAATAAAAGTAGGGGCAGCGTGTGTCATGGTAGCGTAGGTCGGGCAGTGTAATTCAGTTTAGTTTAAATCATGGTTGTGTAATTCAGAGTAGTGTAAGTTACTCGGGGTAGTGTAAGTCTCTCGGGGTAGGATAGGTCGGGGTAGTGCAAAGTCCCTCGAGGTAGTGTAGGTCGAAATAATGTAAATCTCGAAGGGAAGTGTAAGTCGGGGTAGTGTAAGTCTCGTAGAGTAGTGTAAGTAGGGGAGTGTAGGTCGTAATAGTGTGAGTCGGGGCAGTGTATGTCATGGTAGAGTAAGTCAGAGCAATGTATGTCATTGTAATAAAAGTCGGGGTGCCGTAAGTCATTGTAGTGTAGGTCGGGCAGTGTAATTCAGGTTGTGTAAGTCGGAGTAGTGTAAGTTACTCAGGATAGTGTAAGTCTCTCGGGCTAGTTTAAGCGGGGCAGTGTAAGTCTCTCAGGATAGTATAAGTCTCTCGGGCTAGTTTAAGCGGGGCAGTGTAAGTCTCTCAGGATAGTGTAAGTCTCTCGGAGTAGTGTAAGGCTCTCGGGGCAGTGTGAGTCTCTCGGGTTAGTGTGAGTCTCTCGGGGTAGTGTAAGTCCGGATAGTGTAAGTCGCTCGGGTATTTTAAGCGGGGCAGTGTAAATCGGGGTAGTGAAAGTTTCTCGGGGTTGTTAAGGTCTGAGTAGTGTAAGTTGGGGTTATGTAAGTCTCTCGGGACAATGTAAGTCAGGGTAGTGTATGTTTCTTGGGTTAGTGTTAATATTTCGGGGAAGTGTAAGTCAGGGTAGTATATGTCTCTCGGGGTAGTTTAATTCGTGGTAGTGTGAGTCTTTCGGGGTAGTGTAAGTCTCTCAGGGTAGCAGAAATCGGGGTAGTGTAACTCGGATTTGATAAGCCACAGTTGTTTAAGTCAGGGGGTATTGTAATTAGGAAAATTCGGGATAATGGTAATCGTGATAGTGTAATTCTGGGTAGCCTAAGTCGGGGTAGTGTAATTCTTGGTAGTGTAAATCGTAGTAGTTTAATTCGGGGTAGCGTAAGTCGGGGGTAATGTAAGTCTCACGGGATAATATAAGCGAGTCAGTATGAGTCTCTCGGGGCAGTGCAAGTCTCTCGGGGTAGTGTAAACGGGGAAGTGTAATTCTTTCGGGGTAGTGTAAACGGGGAAGTGTAATTCTCTCGGGGTAGTGTAAGCGGGGCAGTGTAAGTCTCTCGTGATAGTGTAAACGGGGAAGTGCAAGTCTCTCGGGGTAGTGTAAATGGGAAAGTGTAATTCTCTCGGAGCAGTGTAAGCGGGGAAGTGTAAGGCTCTCGGGGTAGTGTAAGCGGGGCAGTGTAAGGCTTTCATGGTAGTGTAAATCGGGGTAGCGTAAGTCTCCTGGGGTAGTTTAAGCGGGGCAGTGTAAGTCTCTCGGGGTAGTGTAAGTCTCTCGGAGTAGTGCAAGTCCGGATAGTGTAGGTCTCTCGGGGTAGTGTAAACGGGGAAGTGTAATTCTCTCGGGGTAGTGTAAACGGGGCAGTGTAAGTCTCTCGTGGTAGTGTAAACGGGGAAGTGCAAGTCTCTCGGGGTAGTGTAAGCGGGGCAGTGTGTAAGTCTCTCGTGGTAGTGTAAACGGGGAAGTGTAATTCTCTCGGGGTAGTGTAAACGGGGAAGTATAATTCTCTCGGAGCAGTGTAAGCGGAGCAGTGCAAGTCTCTCGGGGTAGTGTAAAAGAGGAAGTGTAATTCTCTCGGAGCAGTGTAAGCGGGGCAGTGTAATTCTCTCGTGGTAGTGTAAACGGGGAAGTATAATTCTCTCGGAGCAGTATAAGCGGAGCAGTGTAAGTCTCTCGTGGTAGTGTAAACGGGGAAGTGTAATTCTCTCGGAGCAGTGTGAACGGGGCAGTGTAAGTCTCTCGTGGTAGTGTAAACGGGGAAGTGTAATTCTCTCGGAGCAGTGTAAGCGGAGCAGTGTAAGTCTCTCGTGGTAGTGTAAACGGGGAAGTGTAATTCTCTCGGAGCAGTGTAAGCGGGGCAGTGTAAGTCTCTCGTGGTAGTGTAAACGGGGAAGTGTAATTCTCTCGGAGCAGTGTAAGCGTGGCAGTGTAAGTCTCTCGTGGTAGTGTAAACGTGACAGTGTAAGTCTCTCGTGGTAGTGTAAACGGGGAAGTGTAATTCTCTCGGAGCAGTGTAAGCGGAGCAGTGTAAGTCTCTCGTGGTAGTGTAAGCGGGGAAGTGTAATTCTCTCGGAGCAGTGTAAGCGGGGCTGTGCAATTCTTTCGGAGCAGTGTAAGCGGGGGAGTGTAATTCTCTCGGAGCAGTGTAAACGGGGCAGTGTAAGTCTCTCGTGGTAGTGTAAACGGGGAAGTGTAAGTCTCTCGGAGCAGTGTAAGCGGGGCAGTGTAAGGCTCTCGTGGTAGTGTAAACGGGGAAGTGTAATTCTCTCGGAGCAGTGTAAGCGGGGCAGTATTAGTATGTCGGGGTAGTGTAAAGGGGCAGTGTAAGGCCCTCGTGGTAGTGTAAATGGGGTAGTGTAATTCTCTCGGAGCAGTGTAAGCGGGGCAGTGTAAGGCTCTCGGGGTAGTGTAAGCGGGGCAGTGTGAGGCTCTCGTGGTAGTGTAAATCGGGGTAGCGTAAGTCTCCTGGGGTAGTTTAAGCGGGGCAGTGTAAGGCTCTCGTGGTAGTGTAAATGGGGTAGTGTAATTCTCTCGGAGCAGTGTAAGCGGGGCAGTGTAAGGCTCTCGGGGTAGTGTAAGCGGGGCAGTGTAAGGCTCTCGTGGTAGTGTAAATCGGGGTAGCGTAAGTCTCCTGGGGTAGTTTAAGCGGGGCAGTGTAAGTCTCTCGGGGTAGTGTAAGTCTCTCGGAGTAGTGCAAGTCCGGATAGTGTAAGTCTCTCGGGGTAGTGTAAACGGGGAAGTGTAAATCTCTCGGGGTAGTGTAAACGGGGAAGTGTAATTCTATCGGGGTAGTGTAAGCGGGGCAGTGTAAGTCTCTCGTGGTAGTGTAAACGGGGAAGTGCAAGTCTCTCGGGGTAGTGTAAACGGGGAAGTGTAAGCGGTGTAGTGTAAGGCTCCCGGGGTAGTTTAAGCGGGGCAAGTGTGAGTCTCTCGGAGTAGTGTAAATCTGGGTAGTGTAAGTCTCTCGTGGTAATGTAAGCGGTGTAGTGTAAATCGGGGTAGTGTAATTCTGGGTAGCCCAATTCGGGGTATTGTAATTCTGGGTAGTGTAAGTCGTGGTAGTGTAAGTCGGAGTATGGAAATAAGGTTAGTATGAGTCAAGGTAATGTAAGCCGACGTGTTACTGTTATAAATTTCCAGCTACAACTTTGAATGCTGGCGAGGTATTATATCAATACATTTATAAAATACTCTCTAAGAATTATATAAAATTTCATATATCACCGTTACCATTTAGTATTATTAAATAGCGCGATATTCACTTAAAATTTGAATCAACAGGTCTGTTAAATCTTAAATCCAGTTCGATTATCTGAAAATATATTATATAAATGATGAAATAATGAAATGTTCTATGTACAATCAATATGTTTTTGAGGAAGATAGGATAGATATATTTCAAAATTTTATTTTCACTAAGAAGAAATCGTGTCAAATCAGATAAGAAATTTAGATTTAAATAAATTATAATTGGTTCAGAGAGAATAAGCTACCACATATATGTATATAATTGAGAAGCCTAACCCTTCATTAAGTATTAGGTGGATAATAACCATTTGATGATTGGTTGAAATGTGACCAATGGGATTTCGAGAAATCATTAGTATAATGAGAAATCTGACTGGAGGGATCAGATTACAGTTTCGAGGTACCATTTAAATGAATATTTCTCATGAAATCATACATTATGTAATAATTCTATAATAATCCCTTTCTCTATAATAATCTGGTTGTCAAATTTAGAACTCTCTTCTGTCAATTATACTAGAACACATATAAATGATATTTTAATTTAAAAAATAATAATAAGTATATTAAAGGTATATACGTATTGAACCAATGTGTTATATATTGACATATTTAAAAGATAATGCATATTTTATTTTTAAGATAGAGGTTTCCTTGACGGAATTCATTCTATTTGAAATAACAGACATTTCGTTCAGTAGAGTTCTTATTATTTCAAACTGGCTCTATACTGGCTGAAGTGTTGTTTTTTTTTTATTTAATGAACAGAAACAATTTTGTTCACACTTGGTTATCTCGTGGGTTTTCAAGAAGGTGAATGTGTATCAAATATCTTACCTAGTTATTGCCTGAATCTTGGTATACATGATGAAAGGTACAACTTCCCTACGTTTTGTCCATGAGTTGTAGCTAAAACCACAATATATTCCCTATATAAAATAAGCCGTATAACGTTCAAATGAACCCAAAATATTTTCGAAAGTGATCTTTTTTTTTTAACTTGATTTATCTTCAAGAAAGCTTTTCTCTTCATACAGACTGTCATATCAATACACTGTTTATCCTATAAGTAAAGTTAGGACAATAACTCTTAATATTTTCTTATTGTCTAAATCCACAATTCCTTTGATCATTAAGAGCAAATAAATTTTCATGTTGTTCTGAAATGTCTGAAATAATATCAAATAAAACAAAATATCTATTGTCAAAATGAATCTCATATTTAAAACCATTCTCAATTTCTAAAATCATATTTATTGAACATCAAAAGAAATTACAACAACAGTAACAAAAGGCTTTTATTAGTATTTTTCTCCCTTTCCCCATGTGCACGTGAGCCTTTGTTTGAAAAGGGATTTATTTATACATCTGTTTAAAGGAAATTACATAAAAATAACCATTTAATATATTTTATACCTAGAAAACATGTGTAATATTCAATCTGAAATAAATAACGAGAACAAAAATTTCTCTTCCGAGAATAAAAGACGAAATATTTCATATTTAAATCGTAAATATTTAATATATATATATATTGTTTTTTTTTAACATCTCGAATCTAATTTATCCTTTTACCATCAATTAAGTGAAACGTGTAATGCATTAAAAAAACTAATTACATTTAAACAAAAAAAAACTAAAAATGGGATTATAGAGAATTTTAAAATTACGGGGTAAATGATGGATTTTATTCAGAATTGTTGATTCTATTTTTATTATTCTCTGAGAACAGAATTATAATTATTTAAAGCATTTAAATATCAAATTGCATAGAATTGTTTGTATAGAGGGAGATAAATTTCTGATTGCGGAATTAAACATTCAAACAATGTTATCTACAACAATCAAATAAAGTTGATATAAATGATTTTTTATATTCATATAGAAATAACGGCTCTAAAAATGCGTTTCCTTATAATTTTTTATAAAGATAACCATTTAGGAATTTCGAACTTTTGCCCATCTTCAACGTGATACAAACCGTAGATTAACTAACCACTTAAATGGTTTGAAAGGCTTATTTATAAATTAATTTACGAAATTGTTCTAATTAAAAAAACATTCGCGTCAATAATATATCACATTTTCAAATATATGGATATATATATATATTTGCAATAAATATCGAATAAAAATCAAGTAGTTAACTTGGAAAAAGTATATTTTAATTGAATTTAAAAAAGGATAACTTTCATGAATAAAAAGGCTTGGCTCAATATGACTGTAAAGGATATTTATCAAAATATTTATTCTACCAAACTTATAATCTTATTATATTTTTTTAACAACAAAAGCCTTTATTAGGCACACGTGCCATACAGGATTCTCCCGGTAGGACAAAATAAATAAATAACAAATTAGCATCATAGTTATATACAATAATCTTATTATATTTGTCTTAGAAGAGATATTTTCTTGACAATTATTATTTTTTATAATGAAGTTAAAAGATGGTTTTTGCAATATAATTTCTTGAATTTTCATAGATATATTTGCATTTGACCGATAAATTACACACGCCACCTTTGAAAGGGATTTTCGATATGAAAAGAAGAAACTCAATGCCATTCTTTTATAGAAAATAGACAACGCGGGTTCCTGGAGCATTGAACGCTTATTACTTCGAACGTCTTTCATTTATCAATCTCATTTATTGATTTATTTTCTATATTTTTATTATTGTATATGTTGATGAGATATTAATATATCTAATATCTCTCTACATGGTGAATATCTTCCATTAAAATAATATCCAGGTATTATTTTGAAATAAAAGGTTTCCTTTTTGTAACTCTATAAATAATATGATATATATATATGCTAATAAAACTATATTTCATTTGTAAATTTGATGTTGAATATTTTCATATATTTCATATTAATCAAAAATACCCATGCATTCAACTCAAAGAGCCAGATGTTGCAGCCCTGAAGTCTCTTTTAGGTTTCCTTGAAGAATATGTCAAGTGCCAGATCTTTAAATACTGACGTCGATCTATAAAGCCTCATTGATGCCTATACCAAGAGTCATATCTTGAAGCACTGACGTCGCTATGAACTTCCTTGAGGCCTATGCCAAGTTCCAGATCTTGAAGTACTGACGTCGCTATGAACTTCCTTGAGGCCTATGCCAAGTTCCAGATCTTGAAGTACTGACGTCGCTATAAACTTCCTTTTGGCCTATGCCAAGAGTCATATCTTGAAGCATTGACGTCGCTATAAACTTCCTTTTGGCCTATGCCAAGAGTCATATCTTGAAGCATTGACGTCGCTATAAACTTCCTTGAGGCCTATGCCAAGAGTCATATCTTGAAGCACTGACGTCGCTATAAACTTCCTTGAGGCCTATGCCAAGAGTCATATCTTGAAGCATTGACGTAGCTATAAACTTCCTTTAGGCCTATGCCAAGAGTCATATCTTGAAGCATTGACGTAGCTATAAACTTCCTTGAGGCCTATGCCAAGAGTCATATCTTGAAGCACTGACGTCGCTATAAACTTCCTTGAGGCCTATGCCAAGAGTCATATCTTGAAGCATTGACGTAGCTATAAACTTCCTTGAGGCCTATGCCAAGAGTCATATCTTGAAGCATTGACGTAGCTATAAACTTCCTTGAGGCCTATGCCAAGAGTCATATCTTGAAGCCTTGACGTAGCTATAAACTTCCTTTAGGCCTATGCCAAGAGTCATATCTTGAAGCATTGACGTAGCTATAAACTTCCTTGAGGCCTATGCCAAGAGTCATATCTTGAAGCACTGACGTCGCTATAAACTTCCTTGAGGCCTATGCCAAGAGTCATATCTTGAAGCATTGACGTAGCTATAAACTTCCTTGAGGCCTATGCCAAGAGTCATATCTTGAAGAAATTGACGTAGCGATAAACTTCCTTGAGGCCTATGCCAAGAGTCATATCTTGAAGCACTGACGTCGCTATAAACTTCCTTGAGGCCTATGCCAAGAGTCATATCTTGAAGCATTGACGTAGCTATAAACTTCCTTGAGGCCTATGCCAAGAGTCATATCTTGAAGCATTGACGTCGCTATAAACTTCCTTGAGGCCTATGCCAAGACTCATATCTTGAAGCCTTGACGTTGCTATAAACTTCCTTTAGGCCTATGCCAAGAGTCATATCTTGAAGCATTGACGTAGCTATAAACTTCCTTGAGGCCTATGCCAAGAGTCATATCTTGAAGCATTGACGTAGCTATAAACTTCCTTGAGGCCTATGCCAAGAGTCATATCTTGAAGCATTGACGTAGCGATAAACTTCCTTGAGGCCTATGCCAAGAGTCATATCTTGAAGCATTGACGTAGCTATAAACTTCCTTGAGGCCTATGCCAAGAACCATATCTTGAAGCACTGACGTCGCTATGATCCCTCCTTGAGGCCTTTTTAAAGAACCAGATCTTGAAATACTGACGTCGAGCTATGAAGCGTCCTTGAGACCTATGCCAAGAGTCATATCTTGAAGCCTTGACGTCACTATGAACTTCTTTGAGGCCTATATCAAGTGCCAGATCTTGAAGCACTGACGTCGCTATGAAGCCTCCTTGAGGCTTATCTCAAAAGCCAGATTTTGAAGCTCCTGACGTGGTTATGAACCTCCTTGAGACCTATGATTTTAAGAGCCAGACCATGAAGCACTGAGGGCGCTATGAAGCTTCTTTGAGGTCTATGTCAATGGCTAAATATCGACCCACTGAGGTCGTTATTAAGTTACTTGCGGACTAAAGGGACAAATGCTGAAGCACTGACGTTTTTTTTTTTTTTCGATTTATATGCGACATATGTCAAAGGCAATATATTGCAGAATTGGAACTGCCATCATGGTCAATCCACAGGTCATTTATTTAATTATTCATTCGTTTTTAAAATCAAATATTCGCGAATAATATGTCGGTTTGGTGAATAATATGTAGGGAAGCATTCAACGGAAGATTTCTTCAAATCACCTTACTCCAGGTTCCTTGATATTTTTAAAATTCAAACTACTTGTATAAATACCGCCCAATTATGATATAAAGATATTATTTACATAGGGATAGGGTTAGGAAGACATATATTCAGCGTAATTAATTGTAAATTATTCATATTAATGAAATTTATGTTTATTTGAATTATAGCGGGAGGTACCTATTGTTCCTATGATGATATAACTTGTATAATTTCGTTCAATACTAATACGGGTATATATAAAGATACCTTTTATCGATAACTTTAGCTTCAAAGGAAATGTAGGCACAATGGTATTTCTATATCAAATGTTTGTTTTCTTAAATGAAGAAACTTTCGCCAATTCGTACCGAATTCCTAAGAGATGAGTTCAATTTTCAACAGTATTCTTCACGAATTATTTCATTATTATCCTTTTCTCGTAATTCCAAACTTCAGAATTTAGATTCATCTATTACGAGAGAAATCAGAATATATCATTAGATCTTAAACCAATCATCGAAAATTGGCTTTTTGAAAATGTCTCATTGTTGTAACTATGGATCTAATTTTCTAGGAAATATATATTTCAGAATTTATTCCGTTAAAATATAAGAAGTTAATATATATAAAATATACTAATGCTTGAGTAATTCATACAAGGTGCGGCATCTATTTGATAACACACAATATAGGTGATTGGATTGCTAATGTGACAAGTGGGAGAATGTTTGTTTTTCAACAAGACTCAGCACAATCTCATACAGATATAAAAACTCAAGAATGGATGTACGAGAATCTTCACGACCATGTCACACCTAAGGTTTTCTCCCTCCCCCCTCAGTTCACCAGATGTCAATCCGCTGGACTATTAGGTGTGCGGCGTAAAGTTTCTCTAATAGTCATTCCCACAACATTGTTGCAGTTCTCAGAGCTGCTATAGCTGATACAATAGCAAACATTCCTGAAGACCCGTCTTATTACTGCTTTCAGTCGGTTTCGACAGCGTATAGAAGTTGTTATTGCCGCTGATGGCGGGTCAATGAATGATGTCCTTTAGGTGTATGTGTTCATCTATATTAAACTTTAATATTTATAATAAATGCTAGTTTCTCTTGTCTGTTCATTTTTTCCCATGGACATCATTATGATATCAAATAGATGCCGCAACATGTTTGCATATATATAAGAGGAGACTCTGACCAAGATATAGCCTAGCGAAATATTGGATTCTGTAATAAATAAAATGGTTTATTTTAAATTAAAAGACGTCTTTTAAATAATATATATATATAACAAAGTTTCTGGAAGATGATATTGATGTAACAAAAGAGGCGACTCTCTCTTTGAATGTACATCAGAACGATGGCACTATCGCATCATCCTAGTGAAAGACTTTACTAGTGATACTGAAGAATAAGCCACAACACCAATTTTGACAAATGCAGATAAAACGCCAACAACCTGTATACCATAGTCGGGCTATGTCCCTCATCAGTACAGGGGTGGCTTCGATTTCATAACATCCTACGTGAGGGGTTATGAAATCGGTCGAATATTTACCAAAAATGCATCTCATAAATAGCAATTAATATTTAGACGAAAAGACGAAATAAAAGAAGAAGAGTTTCTTTTAATAGAAATATATCAAAGCAAGCTTTCGGGAAAAAAACCTTCTACAGGCGTGATTACAGCATCAAACTTGGCACTATAATGCAGGTACAATGGCTAATATATGCATTATAGTGCCAAGTTTGATGATGTAATCACGCCTGTAGAAGGGGTTTTTCCCGAAAGCTTGCTTTGATATATTTCTATTAAAGGAAACTCTTCTTCTTTTATTTCGTCTTTTCGTCTAAATATTACCAAAAATAATATTATAGTCGTTATCGCCAACAATTATTATATTGAAAATTGTATATGCATTTTTATACAAATATTATTTAAATCGAAACATTCAAGGAACACCTAAAAATAAAAGGATTAAATAATCTTTCCCATCCCTGGACACTTTTATTTTTCCGTTCATCATTACTCTTCATAATTCATCCTTTCATACATCATCCAAAAAGGTTAGAAATAGTCGATATTTCACCTTGAAATAAAGTTTTGATTTTTCGTTAAAAGAAACTCATACGGTGTAACTTCAAGTGTTGTTTTACAATGACAGGCCGCAGTGTATTATATTAAATAATCTATTTTTAAATGATACAAATACCAGTTTATTATAAAATAAAAGAAGTTTATAGAGCTAAGTTTCTTACTTTTCAAGCTTTCGGAATTGTCAGTCCTTCAACGGGAGTATCACGTTAATAAATTGTGATGATAAATACTATTTATATATACATATTATATGATTTTCATATTTCAAATACTTATTATATTGAGTGAGAAAATATATTACATTATTTCTGTGTGAAAAACTACTTTTTGAAAATATACATGCATGGTGGATTAAATACCAGTTTATATGTGAAATTTAACAGAAGGAAATCAAAAATACATAGTCTTCTTCTTCTTCTTTCTTATCTCCACTCAATCATATTAGGGTGTCAAACTTGTAAAGCTTGAAACTCTTGATGGTGTCTGTTGACAACCATCATGACTGGGTGAAGTAGAATGCATCTGCCTTTGTCATTAACACTGGGAGCACTACTCAGTGGCAGGCCGACTTAGCTCTAAAATAAATGGCCGCTTCTGACACGAGGAACAGACGCCATGTGTAACCGCTCCTAACATGGAGTACAAACGATGCTCATCCTGTATCCCTGGATTAGGAGCCCTTACAGGGTACTATCAGCCGGGCCAGCTGAACCCAGGTTTTTTAGTGAGCTTGTTACTGCTCCCCCTCCTCCTTTAAAAAAAATAGTAATTGATATCAACTGAACATCGCTCCAATATCTTAGTTTTTTCCCCTCTCATTTACTACGACATAGGCGGTTGATATCAGTTCTTTTTACATGCTGAAAAACCACTTATGAAAATGAAAATATAATGATAAATTTAATAGATGATAAAATAATTATTGAAGAGAGTTATATATATAATATTTGCACTTCGCCTTGATTAAAAAGGTTTTTATGGTCATTACGAAGAATTTTTATAAATCAGAAAAATGAAATCAATTTTCAAAATTCCCAGGCTTGTCATTTTTATACATAGTCGACATCTATACCTAGATTTTTCATTTGTTGAAATTGGTTAGGTCACTTTAGATTTTTCACAAAATATTCGAAAGGAGGAGAGGGATCAGTAACAAGCTCAATAAAAAACCTGGGTTCAGCTGACCCGGCTGATAGTACCCTGTAAGGGCTCCTAATCTAGGAATACAGGATGAGCAGCGTTTGTACTCCATGTTAGGAGCAGCTGCACATGGCGTCTGTTCCTCATGTCAGAGGTGGTTATTATTATTTTTTTTTAGATAAGTCGACTTGCCACTGAGTAGTGCTTCCAGTCTTGATGACAAAGTCTTGCTGAAATTGGCTAAGAAATCTTTGGCAAACATCACCACAGCATTTTCTAAAAATTCTGCTCGTCTAAAAATTCTATTTGTATTCCATTATTCCGAAAAATTATATTGGGTTATTTTCCTATTTATTAAAAATATTAATTTAAAATAATTAAAATATTTAAGAGAAAGAGATAGAGTTAAAACACTAGAATATATAATAACACGGTAAATAGGATGAGGAATCTTTCAAGATGGATTAATAAATGAAGGTATAAGTTATTATATAATTAGCAGTATAAGGTCAAAGAGATGAAAGGTTTATTCAATAGGACATCAGTAACCATAGATTCCATCATCATATTTCTCATTAGAGCATTTATATTTTGATGCACTAGCGCGCCATCTGTTATGAATATTCGAAACTATTATAGGCGCGTAAAATTCTCTTGAAATTAAACAATTTCTACTGCCTTTACTGCGATGGAAAAATTAATGGAAGGGCCTGGCTCATCAGTGGTGAACCCTCCCAGCGGTTTCGCCAGTTTAATCTACCATACCGCTGTTATATTGCATTTTTCGATCTTCCTTTTATAGTAATACTGTTGCTAGACTCTTGTAATGGGTATTTTAGATAAACTATGGACATAATACTTCTCATTAAATATATATCTAAGGGTGCATACCTATTTGTTAAGTTATTATACAGACAAATCAATAAAAAACCATTATTGTATAAATTATGCATCAGTGGTGTCAGTTTGTTATAGCAATGGATTAATTAATTTATTCACTGACTATAATGTAAAATATTGAAGATTCTGAATTAAGATAAACATCATCTCTTTAAATATTAAAATAATTTCTCGTAGGGTTACTAATTATTTTATAATAGGTTGATAAATTTGAACATTATTTGATCTATTAATTAATGTAATCGTTCCACCAGTAGCTTTCAAGTACTCATACATGGCCTGTGTCTTTACGTCGTGCTTCTTTTATCCTCCTGTAGTATGTACAGTGGCTAAGTGACATCGTTTTCTCTAAAACGTGATGTTCAATTGATCTATTGAATATACCGCTATGGCTATCGCTTGTATTCCACAGAAAATAACTCTCTATAAGCTTGTCAAACATCAATCATAAACGCAACTTAGCGTTGTTGTTGTTGTTGTCGTGTCCAAAGAAGAGTCTCAGATGTTTCCACGAATCTCTATCACAGCAGCAGCAATGTCCTCTATCTTGGGTGTGTAAATTTGCTGCTCTGGGTCTATGTCAATTTTCTGCAAGGCTGCGGCCATCAACTTAGCGTTACTGTAAGCTATTAATGCCATTCTAACTCGTTGGAACTTTCAGAATAAACTTGAAGTAGCGTAATGGGTTGCTGATTACCATCTCTGGTATTTTTCTACAATTATGTATTAGCGAGACATCTCTGTTAGAAGAAATTCAAACTAGTTTTTCCAGGTATGATTATTTTTCAAATAAAACAATTTCAACAGATAGCGCGCTAATGAATCATATTATATTTGTGAAAAAATAGTGCAAATGTGATATTATACTGGGATAAGGTGCATTAATTATGAAAAAGGCATCTCCTTATCGTGAAACTGAAAGATTCTGATGGCCTGCGCCATTTATCGGAATAAATATCAACTATTCTCGTTGATTTTTAATTATTCCAGAATTGGCAAAATACATATTCTTGATTAATCAAGAAAAGCTAAAAAGAGGTCTCACGCAATTCTGGCCATAACTACCTGTTTCGTGATTTTTCAGGATGCCCGAATGACCAGTTTTTTGGTCGTTGAGGTACAGCTTGCACCGCGCTGATGAGGGCCAACAGCCCTAAACACGTCCGTGGTTAGCTTTTCTTGATTAATCAAGAATGGGTATTTGGCCAATTCTGGAATAATTAAAAATCAACAAGAATAGTTGATATATATTCCGATTGAGGGCGCAAGCCATCAGAAACTTTCAGTTGCACGATAAGGAGATGTCTTTTTTTATAAGATATTATATTTGTTTTAAATAAATGCTCTACATGATGTTTGCGAAAGAGCAATTACTCGAAGTATAGTATATACCTACAATTATATGTACTATACACTGTCGTCAAAGCTTATGTTAATAGTCCATATTATAGCGCTATGGTAGATTAAACTGACGATATTGCTGGGAGGGTTCACCACTGATTAGCCAGGTCCTCCCATTGATTTATCATTGTAGTTAGAGCAGTAGAAATTTGTTTCATTTATAAAGACAATCATACGCCTCAAAAATACTTTCAATTTCTTATATTATTTTTATCTTACAAATATTATTATTAAATATACGAAAATATAACTCTCTTTTGAAAATAGAGCAATCCATGAATAAATCTTTAAATAAAAAGGCATAAATTGGATCAAAATATAATTTATTTTACCAATATTTCAGTTGGCTGAACGCTAACCTTTATCAAGGTATTATAACATATTAACCTGTTACAATATTAGAACCATTATAATATATAACCCTATTAATATGTTATAATACCTTGATGAAGGTTGGCGTTTAGCCAACTTAAATATTGGTAAAATAAATGATATTTTTATCCAATGTATGCTTTTTAAATTAAAAAATATAACTCTCTATTGAGAAGCATCCTATCAAATATATAAAATCTGTCTCATACTAAATATTATAATAATAAACATTACTATATTACAATTATAAAACTAAAACAAGCTAACAGTCTTTATAAGTATAGAAGGTTGTTAATATTTCTGAACAATTTAACGTCAATTACACCCAAGAAAACTTTTTCTCCCATTCACCTAACAACAACCAGGTAGGTAATAAACAAAGTAATTACAATTAAGGGACAATTAACACTATGCAAATTAGAAACAAAGTACACAAACCAGAAAGATGGTAAAAAAAGAGGCAACAATCTGTGCATACTGAAGGAATAAAGTCATTAGAGCCCTAGCAAACATTACCTCAGAAGTCTAGCTTTACAACGTTCTGAGAGTAGGCGGCGTCGTTTCTAATTGAGCTCCAGCAATTAAGATAGTTATATCTCCTCTCACTAATTAGTGTTTACATTCTAAATTAGTATTTACATATGTCACGAAATTTCCTACTGATGACTTCCTGAAAGTTCTCCGCACTCTCCCACATTAAACGAATCACATGTTAACTATCCCAGAATAGGTTTAAGTTTCTCAACATACATAATATAATTTAGTAATCATGTTTACTATTATATAAATCTTCCTTAAATATATCTGAATACCTTACTGTGATTATCGATATGATTAGTCAGTTGGTCTCGAGGATCACACCATCTCTTCAGCGGCGAAGTACGCGATCTACGTATTCTTCGTAGATCGCGAAATACCTGGTGTCGCTGGACACCCGCTGGCGATTGTTTACCAAATTCTGCAGCGCTGGCAGAGGCGCTATGATCATTGTACATAGTGTATATAATGCATATTATCTTTTTTTAAATAGTGCAGACTGTGCACTTTGCATATATTGGCAGGATGTCAATAAAATTATTTTAATTGTCTAATTGTCGATATGATTAGATGAGTTTAGCTCATTATGGGTGAACCCTATCAGCGTTGTCACCAAATTAATTTCTAGTCCTGCCTCCTATTGTACTGAATAGGTTTTCTTTTATAGTATTTAATTTTATTGTAATGGGGATATTAAGAATGATTTTCTGTACTGAAGAGGGCCTTTATCAGGGAAACGTGTTCTCTCCTTAGGTATCATTCCGAATTTTCCATCGCTAATGTTGTTGCTTTGTCACCGAACGGATTCTTCTAATATGGAGAGATGATTGAAAGATAATGTTTGCGTCTATTTTGACCGGAGAAATGCCCTTCCCTGTTATATCTCAATATTATCCTCCGGAAATATAACATATATATTAATATTGTAGTCTGAACAATATATCCATTGAGATTGTTTCTTTTTTTGGTTTTCAATCTGAAAATCTTTGGTATAATAAAAGTATATGCGCGAAATTTCAACAGCTACAAAATTATGTAAAATTACACTCATGGATAAAACCCAGGAAATTGGAAATTCTTTTATGATTCCAGTCGTCTTTTTTTTTTAAGGTAAAGAGGTAAATTTGTCAACACTTGGTTATCTCGTGTGTCTTCAGTGAAGTTCACTGTGTATCAAATATCTTTCTCAGGTTTTGTCTGAATTCCAAAATACATGGTTGTTCCAAAAGTTCGTAGACACTTACAAAAAATTGAAATACCAATTTTATTCGCCGTTATGTATAATGTCTTTGTATTATGTATAAAGTAATTGTATTATGTATTATTATGTATTCGCCGTAAGTAATAAGAAAAACAACGTTTGAAGAAAAACACGAACTCTTGTGAGACAACCTTATACATACTAAAAGGTACAACTTTCTTAAATATTTTCCATGCTTGTAGTTTGATTAAACATGGTAAACAAGAATTTTTTACCTCAAATCTTAGAGTATAGAAATAAAGAGGTAAATAGTATATAGAGATGTCCTGTAAGTTACTTTTACAAAACCGCTGAAGACATTCGCCACTGATAAGTCAAGTATATTCTCTTACCCCAATTAACCTTTACCATTTATTCTGTTAATGCATATATATATATATATATATATTACGATGCACTAGCGCGCCATCTGTTATTAAAATAAGAAACTATTTTAGACGCGTAAGATTCTTTTTGATATTAAACAATTTCTACTGTCCTTACTGCAATGGAAAATTAATAGGAGGACCTGGTTCATCAGAGGTGAACCCTCCCAGCGGTTTCGCCAGTTTGATCTACCATACCACTGTTTTATTGCATTTTTCGATCTTCCTTTTATAGTGATACTGTTGGTACACTCTTGGAATGGGTATTTTAGATTAACTACGGACATAAGCTTTGAGGACAGCAGAATTACATACAATTATAAATATATAATATGCTTTGATCAATCGCTCTTCCGCGATTTCAAAAGGAATCTTACGCGAGTCTAAAATAGTTTCTAATTTTCATATATTTATATATTCTTATAATAGAATAATTACCTCCACAACTAAGTTGATATTCAACAAATCCAAACTTTCTTTGCAACATACTAAAATGTTTAAATTTATAAACTCCGTATAAATATCCACTTTAATATGTTTTTATTTCTATTTTTCCGAAACATCGAATTTATTTTTAATTAGTAAAAATAGACAATTATTTAACAATGGAGTTCTTTAATAGAGTTAATTGTTTTTCTGTGAGAGAGTTAAAAGTGAAAAAGAAAATTAATTTAAAGTGTGTTACGAGTTAATTGTCAAACTAAATTGATTTAGAGAGAGAAATATTTGTAGCGTTGATTGGTGAAAGAAACGGTTATTTTTTTAAAAGCTTCCTGGAATTGTTTAATGTAACGGTATTATAGAATGTTATTACTAATTGTGTCATTGTGTCAAAGAAGATTAGAAAATACATTTACTGAATAAATAAACTTTATCATTTATTTATAACTATAATATCTGAATGTGTATCTTTATTGATTTATTCATTAGGTTTATTTATAATTGATTAACTTTTATTTAATATTTTAAATTTAATTGCTATCTATCGATATATTTGTAACAAATAAATTTACTGGTAATGTGTTTCTTTATAAGGTCTGTACAGTAGGTTCTGTAAAGATAATATTCTGAAATTTAAAAGGTTACACATTGCTAGTAAATTTATTTGTTACAAATCTTTTATAATATATTATATTTATTTTTATTTTATTTTCAAACTAGGTAAATAACTCACACAAATTCGTCTGGGTACTGCTCGAGTGAATGTTTTTCTATCTAATAGTATTTTAACGAGTGTTTATTGCTAGGTGTCGAGTGGAATGGCAGAAAAGTTGCATAAGCTGTCTATTTTTGACAGCCACGACTCTGGATCGAATCCCACAATGGGTAATTTTTTTTTCTATTAAAAATAAAATTGCTTCAATATCTCCTGATTCTTCTATAAGTCCAATTTCACTAGTAGGTGCAAGTAACCAGAAGAGGCTAAGACAAAGTTGTAAATGCAAAATTCAAACTTATTTCTACATGTAGCGCTCTTACAGTAAAACACCCGCAAAATATCCTCCATGATTTTCATGATTAGTTCAATGAAATACTTGAAAAGATAGGTAAAAATATATATAAAGTTAGTTATAGCAGTTACTATGAGAATTTATTAATATTTTATTATCATAAAGACTTCACTATGCAAAATAGTGTAATTAGAGGGTATTCGGGCTAATATGCAAATTCCAGTGTTGACAATCGGATAGTTACTCCTACTGGCATGACTCTCTGTCAATGTTTGATAGGTTATCTATTGTGGAGAAAACCCTGGATATATGCAAGTTAGACTGTTAGTGGTATAGTTGATTAATACAGAATTTTGAAATATTGAAAGATTCCAACAGAAGAATTTTGAAACGGTCGTTAATTTTACTAAATAAATATTCAATTATATAACAACGTGTGAGAATATATGAAGAATTAATATGAACATTTTTTTTAGCGAAAACGTTTCAAGATGATTGTATTGGAAACTTTAGCCCTCTTTTTGATTCTCAACTAAAAAGATTAAGAACTATATCTCAATTAAACAATTCAAAATCATTTATCTATATTTAAGCAATCCATTTTGAAAATTTCAAAAAGCAAAGATCAACTATTGTATAATATATTTAAATTTAATTTCTCTATATGTCGATAAATTTGTAACAAATAAATTTACTGACAATTTGTGTATTTTTAAATTGCATCAAATAAGGTCTGTAGAGATAATATTTTAAAATTTTAATAGAAACACATTGCCAGTAAATCTATTTGTTATAAATATTATATAATATATAATTCTCTTATAAATTTTGTATTTTAAATCACATGAATCCTCTGTGGATTTCATTAAATCAAAGCCCGTCTAGACTGAACGAGAGCTATACTCCAAAACCAAGATCTCCAGGTAGTATTTCTGAAAATGCACAATCTATGGATTTGTCACCGGCCTGAGTTTGCTATATTTCGGAAACGTTCAATAGATGTCGCTTATATTCAGCATCTATATTTACGAGTTATGCGCCGTTCTTTCATAAATCAATATTCTTTTGGAAAAACAACTATATAAATATATAATTATTCAAATGAATTTACATATATACCTAGAACAATAAAAGAAGAAGAAAGAAAGTTGTAAAATAAATCCAACCAATCAACGTCCTTGCCCAAGCGACCAATCAGAAAGCAGAGCTCCATTAGTTTGGTAAAGACTGTCACTATAAAACAGGAGTTGATTGGAATTTATGAAGATGGCCCAGGCTATAACGGCACCTCTTCGCACTTCCTCTCATAGAGGGTTCTTCTTCACTATAGCGCCATATACCTAATTACAAAATATCACCTCATATGACATAGACATCCTGGGATTCATAGAATATTCACTGATATTTATATAATGCATCGCCATCTGTTGTGAGAAATATAAACTACTTTTGACGTGTATAATTCTTTCAAAAAATAAATCAATTTTCTACTTCGCTCACTGCAATGATTTTATATGATCTTATTATTGTATATTTGCAGTAAGGGCAGTAGAAAATTATTTTTAAAAGATTCATACAGGTCCAATATAGTTTATATTTTATTTTATAGTTTATTTTTCCGTTTATCATTACTCTTCACTATTCACCCTTTTATACCTCATCCAAAAGGTTAGAAATAATCGTTATTTTCCTTGAAATAAATATTGATTTTTCGTTGAAAAGAAACATATGCGGGATAGTATTTCAAATGTCGTTTTACAATCATAAGCTGCATTATATTATATTGTTTTATAGTTTATATTCATCAGTGTGATATTTATTCAAAGATCTCTATTTATAATTCGAATCAATGTTTCATTATTGTCTACGCTTATTATTTATTATTATCTTCTTCTACTTGATTTTATTTACTTATAATTGTATATGTTGAACATCCATGATAATCATGTTGGATAGTTTCTAACTATATTTTACTGTAAATGCATCATATGTCTACATATGCAGAAAGAGTTTAAATTTTGTCAATTATATATACCCGGCTTCGTTAAGATATTTCACGGTTGAATATTTTCTGTTGAATAATTCTATTTGACAAATGCTAATTATTTTGATTATATTATTATTAATAGTATAGTAGTAGCATTAATGATTATATAAGAATCATTGGTTAATCATCATTACCTTCATTCTATAACTTCAAAATATGCTGGACAAATTGTGCTTGAGATAATAATTTTTTATCTTGAATAAGCTATATCTTTAATTTCGAAAATAATTTGAGGTATAAAAAGGTCAGGTGTACATATTTATGTCATTTTAAATGCTCATATGAGCGCGGTCAGGATAGGCCTTTTTAAATATATATATATATTTATATATATATATAGAAGCAATGGGCGCTTCTCCCGTCAAAATAAACGTCAGAATCTGACGCCATCTATTGACCGTCGCCGCAACTAGCGGCCTCGGGTCGGTGACAAAGCCACAACACCAGCTTTGGCAAACTGAGAAGCGTCCACCTAGAGACCATGGTTTCGGGCTAATGGCCCTCGTCAGTCTAGGGCGGACTTTATTCCATGAGATCCACACGGGATCTAATGGAATCTTCACAATCTACCAAAAAGGTCTTTTTCTGGCAATGTGGCTCGGCCAAATCTGTGGCTAGAACATGGTTTGCCAAAGCTGGTGTTTTGGCTTTGTCATCAAGCCGAGGACGCTAGTTGCGGCGACGGTCAATAGAAGGCGTCAGATTCTGACGTTTATTTTGACGGAAGAAGCACCCATTGCTTCTATGGATTAATTTTCTCCCGGCAAATTTTCCATCTATATATATATATATATATGCCTATCTACACAGGTATAAAATTTATTGAAGTTATATATATACCAGTAACACCTATATATATTTCACGATTCACCATAAACTTTTATAAAAGAATTTTATATTCATGTATATACAATTCTTGTATATAATATAAACAGATTTTGCCCTCATGTATTCTTCTTACGTTAAATTCAAATTTAAATATAACAACATATATGAAAACTATTAAAAAAATTTAATTTTAATTAAAAATATAATGGATTTACAAAAAAAAAAATAATTTGAAAACTGGAAACAAAAATAATATATAAAAATAAATAAATGCAATTTCATAAATAGAACATCAGTTATTTTCAATTGAAAAGAAAATAATAATCAAAGGAATAAAATATAAATTTAAAAAAAGGTAATATTTTATAACAGGTAAATTTCAATTTATTTCGCCTCCTAATTCATTCTAAATATTTAATGTGTTTTAGTTATTTAAATTTTTCCAATTAAAATATTGGTGAATAATTGAACTCATCTACATATATATCTATCTTGCTATAAAATTAGAAAAATATGATTTTTTTAAAGCTGAAATATTCAGTAAAAAAAATGACTTTTAAAATTTGTATTTTTGAGCTTGCGTTTTATTAACTATTTTCCAAACTCCCAAATGGTTGGTTGTAAATGTTTTATAGCTATAACCGAAAGAAATACAAGACTTTTATAACAAGACGTATTTAATAGCTTGTTATTAATATATTTTAATTTCGGTGAATATAAAATTGAAGAAAATTAGTTTTTTTTTTTGGTTGATTAAGTATGTCATTTCTGAGGCGATGGATTGAATTGATTCCCTCACATATTATTCATACATAATATTCACAATGTAGGTTTGTAATAAAATGGTACAGTACATTTATTCAACTGTAAATACAAAGCGCGATGTCCCGCCAAGGACACTGGCGCCCAAAGGAAAGCAATACAAGAGAGAGAGAGAGAGAGGGAGAATCTATTTACATATCAAAAAAAAAAAAAACATATGCTCAAGGCATTTACAACACACATTGTCTACAATGAATATGCAAGTTAGAATACCGCATTGATCATTATATATATGAAAAAATGAAAGATAAAAAGGTCAGGTGTTGATATTAAAAATAAAAATGGCATATCCTGACCAGGAGCACATGTTGTTTACAGAAGGCAGAGCGTCATCTGGTGGAACAGAAATCAACTAAACATTGATTTAGCCTGTTCCCTGATATTTGGCCAACCCAATTTCTTGATAAATCAAGAAAAGCCATTCACGAACGCGTTTCGCGCTTTTGACGCTCGTTGCGTGGAGTAGGTTGTACCACTGCGAGCAAAAATATTATTTCTAATTTTATAATTTGTGTTTGGTGTAGCGCAGGACCTTATTTCAAATTGAATAAAGATTAAATATTATATTTATTTCATCTGTAATATATATATTTCAAATTTTTCTTTTCCCTCACTTCGCTGAGTATAGGCAAAAAAACTTGCAACTTAATTCTATTGACGTTTTGTGGCGCTAAATTTGTTGTTGACACAATTATGTTGTAATACTTTGAAAGAGCTAAGCGTTCAGCAAACTAAAATATTAGTGAATAAATTATTAATTTTTCCGAATTATCTTCAGAAGTTCTCACATGTTGACCTTGTAACTCCAAAACAAATTACGATAGTAACCCAAACATTTTTATTTGTTCCTACTCTGACGCCCTAAATAACCATTTTAAAAATTAAGTCCCAAATCAAAACGAACTCCGAGTTTAAATGTTTCACTATCGATGCACCCAAATATACGCAGCCATAAACTGCCATAAATAGAGGACTTTGGAGGATAAATGGAGCATATATTGGATTCTAGACAAGACCCGGGTTAGAATATCGTATTGAGAATATCTATGCCTTAATAGAACTTTTTCTAGGCCAATTACAAAGCAAAAATTGAATGTAAGGAATTACAATACATATTGTGAAAATGTCAGTGCAAATATTGAGACAAATATATAGACATGTAATGCACTGAGAGTAAGAGGGACAACTACCAACTATATTAATTATGCTATGCACCACGTATACTTGGGATAAGTAAATAAAATGTTTATAGATTATTGCGATATAATTTGCGTGAAATAAAATAAATATTGGATAGTATTGTTAATATTACATATAGATCTCTATATCATTGTAAAATATCTTCACAATATATCAAGTATTGTGGAATTATTCGTGGAAAAAAAACTAATATTTTAAACTATATATAAGCATACTAATGATAAATAAAACCCATTCTTATGATTCTATCATAATCGTTTACATGCCTAGAATATATACATTAGATTGTTATCCTGTTGATTTATATATATCGGAGTCGAAACAAAAATTATGAATTTTTCCATACATATCTCTATATAACTCAGCTATTTCACCAAAATCTTTCACCCGGTTCGGTCTTTTTTGGGAAGCCTTACTGTTTCTAGAGTTCTGAATAATATTGGATTGCCTTTATAACATGACCCCTATTATATAATTGCCTTTACAGATAAAACCTTTTATCATACAACTGTAGAAATAAGCCATTACACCTACAAATATAGTGTAGTTGATTGTTATGTCCACTATCTATATAACGATAACTGTCACAGTAGGCTTAGACTCATGTGCATATTTTCAATTCATTTTAGATTTGGACATATGCAGATTTTTATAGTTATATGTATATATTTTATTGTTGGACACGGAGAACGGATTTAGAAAAACAGCTCGTTGGCAGAGGCGTGAGAAGGAAGCGAGTGTTTTTTTATCTGAACATTTTCAAAATAAACAAAGTGTTTTTTTGCTTTTCCTGGCTGAAATATTTTATAAGTTGATAGATAGGGAGTACGCTCTAAATTAAAACCACCTACATTAACATTTGAGGAGGTATATATTTGCCCAACAAACACCTGTAATAATAATTTAACCAGATATTTATTATACTAGTTGAATAGAACCATCTTCACCTAGGTATTATCTGAAGTAATTTCAGCGACAGTTTATTGGAAATCAAATAAGTCAAATAATTTTAGTTTCTTAAACTATTTCAAAAATATAAACTATCCAAAGGTATCTGTTAACTCTACCAATACTACTCCGAACAGTCAAAAACATTAACAAATAAAATCACCTCTAATATTATAAAATTATAAAAAGGACACATAAGATTACTCTTAAAGCTTTTGTATAACTTATATTTTGAACTATATCTTCTCAGCTAGCTTCACGTAGTTCAGTCGAGAAGATTAAAAGAGATCTATTTAGGATTTTAATATAGAAATTCTAGTATTATTCTGAAAATAGAGCAATCCGTAATTAAATCATTAGATAGTAAAAAGGTATATATTGGATTGAATAAAATATTTATTTGCCAATATTTTGGCTGGTTGAACGCCAACCTTTATCGAGGTTTTACATTTTTATATACACTGTGCATACAAAAATGTAAGACCTCGATAAAGGTTGGCGTTCAGTCAGTCGAAATATTGGCAAATAAATATTTTATTCAATCCAATACATGCCTTTTTACTATATATATATCTAATGATTCTAGGATCATGTAATTAATAATAAGAGGAGGTGCTATATTTCCTCAATGACAAATCTCTGACGTAATGATGCCATATCCGTAGAGATTTCTAGACCAGAGATTGGCTAGAGCAGTTTCACTAATGCTTTCAACAATCAGGTTGCCCATTGTTATTCAAGGCACTCCAGCTTGAACACTTCCCCCTTACCAACTTCTTAATTACATCAAAGACTTTTTCCCCAAAGACTTCCTAAAAACTTTGAACACCCAATCTGCACACACACAGTCTATTTACTTACACCCTCACAACTTAAATTTAGTGAAAACTTTTAATAAAAAGTTAGTTGAAAGTTTTTAATAAGTTTTACTCTTGTTTGTAAGTAGAGACACCCTCTTCAACTTCAAGATTTATTATTCAAATATTTTAACTTGTTGTTTAGCTTGTTAACATCAAATTTCTTGGAATATATGAATATACAAGCCTTCAAAACATATAAATTATAAATACGTAAATAAGTAAGGGTGAATAATGTTTGGAAATATATAATGTTAAAGTTCACACAAAAATATACATAAAAATGTACATACCTGAATCACACATATTTATATGAAGAAAAGTGCTTCAAAATTTAGAAACTTTTATGACTATCACAAATGCATAGAAATACAAGTATATAAGTATAAATACTTGTTATATGCTCCATAAATTAGTATGTGTTATTTTTAATTTTAGCTCATGAATACATTATATGCAAATATAATTGTCCTTATCATTCATATTAATATAGAATTAACTGAACAAGTTCTATACCAACTGTGAAATATTTTATTGTATATTTTATCCAATAGTTAAAAATAACCTATACCTGTTATTGAATAAATTATTTTAAAAGATTCTATTTCATGTATACACAGAAAAACACACGGATTCCTCTATAAGAAGTCTTCGCTTACAATGCCTGGAGCCACTTTTTTGTCTCTCAACGAAAATAATAATTTGATCGAGAGAAATGACAAAATCAAGTAGAATTAAGCCAATGTTAACCCTTGAAGCCATTTGACAAGGAATCTAACTAGTTTTGTGGGGATTGGAATGGTAAATTGTAGTAATTGAATATTTTCTTTTTTACATTGTTGTGAGGAAGTGCCTTAATTCAATAATAAATCCTACTGAGATAACTCTATGTGTCTTTATTCTTTAATTACGACAATATTTATTTTCCAAATTCGTAACATATTAAAATGTATAAAGAGCAATTATGCATCATCTATATTTATATGTAATTCTACTGCATATACTGTAATACTACATATTCTACCTAATAGAATATGTCCATAGTTTGCCTGGATACCATTCCTAAGATTCTATCCTTCAGTGTAGCCTATATAAGCAAAATGGTTCAATATAGTATTAGAGCTCTAAAGAAGCCGTCTGGTAGATTAAATTGTCGAAACCGCTAGGAGAATTCATCACTGATGAGACAAGCCTTCCCAATATATTTCCATCGCATTAAGGACAGTAGAAGTTTGATTTGTGGTTAAAGGAAACAGTCGTGCTTAAAAAATACTTTCATTCTTCAAATATAAATGTGTGTTATAGAATTGAGGTCAATAAATCACACACACCATTAAGAGATAGAAATACTGATTGTGGAAAAACAGGTAGAGTTTTAGGAGATCATTATCACAGGGTTATTGGAAACCCTCGCTAGTGTAGATAGAGAGGAAAGCTCTATCTGAAGAAAAAATCTCAAACGATAAAAACAATCCACTTTCCTAATCTTCAAACTTTTTATCTCATTCTTCACTCAGTTTGTTTGACTTTTGTCTAACCACTGAACGCTAATATCTATTTATAGTATAAAATAGTGTTAGGTTATAGGTTAAACGCTATATAAATAGGAGATATAAGTTTTTGTGTGTGTGTAATTATATTTCTTTATTCAAATCATATAGGGATCGGTGAAGGAGTATTATGAACCGTTGATTCTCCATATCTACAACACGGGATCGTGTCCCGAAATTTTGACAATTTATCCTAATAAAATATCTACAATAGCTACCGATTATTGCAAATATCCAACCTCTATAGTCAGCGCAAATGCTAAACGGGGTTCTGGCACACTTGTAAGTTTAAATATCTAACTGATGTACTACATGTGTAGATATGTGGCGCCTATATAGTAAATCAGTTTCCAATTACTATCTAACATGATTAATGACCTCTACTACGTGCACAAAGATTCATAAAATATTTTCTTTTCAACAAAGATATCTCATATTTATAGTACAAATCCTATTTCTTCTCTAAATATTAATTTTATATTATTTTATAAATCTACATGAGACAAGCCTATATAAATCCAGTCTTTTATTATATAATATCTGTATGACAATGATTAAAAACGCTTAATATAATAAAAAGTATAGTTTATTGTAAATAAAAATAAATATATATGATATAATAATATAGAGTGCAGAGCAGTAGGATAAAGAGCTTTCAACCAAACATAGGGAAAACAAAGTTGTTTTTCTCAGGAAGCGATAGAAATACGAATAGTTGTGTCTGATATATGTTTCCATATTTCCATAGAGCTTCCTACTAAGCCACATTTACAGAAATATCCATGAATATATTTATCATAAATCCTATAATCCCCTTCTATGGACTTCTGCCTAGACTGTTGTTATAATCAGCAGGGTTAGTACAAGGTAAATATTCTGTTCATATTTATTCATTATACACATTACTATTGATTATACAAATTTACATGGATGTTTTATTTTATAAATCAATATTTTAATAATTAATTTATTTCTAATTTTGGCTCTTTTGTGTGCTTATACATTTATCATTATTTTATTTAGAAATATATCTATGTCATATGTATACTTATTTAAAGTTATTCTCAGATAGAAGAGCGCCATTTAGTAGAAAGGAAAACAACTAATAATTGATTTAATATCAGGGAACAGGTTAAATCAATGATTAATTGATTTTTGCTTCACTAGATGGCGCGCAGTCATCTAAGCTCATGTTACCTTGTTTAGGATTTCTATTTTGTTTTTAATATTCGATTTGTTGTTGATAAAATGTTTTTTTTTTTAAATATGCCGTTTAATCAAAACATTTTTCTGTAGGGAGAAAAATATTGTCACGTGGAAAAGGATATTTCTTTTGGTTAATTTGAAATATATCAATCTTAATTATTCATCTCAATTTTTGAACTTTGAAAAAAAAAGTTTTAAAGTTGAAAAGTATGATGTAGAGATATATTAAAACACCCACATACACACACACAACAAAACACACAACCCACACAAAACAACACAACACATACTACACAACACACACATGAAAGAAAAATCTTTAACTTTAGACAGGATTCCCATTTCTAGAAATTGTTCAAATATTGTATAGAGTGTTTCCCAACATTGACATTTAATATGTTTGGTAGCTCAAACTACACCTCTCTATAAAAAAGCAATCATGTTTTTGTATAGTTTCTTCCAATTAATAAATTAATATATATTTATAAATTTTATTTATATCTATCAATAAAATCTGTAAATATTTAATTTTCCCAATGTTTTTATTATTATTCTAAAGACCTTACTACAAGGGGCTTTGTAGTAGCAGAGGTGGCTTGGTTTTACTAGTGGTGAACCCTCTCAGCGAATCTGAAACTTCACGTTCTTTTTTGGCAGATACGCCTGTAATCATTTCTTCTACTTTTACTTTTTATTTATGAATAGATAATGAAGAAGTGGGGAAATGTTTACAGGTGTATTATAGGTTCATATATATTTATACAAGAGAGAGTGCTTTGGTATTTTATTTTACTATAAATAATTTTGAGAGAGAATGAATCAAATTGTATTCAGCTTTAAAAATGAAAAAGATAGACAGAGTAGGATAACTATAATACACAGATACTGTGAAATTCGAAGATATTTAAACTTGACTAGGAAACATTTCGAAGTAAATCGAAATAACTATCAAAATGGAGGTAAAGAAAGCGCCTGAATACTCTATGCTGAAAGGCAGCTATGATTAATAAATCATAGGAGATGCCTTTTTTCATAAATATTGGTTTATAATACTCGAAAGCCCTTGAGAGAATATATGAATAAAGCAAGATTTTATACTCAGAAACCGTTTTGTTATTATTATTAGCTATATATCAGTCAATTAATTACTAAAATCGATGTTTTCTGTAAAATTGCGACCTGGAGGAATTAGGGAATATATTATAATGGTTTATAATTTAATGAGCATATATTTTAGGTCAAAATAAAAACATTTTATTACCCAAAAGTCTGATATTTTGATAATAAATTCTGGAATATATTCAATATTGAAAAGGTTTTTCATTAAACCGCGCGATGTCTTTACATACGATGTTGAACCAAAACACAATTTTCCAAATAAGAGAAGTTGCAAAAGAATATACGCAAACTGTTCATCAAAATATTGTACATCATATAATATTTTTTTTAGAGTTTGATCTCCAAAATATTCCCAGATCAATCATATTTTTGATATTTTGTAATCGAAATATATAATAAAATACTAATCATTATTCACAGAAAACATCGAATTTAGTAATTAATTGACTAATATATAGATAATAATAATAACAAAACGGTTTCTGAGTATAAGGTCTTGCTTTATTTATATATTCTCTTAAGAGATTTCGAGTATTATAAACCAATCTTTATGAAAAAAGGCATCTCCTTATCGTGCAACTGAAAGTTGCTGAAGGCTTGCGCCATCTATCGGAATAAATATCAACTATTCTCGTTAATTTTTAATTATTCCAGAATTGAGCAAATGCCCATTCTTGATTAATCAAGAAAAGCTAACCACGGACGCGTTTTTCTTGATTAATCAAAAATGGGTATTTGGCCAATTCTGGAATAATTAAATATCAACGAGAATAGTTGATATTTATTCCGATAGATGGCGCAAGCCTTCAGCAACTTTCAGTTGCACAATAAGGAAATTATTTCTTTTTCATAATTATGCACCTTATCCCAGTACAATATAAAATGTACTATTTTTTCAAACCAATCTTTGTTATATCCTCCAGTAGAAGGGTTTATAATATCCGAAAGCTTTTGAGAGAATTTATAAATAAAACAAGATCTTATACTTGGAAACCGTTTTATTATTATTTTCATTTACATATAAGAGTATTTTATATTTATAATTAATATATATAAAAAAAGTCGGTGGACGAGTGGGTAACACCCTCGGTTCCCGACAGTCATGAACCGGGATTGAATCCCGCGCTAAAATTTGTTTAATATGTGCTTCACAAATTATTCATTGTTCAATTATCATGAAATAGGTTGCTCTTGTTGAGCGGTACCTATTTATGTGAATTTGAACCATAATTAATATAATAAATAAGTCGGTGGATGAGAGGGTAACACGCTCGATTCCCGACAGTCATGAACCGGGATTGAATCCCGTGTTAAAAATTGTTTAATATGTGAATAACCTCCTCATATTATTCATTGTTCAATTATCATGAACTAGGTTGCTCTTGCTGAGCGGTACCTATTTATGTGAATTTGAACCATAATTAATATATATAGCTGTTATAAAGGTATATATTATCATAGCAAAGTATCGTTAGGAGAATCAATGATAGTGGTTCATTAAGGAACTCTACCCAGCCCGACCTACATCGGGGTTGGTAAACAGAGTCAATGCTGTTGGTTCTTCTACTTATCTTGTAATGAAGCCTTTCTTTACTTCAAACAGAATGTCTTGAATTCGTTAGAAACAAAATATTATATGGAAAATAATGCGCTTACTGTATAATATCATGTTTTTCCTCAATGGAGTACATATCTATCTTATCTTTTAACCAATATATTTCAAAGTAAGCATGCCGGATTACGATTATAGTATCAACACTAACATTAATAATTTTGATGAAGGTGAAGGGAAACATTGACAGGAAAAATATAATTAGATGTTATATATATTTCATGTTAAAGAATGAGATTGATATAGCAAATAAAAATTTGTTTTAAAATGGTAAAATGTATAGTGCATACACACAATTCCTTAATTCCAATTAATAGTTTCACAATATATGCAGGTTGAATATATAAGATGCATAATTCCATATTTCCCAACATAATAGAAGGCATTCTAGTTAGGCATTCTAAATTTTTTAAAGCTTGTTTTGCGATTTTGCTACCGAAATGAGAATTCCAGTTCGCATTGACTGTCAATAGATAGGACTTAAATTTGATCTATTGTGATGGAATATAAACTAATTTTCTCTTCATATATATTTATATTCTCATATAAAAAGAAAAATATCATTATTTTATATATGGAAACAACATATACTATTATTACGGTTTCCTCATTTTAAGGTTTTAAAACTATATTGCAATTTGAATACGCTAATTTAGGAAAGTGAAAATTGGATTTGTTCTATTCTAAATTTATTATATACAATTATTACAATGAGTATTGTTGAAGCTCATAAAACAGAAAACTATTTCTATTCCAAACAACTTTCAGAAAGTTTCTGCCATGTAAATTTAAGAACTTTAACTTAGTTGGAGTCACGAAAATGGGGCAATTTGTCAAAGTGTCAATAATTAAACCAATAATTCTAGCTAGTTAATATGGATAGCTAGCTATAATAGTTAATCACATTCTGTTAGTTTACCAATGGTTACATTTATTATGTTGAAAATACAAAGCAATAATTTAAAATAATTGTAATTGGTTTAGTTACAAATAGGTATCAGTAATAGAATAAATTAGGTTTTTCAATGTGTGTAAATACATAGATACCACGGCTAACAAATATATATTTTAAAATTACAAATATGTTCTTACAATAAGTATCTTTTTATTGAAAAAAAGCTAGCTTTCAAGCGTTAATCGCTCTTCAACGGGCTTACTAAAATATCAACTTTATCCCACCAGAAATATTTACAAACACCTTTTAAAACTTTATCACAATTTTATCATAAATATATATTTACATAAAGCTATTATGAATATCATAATGGGATTCTCTCTTGTTGCTCGTTTAAGAAATTAGCCCGTTGTGTATATGTGAAAAATAAATATAACTTTTTTTGTACAATGAAATAAAATATGAATACTTAATATTATCATAGGCTTTAACCTACATATGTCTTAGATATATTAGTCCTCTAAAAATGAGTCAATCTTAAGAATTCTTTAATTAGGCTCTTCTAGTATTATCGATCCTTAGCCCTAATCTGGTGTTAAGATGTTGCTTTGGTATTATCTCAACTGGAATTGTATAACTCTATGTGACACTTAGTTATTTCTACACAGAATAGAATATTGCACTTACAATGTGAAAATGCCTCGTTCGTTCACTTGTACTTACTGATTGGTATGGACATCAAGAATCATGTGCCAATGAGCCGTGCTTTTCTACAGAAAAAAGGTTCCTGTTGCTGGATTCAATCCTGAAAGGTGGCTGTCGAAAGGTGAAGTTGTAATTTTTATAAAGTAAATGAAATGAGAATTGTATTACATTTCTGTGTAGTGCAAATGTCGAACTGCTTTTTCACATATGTCGGCATGTGGTGCACTTACAGTAAAAGCAGTCGCCAATTTCTACCCACCATGATTATCATGGCCTGTACCACGTGTACTAAAGATAATACAAAAAAATTAAAAAATGTCGGTGTGGGGCTGTATGCAATTCAATTTACATGAATATGAAGTCTGTTGAAACCCTCGCTGCCTCCACATTTACTGATTAGACTTTCTCTAGAGAATACTGAGGAGAATATTGAAGCACATGATTATCATAGACAAGAGTTTTCCTGTATTTAATTTAAACATATTTACATATACATATGAAATTGTTACCTGTTTATATTTGAAATGCAAAAGACGCAATGCACTCGCTTTGATTATTTCGATGCAGGTAATGTGGACTCGGATAATTGAATATGCCATAATATATTAAATCTCCTCAAGCCTAAACTACAGCTATATGTCAATAAATATTCTATCAAATAATTATATATGGAAGCAATGGTCGCCTCTTCGGTCAAAATTAACGTCAGAATCTGACGCCATCTATTGACCGTCGCTGCAACTAGCGGCATCGGGTCGGTGACAAAGCCACAACACCAACTTTGGAAAACTGATAAGCGTCCATCTATAATTATATATATATGTAGTGAGAAATATAGTTCTCCAATATGAATTGTAATTTTAATTTTCAGAAGTCCAATGCCATATCTATTTCTAAGGGAAAAGGAACATATAAACACTACGAGTAGAGAATTGTGACTACTTGTGTCTACCACAAGAGTAAGAATTATTTTGAGCGTATATGTTAAAAATATATTAGTATATCACTTGTTAACATACAGCATTTGATTTAACAAACAATAGAATACGTGTTGAATATTATTTTCTCTCTCTCTCTCTCTTTCACCAATGTTTCTCAAGTACATAATACAAAAGGTTTCTAGGCTTTGATAATTAAAGGAAAAAACAGGTAACGCCAGAGCTTATTTTATTAGAATAAATTACAGAAGCTCTAGGACAATTCCTTCATCAGCTATTTACGCATTGCAGATAGCTTAATAAATAAGGTATTTATCTATTTATGTTTTACACATCGAACTGATGAAGGAATTTATTTGATATCATTTTATTTTAATTTCACAGCACTGTTTACCCCCTTGTTAAAATGTCTATTCGACACTTCCACAGTGGAGAGAAATATAGAATAAATTTAATATCAATATAAACTTCAACGCTTACTCTCCACATATATTAATATAAAACTAACCCCCCGCACCAACACGCTATTTATAAATACTGGGTAAAGAATAAAACTCAGTTTCAAAATAAACTCGATTGGAAAGTTAACACGCAAAACCCCAATTACACTCCAAGCTTCTCTCCACGCCACTTTTTACCTCTAGAAATTGCTTTTTTATCCATAAAATGTAAGTTTTATGTCGATAACCCATTATAGCGCTACTGGTAATACCAGTTTATACCAAATATATAAATATTTCTAAACATAGTTGTAGAAATATATAATACTATCATACTATAATCACTTATCTATTAAGATATAAATAGTTGAAAGCTATCTCTATAGAACTCATACTGCAATAAATTCATCTTAAAAGTAGAAGGTATTGGCTCATCATAAACCTTCCCAGCATTTCCAAAACAGTTCACCACTTATGAGCCATATGCCCTTGTTCTTGTTACAAAATAACTTTATTAGGTAACGCTCAAAAAGACAAACTTGTTTATGATAATTGCAACAATGAATAATATGTAAAGGTTATTTACATACTAAACAAAATGGTATGTCGGGATTCAATCCCGGTTCATGGCTGTCGGGAATCGAGGGTGTTACCTACTTGTCTACTTATTATTATTCATTGCAGTATAATCTCTAGGTAGTACTCACAATAGTTTTTAATTCTATATATTTAAAAATAAAAGTTTTAATGTTAAAATTATTTATAAATTTGATCGATAGATGGCAGTGATATTTAAAGAGTATTTATGTTGATTACTTCAAATATTACTTCAGTAAAGTTTCTTCTTCTTGATGATGAGACTGCTGGTCAAAATATTGATATAAATTATTTTTCATACAGATCCAATGTACTGCTTATTCATTGAAAGTATACTCGCTCAAAAATTTGATAAATAAAAATTAAAACATGTAGCATACTCGCTCAAATATTTCGATATTTTACTAAAAGATACATTGTCGATTATTGGCCCACAGTCATAGAGAATTGACCTGCTGAATATTCTAATGAACCATGCAAAATTGCTACTGCCATCTATAAGAATAAATCGGCATTAATTCATACTGTATTTTTCTGTTTATCATTACTCTTTACAATTCATCCTTTCTTACTTCATCCCTTGGGTTAGAAATAATCGTTATTTCTCCTAAAATAAATTTCGATTTTTAGTTCAAAAGAAACATTTGCGGGATAATTGTCAAATGTCGTTCTACAATCATAAGCCGCATTATATTTTAGTATAAAGAAGAATATGTTCGAAGTAACGTTTATTTAGAATATGTGGCTGTATTCTTGATAAAAATGTGCTTCTTTTCTATAATATTGAATTATTTAACTGTTAATTAATATCAAAAGATAGTTTATGGTCAAATAGTATTGATGAAACCCTTCTGAACTGTGACAGATCTGATAAGCGAACATCTTCCTAAGCGATCACTCTTGTAAATACAAAATTTCTGTCGTGATTCAATTCAAACTGCAATAAGGATTCAACTGCAGGAGATACAGGCATTAACAATGCTTCTTTGGGAATGTCTCTCATGAAAACATCAAATTTTCATAATACCAACTTTACTTATAATCACACCAGTTTTGGTTCATTGGACTCTGTTTATTAATATAAACATCTCAAATGATTAATGCAACGAACTGATTGTCTTGGTAGAGAAACCTCTAGTGAGTTCCCTTTATTATTTTATTAGTCCCCTACACATTACCATAGTTGTAATGATTAGAGACAGTATTTCTACTATCCTCATGTCCATAGTTCATATAAAATACCTCTTACAAGAGGTCAACCTAGGTATCGAAGTCCAACCCCTCCTCTACGTGGCGGGCGGGAGAATCAGCACAAGTAAGGGACTGCCCTGTAGGGAGAAATACAGAGCCCCGAGCCGCTACGATAACTGTGAATAGGGAACTCTGAAATGTGGATGACTAACGGAGCAATGCCCCCCTCCCTTTTCATAGAGCAGCAAATGGACAAGACACCACTACCAACAACCTAAGTATCAGTATAAAATCAAAACAGCCCAATGCAATAGTACAACGGTGTGGTAGCTTAACCTGGCTAAACCGCTGGAAGGGTTTACCACTAATGAGCCAGGCCCTCCTATTAATTCATCATTGCAATAAGGACAGTTGAAATTATTTTTATTTTAAAAATAATCATATACATCTAAAAGAGTTTCAATTTCTTAAATCAACATCTTTTAAAGATGCTATTTCTTAAGCTAAGTTCTACCTTACAATTTTAAATACCACATTATATATTCTATATAGAATTTTATATATTTCTTTATAAATGCCAATAATATCGGAACCCCCCTTACCATCTCACGCCAAACTCCAATCTACAACACAGCATCGGTCACGCTAACCGTTCGGTCATCGGTCAAAAGTATTTTTCAGTGCTTTCATTGATAAATCTTTACGGGAAAGGTATTACACGTGGTTGAACAAATATTTCATAATTAATTTTTATATTTTGAATTTTTCTATATTTTTATATTATATATAAACGTGAAAATTCGAAACTATTAACGACGCTTATGATTATTTTTCTTTTACAAATTGAACAATTTTTCCATTGCAGTGAGGACAGTAGAAATTGTTTAATTTGTAAAAGAATACGCGTCTATAATAGTTTCGAATTTTCCTAACAGATGGCGCGCTAATGCATCATAATATATATAAGTATTTATATATTCACACACACTCTCTCTCTAATTAAAGAAACTATTAATTAATTCGTGATTTTAATTTTTAAACAAATAATTATGGAACTATGGTTCTATATCTTCATTTGAGTGTTGATCACATGTATGTGTAAATCAGAACCTTCATTAATCCATAACCTATTATATGAGGTATTTGGGAACATTGATGTGACCTCTCAATTCAATTTACATTACGATTACACATTATAAAACGCCTTTAATAAAATGACAATAATATTGTTGAAAAATACTTTAATAGAAGGAAGCAGTATTATAAACATTGGTATTTCTCATAGAATATTATGAATGATATGAGTATTATGTTATTTACGCCATTATCTACTGGAGCGTTGCAGTAACTACAATCGAACCTTTCTACAGAAATAACCAATGTAAAATCTACAATAGCTTAATCAGTTATATAGCAAAACCACCAACGGGAGATAACCTCTAAGAAAAATAAAGAGGAATATATATTATAGGGTATTGTCACTTAAAGAAGTTTCTTGTTTATTATCAGATATTTGACAAAACAAAGTTCTAGAATTTACTTTAAGTTTGAAAATTTTGTTTTCTGACTATTCTACTTGTCCGAATTCCAAGTTTTGTTTTCGAGAATAGCTCGCAGGTAAAATTCCGAATCGAAAAATATTTTAGTATTTTCATATTCCATTTCATATATTTTTAATAGAGGGACCTTTTGCACTAAGGCGAGTATAAAATTGTTTTATATTGAAAAAAAAAAACATACGGGTCAAAATTTTCATATAAAAGATGGCGCGCTCTAATGCATATAATTTTATATTTCATTTAATAAATTAATATTAGCATGCGATTACTAGCGAAATATTCGTCTACAAATTTTATTTCCAAATTTATATTTACTCCCTATACGTGCATATTTAATAAATATCATTAAAGTATATTAGTATGTAACTGCACCTACATAAAATATGTAAATAAGTTTGATAGGTTTGACATCCCATTAAAGACTTCGGATAATATTCTGTATATGAACATGAAAGTTGTCAAACTATGTACATAGGTCTAATGTCTCTAGAGAATGTATACTGAGACTTGTATAATTAATGTGTAATTTTACATAATGAATACTCTATAGATAAGGAACATCTAATCTAAATAATCAAACTTTGAGAATATTAACTATTTAAGTTAAGGAATATAAAGTTTTGGTAAAATAAATAATCCATGATATGTTTTATTCGGGATTTAATTTTTGTATATATACAAGAGATGTATATATATATAGATTGCTCAATGAAATATATAATTAGAGCATGTCGAACTTCTGTCGAAGAAATTTGATTAGATATGAACAAAATGAATTTTGAAGTGGAAAGTCTTTTAAGTCGCCGGGATTGTCTGTTTTATTTTTTTTTTAAGGAAGACAGAGACAATTATTTTCACACTTGGTTATCTCGTATGTCTTCAATGAAGGTCACTATGTATTAAATATATTTCAGAGTTATTGTTTGAATCCCGATATACATTTCTTGTCCATGCGTGTAAAATGAATTGAAAAGGAATATTAAGAATTGGGCATATAGTCCAGATGGGAATCTATGAAAATATAAAAATGGATAAACAATGATACAATGGGAGTAATAAACCTCTCACTCACGAATCTATATAAAAACTGAAGAATAAACCTTTAAATTCTGATTACATAAAAATAACACAGAGAACAGTACAATCGTTGAGAGGTTGTGTAGATGACCTTTTAAAACTACTGAAAAGTTGGTTTGTCACTAATTAAATGCATAATTTCAATATTCAACTCTGTAATTTGTATAAATGAATATCATATTTGAATAAAACGCTATGGAGGAATAATACCCTAATCAATATATACAGCATGTTCTGACAGTGATTAAATTAGGTCACACTTTATTAAAATATTTTACTCTCATATTATTATTATTATTCGTTCTGAATTAAAAAATCTAAAATGAAACTATACTTTGAATGTTTCTTCCATATTTTACAGTAATATGTAAATGAATAGGTATAAAAGTCCAGATAAATTTGATTTGGTTTAATTTTATTCGAACAAGCTGAATATAATTGAGAATTCGATTCATTTTTTTCAGTTCGCTTTAAAAGTGAGATTGATTCAGTTGTTTCTACACAACGAGTATAAAACAAATGAGAAATCTCTTGGTCCCTAAGTGATAACCAGTAATGCTGGTTTAATATAAACAATAAACACTAGTTTAAAATACCTTTCATAAACCTTTCAGCATCCTTTTTTTCTGCACTCTTATTTTTTAATTGACACAATTATTGGGATGAGTCAAAGGGCGATCAACTTTGAATATATTTATATAAAAAGGGACGTGCCTGGAAAGAGAGATCTGTGTATTGAAAAAAAAAATTTTTTTCTCAAATATTTCGAAGGATGGCTTCTTCTTTATTAATTTATCGTACAAAAAACTTTTAAAATAAGGTTTTAGGTTTATTGTGCAATATATTTATAAATAGTTAGCGATCCCTCGAAATATTTTGAGAAAAAATAAAAATATTTCACAGATCCTAGTGTATGCCTTTTTATATATAGAAATTATTAAGATGTTTATTAAATAATGCAGTAGGTTTCTGGAGATCAGTTTCTTTTCGGGTCGATGACAAAGTCACAACACTAACTTTTGAAAAAAATGAGAAATTTCGACTTGTAGATCATGGTGTCTTGTTTCGATCTTGTTATTCTAGATTAATTTCCCTACAGCAAAGTGTCCAGGTAGAAAGCTATTGTAGGTGTTGCGCTAATTTACACATCTTCTTGATGGCTTTTAGATCTTTGTTGGGGGTCAGTGGAAGGCTGGTTAAACCGTTTGGTTTTCGACTACTACGACCCGGATTCGATTCCCGCATTGGACACTTTTTTTCTTTTTAAAATAAAATGCTCCAATGGGCCCCCGATTCTTGCAAAAGTCCAACCCCACTAGCGAGTGCAAGTAACCAACGGGGCTCTGGCACATTTGTAAGTGCAAAGTCGAAATGCTTTCACATGTGTAGACATGTGGTTTGCTTACAGTAAAAAGAAGTCGCTAACTACCCACCATGATTATCATGGCCTGTACCACGTGTACTAGGGATAAGCAATAAAATAAGATGTTTGTTGTTTAAGATGTACATGGAGACACTACTGGAAAGTTTACTATTTATAATTAAAACATACCTAAGTGTGATCCCTCACTTTGCGACGTGATATGGTAATATAAGGTCTCCCAGGTATTGTTCCAGCTTTCATAAATATTTGATGAAGGAAGTTGACTTAGAAATTCAACCCTCCTCCATCTGGATGGACACATCTATTGTGTATAGATATTAGAATGGAGAGGTGAAACATTAAACCTGAGAGAATGATAATGCTTACAATTTCAACCCACTCGTTTGGGGTTTCATCTCTGAGAGTTTTAACCTCAATCTAGATTCGAGGTGTTATTTATCTTTAAAATTCGAGCCTTTCAGAAATATTATCTTCATATATTTGTGTAGATGATATTATATTTGGCTCTTTTGCATTATAAATGGAGTTCACATCAAATTTACTAAAATCCATGACACTGAATGAATGTGAAGCATTAGTAGAAAATCTCTTTTTGGAATCTAAAATAAAGATAAAGATCCACTTGGTGGGTCTACAATATAGAGCCTCAACTACGCTGACGTACACCAAAAGCCCGAAACACCTACGTGGTAGACCCTTTTTGATAATTAAAGAAAGATATATGCCAATTTCTGGAGATAAAAATAGCTTTCAATTATTATTTATTCCGATAGATGGTAGGAGCTATCATCAACATTCAGTTTCAAATTCAGAAGATGCGCTCCTCCATTATTTAAACACTTTGATTCATTTATTTTCTACTTTGAACTATTTTAGCATATGACAATGAATAAAATGGGAAAAGTATTTTCTGCAACCTACAATAAAAACTTATGTTTAATTTTCTAGTAAAGGTTTAATAAAATTTGTATATTCAAAAAAAGGTGAATTCAATAGAATATATATTTTAAATAATATTTGATATTCTCTTTAAATATTGAACAATCCATATGAATTTTTATAACCAGAATACTTAACTTGAATTGAAGAATAAAATATTATATATTTTAAAAATCAATATATCTATAAGATGTATAAAAAATTTCCATAGAGTCTCTCTTTACTTTGTTCATCTTCGAGTTACCTGCACGTATTGCAAAGTTTGTAAAATATTTATAAAATAAAGAGACTAATAAAAAATATAGGTAAAGCTTTAAAAACAATATCGATATTATGAAATTTCTAAAATTTATTTCATTCTGATCCAAAAATGATTCCTTTTTGATTAATATTTAAAAGCAGTATAAACTCTCATCATCTAATACATGGGTTTTCTTTGTTTTTCCTAAGAATCTTTTTTTTTTCAATTAGAGAAGGACAATATATCAAACTCAAAAATAACTTATTACACTTCATATATTACCTCAAATATACCTTATATAACAGGTATTTATAGCGGCTAGTTATTATATGAGTCTTCAAATTACATAATTCAATATATAATTTCAAGGACTTTACTGATTCATAGATGGCATTGCGAATCGTGTTGACCTATTCCGACCAATGAGAACACGAGTTGCCAATCAACTAGCCAATCAGAAAGGAGTCAAATCACAAGAAAATTTAATTAACTCTTAAATGAACTTGCCATTTTCAGAATCAGAAAGAAAAGACTTTACTCGCAAAGTCTTCATTGAAGATGTAATTTCCTCTGTAGGCGTTAATGTCTTATTAACCCTTTGTGCTTTCTGTTTACTCAATTACAAAAGAGCCTATAGCACTCTATAATGGAGAGTTAATTAGCTATTGCAAATATTCATGATTATGATATAGATAGACTATTATAGCCCTATATTTGTCATATTATCAGGCCATTGTGTGTTAGGCTAATATGTCTTTATATTCAAAAATTTAATAGAGCGGCTTGTTTTGATGAAATCTTTATATGAATAGCATCTCAAAGGTGGTCTGAATCTTAATTTATATTTTTATAGGTTTATTATCTCGGTATATATATATATATATATATGGAATAGGATGTTATGAAATCAAACCAGCCCCTTTACTGCTGAGAATCATTGCGCGAGCCATTGAATACAGGTTAGCTTTTTGTATGAATTTGCCAAAATTTGTGATGTGGCTAATTCCTTAACTCCACCTTAAAATAATGGAATTATCATTTTACCACAAGCCTACAAGGCAATTACAATACTTTATCTATATATAAGAGATAGGAAAGGTTGTTCCAGTATAAATTATATAAATCTCTAAATTGGATTTTTTTCCATTAGGATGTTGATCTATCATGAAGAAAGCCACCACTTTCTTGGCCACAGAGTTGGACTAGCCACCATACCAGCTGAAGTCCTCTTTGGAAAATACTAAGGAATTCATGAATTCCTCGACGAGCATATGAAATCAAAGCTTGCCATTTACTGACGAAGACCATAGCTTGAGCCTTCGTTTCAACGTGAGCCTTCTGAATTTGTCAATTCAAGTGTTGAGGCTGCTGAGTCCGCTTGTTTGCGGAGACGATCAATCGATGGCGTGTTTAGTTTAAGCGTACATTTTGACTGGATACATTTAATTTCTTTGATAAAAATCTAAATAGTATACAAACCATGATCAAGATAATAATCATAATGTGTATAAATAAGAGGCTACCATACTTATATTATAGGAATAAACTATCTCTACAGGTAGATACACAGTTTGAATTTGAATCAAAAGGCGATACATTGAATATAATTATATAAAAAGGCCGCAAATAGATCTATCTCTATGAAAGAAAAACAAGCCTTTTTTTTTTCAAATGTTTTCAGAGGTATCGCTCCCTCTTTAATAATTTATTGCGCAAAAGACTAAAATGATTTTAAATTCTGTAGATGACATGGAATCAACTAGTTTTGTACATGTAGTTTCAATATAAATATTAGAGAGAGGTACCAGAATAAAATTCATTTGAAAGACTTGGACTTCGGCACCAACCTGACTTATATAGGGAAGGGATGGTATTAACACCTTCGCTTCCGATCATAGGTCAGCGCGTGATATGTGGACATTACTGAGTACCAAATGTTCTGGTTTAATTGACATCGTATATTAGGTGTTTCTTTTGGTATTGGTATAGACGGAAGTGTGCAGAATCTAGTTGTATATATAAAATAAAAGGATTAAAAGCGCGAATGTTTCTTTTATACATAAAACGAACTTCTACTGTCCTTACTGCGATGAAGAATATATTGGGAGGGCTTGGCTCATCAGTGGTGAACCCTCCCAGCGGTTTCGCCAATTTAATCCACCAGGCCGCTTCTCAGAGCTCTAATACTGTATTGGATCATTCTGCTTTTATATGCTACACTGAAGGATGGAATCTTAGAAATGGTTTTCAAGAAAACTATGGACATAAGCTTATAGGACAGTAGAATTACATTCCAATATTTGCTTCGAGCAATGCTCTTCAGCAAACTATAAAGACAAGGCCATTAGGAATAGATTAACACAAAGCAATAACCCGCCATCTATACATATAGATGGCGGGTTATTGCTTTGTGTTAATCTAGTTGTATATGGTGATCTAACTTTATTTCTCTTTTTAAATCATAAATAAACTTGACACCTAAAGAAATTTTGGTATTTTAGGATAGCATATTACTACCATTGAGTAAAATTAATCATTCCTCTAGGGTAAAGTGTCTTTTCAAAGCATTTTTATTATTCTCTAGCTTTCGGGCACGGACGTCTTTCTACAGGAGAAAACCTGGTATAAGGGAGTCCGTGCCCGAAAGCTAGAAAACAATAAAAAATATTTTGAAAAGACACTTTTCTCTGGAGGAATGATTGATTTTACTCAATATTGATCGAAGGGATTATTCTATAGAATATTTCTACCATATTGTATATCAGCAACTAATAATATCAGAATCATGGCAGTGAAACTGTTGAATTGTTGTTCATATAGGTTCGAATTCTAGGCTTGTTTTCAATAAGCCACCAGTTATATCCCAATATTCTCCTATCCCGGTTTAAAAATAACAAATTGAAACCGTGAAAATGTATTAAATCAAAATTTCAGCGCGACTCTCAAGTTCTTTGTCATTTTTTTCCATAGTTGAGGTGTGGGCAGAGTTCTAAATTGAATATAGAATATCGATTTGTTTCAGATTTCCACAAGATCAATAAACCAATATTCTATAATTCGTTTATTTCTCAACTTTTATCGCTTAATTTGCAAGTTTCTTTTTCCCCTCTTTGTCTTTTTCCTGAATAAATTCTATCAAAGTGCCATCCAAATACCTTATAGATATAAGAGCGCATCAAACACTTAAAAACTTTAAATTTGTATATATTGTAACATAGTATTTATTAATTTTATTATTTTTTATTAACAAAGTAGTCATTTTTATGTTTATATCTTGCGACTCTGTAAATTTCCCTCGTGGCTCATCTTTTGTTTACAATTCATAGTTTGTCCTTCCCTGAAATAAATCGTTGTTTCCTCCTGAAGTTTTTGTCTTCCCTAATTTTCCACGTGGCATTTTAGGAAAGACAAAAACTTCAGGAGGAAGCAACAATTTATTTCAGGGAAGGACAAACTATGAATTGTAAACAAAAGATAAGCCACGAGGGAAATTTACAGAGTCGCAAGATATAAACATAAAAATGACCACTCTGTTAATAAAAAATAATAAAATTAATAAATACTATGTGTCAAATTATAAAACTATTTTAGAGGCGTAAAATTCTTTTTAAAATAAAACAATTACTACTGTCCTTACTGCGATGGAAAAATTAAAGGGAGGGCCTGGCTCATCAGTGGTGAACCCTCCCAGCGGTTTCGCTGTTATATTGCATTTTTGGAACTTCCTTTTATAGGTGACTGTTGTAAGACTCTTGGAATGGGTATTTTAGAAGAACTATGGACATAAGCTTTTAGGACAGCAGAATTAAATATAATTATAAATATATAATATGCTTCGAGCAATCGCTCTTCCGCAAATATCAAATTGTGTCTTTTATTAGAACAATAATGTTACGATGTAATAGAGCGCCATCTGTTATCAAATTATAAAACTATTTTAGAGGCGTAAAATTCTTTTTAAAATAAAACAATTACTACTGTCCTTACTGCGATGGAAAAATTAAAACTAAAAGCTTATGTCCATAGTTCTTCTAAAATACCCATTCCAAGAGTCTTACAACAGTCACCTATAAAAGGAAGTTCCAAAAATGCAATATAACAGCGGTATGGTAGATTAAACTGGCGAAACCGCTGGGAGGGTTCACCACTGATGAGCCAGGCCCTCCCTTTAATTTTTCCATCGCAGTAAGGACAGTAGTAATTGTTTTATTTTAAAAAGAATTTTACGCCTCTAAAATAGTTTTATAATTTGATAACAGATGGCGCTCTATTACATCGTAAAATACTATGTGTGTTACAATATATTTCTATATACCCAATAATCTTCAAATCTATATATTAGATAATATAGCTATAAAATGCTATAGATGCATGTTATTATTGATATTTTATCATATTTTAGATAATACTATATTTATTCGGAATAATAGTTTTATAAAACTCGTTTTTTTTTTATTCGTCAAGATGTAATACACATAGTACGTCATTTAGGTATCGTAAAAAACAGGATAAGGTTTTAACTTTGTTTTCTTACCACTCTCCTATGATGTTTCGCAGCTATATTGTACGATGGAATAGATTTTTTTTTGGCAGTAATCCATTTAATTTGTATTTCGAAATAATTAATCATTACATTACATACTATATATAGACAGTTAAACCTGTTTATAGCGCCCCCTCTTGGGACTCACCAATATAGGGTGCTATAGAGAGGGGGTGCTATAGACAGGTCACTTTTAATGTAAATCGCATCGTACTACGTATTTAAAATCAGGCGCTATAGAGAGGGAGGCTCTATTTAGGGGCGCTAAAGACAGGTTTAACTGTATATATGTCGTAAAAAAAGATGTATTTTAGGTACGTTACCAATTCATTCATGCAGTCGTGGATTGAAGTGAAATGATAACTTTTATATCCAAAATTGAATTTATTTTAATGATTATATTTTAAGAAAAAACAGTTTGCATACATACAATTTTATAAATATTATCTAAGTATATACAAAAAACATCTTGGGTTGTACTCCTTTTGTTAAGGATTTTAAAAAATTAACTCTGTGTTAATTCTATGATTATTTAAAATATAATTATATTAATGAATAATAAAAATTATATTTTTATTATGTCATTTCTTCCCTCCAAGGATAAAAAATTAGGGAGTAATTTTCAAAGTAAAAAAAAAGTATCATTATTATTTACATAGATTATCAATTAAGATGGAGGATACCAATTGAAACTATATCAATGATGCTCTTTATTTCTTCTACATATTCCTATTGGTACCTTTTTTCTTGACAGTAGCTGAAAGTTATCCAATCTTATTTGAATTTATAGGTGTCTCCTTCCTATAATTCATAAGGGGATTTACCTCATGAATTGAGTAGGCCTTCTCAGGCTCTCAAGATTCAAAAGGTATTTTGCCACATGCCAAAAAATATATTTTTGAAAATCACAAATTTATTTCTCATAATGACGAGTGGTATCCAACATCTTGTTTCACATTTATTTGGTTTGATCAGAATAAAAACATAAAATAATGGGTTATTTACTTCCACATAATGAAAAATATTTACACATGAAGTTTTATTATTTACATTAAAAAAAAAGAATGTTCGAATATGAAATGTTCCATATAAAATTTGTGAGGGAAAAATATATAGAATCATTTGAGTGAATTTCTCAACAAATAAAATCAAAATGTAAAATATTTACAACAACATTAATTAAAAGTGGTATGTTTTTAAAATAAAATAAAATATTTGCATTTTTAGATTTTATAATATTTCCCCCTGTGAAAAAGATTTTAAAAAAGTTAAAATTTGAAAATAAAAATGGCTATTACAAAAATAATTAATTAAACGAAATCAAAATGTCTATATTTTTTCAAAATAAACAAAAGAAAGTTTGTTTATAAATAATTTATATAAATATGAAATTAAAATAAAACTATATATAAGAAATAATAATGATAGATTAATATAAAAATTTATATGAAGCCAAAAAAGGTATTTAAAATATGAATAATTATGTCGTTATGCCTGCTGTATTTCAAAATATTAAATGGCAGTAGAAATGTTTATTTTTACACAAATATAATTTAAAATGAGTTTTTCCTAAAATATAAACATTTAAATGCATGTAAATAATATATAAAAGTATTTTTCAATAAAATGGATGAGTAATTAAATGATTATAAAGAGATATTTGAAGTGACATTAAGTTATGTGTGTAGGCAAAAGAATTGGGGTTGATATTTGTTCTCCATTGTCCATATCCAAAATATGGCCTTTCTGTAAAAAACATGGTTTATCATCAATATCTATTAACTTTGTGTTAGAAATTTGGTTTACTATTAAGTCATTTTCTAAATTAGTGCTATTTTGAAGTAAAAAATCTGATTCTGGGTAAAATAATTTAAGTTTATTTGAGTGTATAATTTCTGTTTGTTTTCTTTGAGGTATAAGGGGTTTATTTATTTCATATGTGACTGGAGAAAGTTGTTTTAAAATTTTAAATGGGCCTATATATCTTTGTGTTAATTTAACATTGTTTGTATAAATAAAGGTTTTCACTAATACCTGATCTCCTTCTTTAAAAATGGGTTCTGGGTGTTTAATATCATAAAGCTGTTTGCTGTGTTCATGGGATTTTATGGTTCTTTCATTGGTTAATTATCTTGCTTTTTCTATTGGTGTATGTGTTTCTGTGTCATGTTCTATATACTGTGGTTGTATTCCATAGTATAAGAACCTAGGTGTAAAGCCTGTTATAGTATGTACTGTATCATTATAACTTTCAGTAATATTAGGAATATATTTTGTCCAAGGGATCTTTAAATTATGATTATATTCACATCTTAACCTATTTATGATAGTGGAATTTAATCTTTCTACTTTTGCATTTGTTTCTGGGTGATGGGCACTGGTGAGTAGATGCTTAACATTATTTTTTCCTAAAAATTGTTTAAATTTATTGCTAAGAAAAGCTGCATTTTTGTCAGTTATTAATATTTCAGGTTTGTTAATTTGGAATAAATTTTTTAAACAAGTTATATATGAATCAGTGGATACAGATTTTGTAGGAAAGGTCCAAAGGAATCTACTGTGATGATCTACTATCATATGGATACTGTGTTTGGTTGTCCCATAATTATGTAAGCCTCCCATTGTGTCTAAAGAAAAAATATGATTTGGGTGTGTAGCTATTGGCATCTGTTGTAGTGGTCCATAAACAAAATGAGCTATGGGGTATCTGCTGAGAAAATCAGCTTCTTTATTTTCCTTAATTAATTTAATTAAATCAGATTTTTCATATGGTGAAAGTTTTTCATCAAATTCTATACTATTAAAATTTCTAAAATCATTTTCATTAGGAGGAATAATAGATTTAAATAAAGGAATTACATTATGATGTGTATAATTATTATTATTAGGGTTATGGTAATTAACATTAAGAATTCTACCAAATTGAGTAATTGTAAAACTTTGAAAATCAATGTCTAATTTAAATAATCTTATATGGTGTAAAGAAAGCAATACATATTGCAAATTAATATCAGAGGAATAAAAATCAATATCTCTAGTAATAAATCCTATAGTTGTATTAACATTAATTTTTGAATTTATATTTAGCATACCGGATGTCTGTTTAATAAGAGGTAAATTATTAAAAACAACATAGTTTGGTTGAATCTTATCTATCATATGTTGGGGAATTATAGAGAAGGTACAGCCAGTATCCATGAGAGCTACAATACTGTTATTATTCACATTTAGATTTATATACAGACCTTGGCGTCAGGAGTGTTGAGGCGGAGCTGGTCGGCATTCGCTCGAAGGGGCTGTTGTCTGCGTCAAGGTGTCCATGGATCGAGACGGCACGGACATGAAGCTTGCAGCGGGGGGGGCTTGCACGGCCCTCTCGCGAAACCAGCACCTATTCTCAGGATGGAAGCGTCCGGCATGTTCACGGTTCAGGCAAATTCAGCAAGGACGTCTTTTAGAACTATAGTCCATAGGGCTTCTACCTGGATGTCCCCATTGCTTTGGTTGTACTTCCATTCTTGGGGCTGTTTCCCTTTTAATAGATGACTCCTCCACATTTGCATCTTTATTTGGCAAATTCTGCAAGCTTTTTGCGTGAATTTCTAGAAATTCCATTAAATCCTTACTTGAAGGCACAACCCTTGGGTTGTTCTGCAATTCCCACTGTTTTCTTGTGGTTTTATCAAGCTTATCTTGTATGATCTTGACGAAAAACACATCAGATAAACTATCGATTTGGTAACCTAATACCTTCACTGTTCTTACTATCTCGTTGCAACTATCTAGAAGTTTAAACATTGACTTATGGTTGTCATCGACTAACTTTGGTAATCTTAATGCATTATCTATTTGGGTGAAAATCAGATCCTTTGGATTATCATATCTTGTTAATAAGGTTTGCCAAACCTCAACATAATTATCGGCTGTAATTGGAAATGCGTTGACCAGTCTTAGGGCTTCGCCTCTCAGTTGGCCTTTTAAATATTGTAACTTTTCAATATTAGGTATTTGTGAGTTAGAACCAACCGCAGAAAAAAATAAATCCTTAAATGAAAGCCATGATTCTAATCTACCATCGAAAGTTGGCAATTCAAGTTTAGGCATTTTAACATGTAAATTTACCCCTTTCTCAGATGTTTCTTGCCCATTATGCCTTAAATCCAATTCACACTTTAATCTTATACACTTATCTATGCAATTTTCCACTTCGTCATTCAAATCCTCATCCTCAAGTTGCTGCAAGAAAATATCACTCATTTTCATCAAATCATTATTTGCATACTCTAGTTTGCATTTCGTTGCATTTACATCTACCATAGACACAATGGATTCGATTTATTTATTTATGCTTATGAGGTGATACAGCAACGTCTTTACAATAATATAATGTAGCTGCTGTATTGTCCGTGAGGTCAAGAGACGTACGGACCTCTGTGGTGTTGATCTCTTGGCGGAACGACTTGGAAGTCGGACTCGGGCCCCCCCACTACGGCAAAGTGGATCAACTTCGGGGAAGAATGGATTCGATATTTTCTTCAATGCCTTTTATACTTTTTTTTATCCTTTTTAATTTCTTAATTAAAGTTTCGACTTCCATAATTGCTATTCTTTTATCTATATCTTTTCCCAAATATCTTAGTTGCAATATATGGCTTTGAAATCTATTGGAATTCTTCTCGTACAGGGTTAAAATACATCCTGTCGACTATTAATAAAGGTGTCGTAAAAAAAGATGTATTTTAGGTACGTTACCAATTCATTCATGCAGTCGTGGATTGAAGTGAAATTATAACTTTTATATCCAAAATTGAATTTATTTTAATGATTATATTTTAAGAAAAAACAGTTTGCATACATACAATTTTATAAATATTATCTAAGTATATACAAAAAACATCTTGGGTTGTACTCCTTTTGTTAAGGATTTTAAAAAATTAACTCTGTGTTAATTCTATGATTATTTAAAATATAATTATATTAATGAATAATAAAAATTATATTTTTATTATGTCATATATATTTTTGTAAAATTTGATTTAAGGTTTTATTAAAATATATTAGTATAGTTACAATAAAAGCCTATTTTAATCACACCATTTAATTTCCAGTAAATATTATTTGTATATATAGATATATGATAGTTACTTTTATTTTCTCTTTCATTTGTCGCCAGTGTCATTAGCGGGACAGCGTGCTTTGTTGTTATAGTTGAATAAAGTTTAATTCCATAAATTTTCAAAACCTTTCAAATATTATTAATATATAATGAAATTGAAATGCTTTATTTAAAATAAAACTATATTTTAATATATAAACAAAGTGGAACTTTCCATTAACAATCTAATTAATCAATGACAACCTCTCTGAGCGAACACTTTGGTGAAAATCAAAAATGAATTGAACTATCAAAATCTAACCTCCCGTAAGAGACCACCTCCAGGAGATACTAAAAGTGTCTATGGTTTATAGACTGTCTGAAAGAAGATTCTATTGTAATTTTTTTAATGTACCCGTGCTCACATATGTTTAGTGAAAACCACGAACATCCTCGATAAAGAGAGGCGAGTTACCCCTCGGAATATTGAAAAATAAAAATACTTATAAATCCAATATATGAATCTTTTTGAATATATATTTTTAAATGTAATATTTATTGAGTAGCGGCATTCAATTCAAACTCTTTAATGACAAACAATTACGAAAATTCAAACGATTTAAAAAGATTTGAAAATAGTTTCTAATACCTATTTCAACAATTAATTCTTGAGTTATATAACACCCATTCGAAAAATACATTATAGCCGCTTATCTTGGGAAAAACAACTGAAAATATATTTGAAAAAAATCAAATTAAATATTAGAAAAGAATTCTCTCTTACATCTAAAAAACGTAGAAATTGCAATTTGAAGGAGGAAAATGAAATTAAAAAGGATTAAAGAAATAGGAGATTTAATCTAATCAAGAGGATTATCACGAGGTGATGATGAAATTGTCGACTCTAATCCTACAAGTACTTTGATGAAAAGATCTTGTTTGTTGTAGATTATTGGATAATACAAGGTGATTACAAAATCTGCTCTGTGATAGATTTTTCTTGTCCAGTTTGTATCATCCACTGCAGTCTTCAATCCAAATATTTTTAGGTATGGAATTATTTCATCCTAAATTCTAAGCCTTCCTTTTTTGCAGCATCTAGCTCCCTTTACTCCAGTTCTTTAGAGATATATATAGATACTTGGTTTTTATCTAGTCCAGTTTTGAACATCTACTGCAGTCTTCAATCCAAATATTTTTAGTTATAGAATTCTTCCATCCTCAAAACTGAGCATTTCTCTTTAGCAGCATACAGCTCACTTTACTCCAGTCCTTCAGGCCTATATAACTTTTGGTCTTTTTCTAGTCCGGTTTTCATCATCCACTGCAGTCTCCAATCCAAATATTTTCAGGCATGGAATTCTTTCATCCTTAATCCTGAGATTTCCTTTTTAGCAGAATATAGCTCACATTGCTTTCTTTAGGCCTATATACTTCGTGGTCTTTTTCTATTCCAGTTTTGATCATTAACTGCAGTTTTCAATCCGAATAATTTCAGGTATGGAATTCTTTCTTCCTAAATTTGAGCCTTCCTCTTAAGCAGCATCTAACTCCCTTTAATCCAGTTCTTTAGACCTATATACTTCTTGGTCTTTTTTCTCGTCCAGTTTTCATCATCCACTGCAGTCTTCAATCCAAAGATTTTTGAGGTATGAAGTTCTTTCATTCTCAATCCTGATCCTTCTCTTCAGAAGCATCTACCCCACTTTACTCTAGTCCTCTAGGTCTATATACTTCTTTGTTTTTTTATTTTCATTTTCAGAATATATTCTATATATTCAACGAAATGTTAACGAGCGAAAGAGACACGTTTTCTATCTATTATAGCTGTAATCACAAGCTTACAAACCAAGCGGATCTTCTACAGTATGAAAATTAAAAAAAGACGATATTACATAGGAAACATATATATATCATCTGCATATACAGTTAAACCTGTCTATAGCGCCCCCTCTAAATAGACGCCTTCCTCTCTATATCGCACTGATTTTAAACATTAAATGTAAATATGTTACATTAAAAGTGACCTGACTATAGCACCCCCTCTCTATTGCACCCTATTTTGGTGAATCCCAAGAGGGGGCGCTATAGACACTTTTAATTGTATCTAAATTAGATAAGAATTCTGAACCTGAGAGAGTAGCTAATATTGCCATATTTCATTTAAATATATTAAAATGAATGTCTCACATATAAAGGCGTTTTTTCTTAGCGTATATTGGAGTTAAACCCGTAGAAGCAATAAGAAGACACACACCTACTGATTTATATCTATTAAGGAAACAAGGAAAGATAGAGACTAAAAGTTAATCTATAGTTATTCCATATATTAAGACCAAATCTTTCTTACATTAGACACTGGTAAATAAAGAAGAGCCAAAATAACAAAACAATTCTTAGCCAATAACAGTATGTATGAGATTCCATCCAATAGATGTTATCTTTCACAGTAATTTCCTCTTCTTTGATTGGTTGAAACCTCCTCGTACAGATCTGTGGCAGTGATGGATTGGGGTTACTTTAATTAACTGGATTAACACGATTTTTCATACTAGTTTTACAACCTCATAGCTCAGTAGAACCTGCCTTAGAAGTCACCTGTCTGAGCCTTCCTGTCTTAGGAGTTCATTTAAGTGGGATGCGTTTGTTCTCCCATTAATTTAGTTTTCTTATACATCTAGTCCTGTATAATGCGCGTTTATATCTATATTTTTAATTTCCTTGAAGGCTATGGTTTGATATCATGTATTAAGAGCATCATATAATCTGCATAGTAAATAATAGTTTTAGGTTTATTGTAAGCAGTTTTATTCAACCCTCCTGTCTTAGGAGTCAACCTGATTTCAAGTGCCTTTCTTTCTTAGAACCAAATTGAAACTCAAAAGATAGACTTGACTGTAAATTGGATTAAGGCAGTACACGTGGACTCCTAGGATGGTACTATAAGTTTGTTTATTATAATGTGGAAATCGAAGAACACTACATGCCTATATGTTTTACCGTGATATGATGGTTCAATGTAACCTTCATTTTACCTATAAGTACATCAAATATCTACTTACGTACAAGCCTTGGATAGAAGGTTGTGACTGTAGTATACAATATGCATACCTACAGCAATATTACAAAACGTTCGTTTTCTTCTTTGTACGTACAAGAGGTTAGGGTACGAAAGGTAAGGATGTTTAAAAACTATTTTTAAAGTATAAAAAACAAATAAAGAAGCTTAAAGATATATAATATATTGAAACGGCATCACCTGATCGTGCATGGAAATGTGTTTGATGGATTTCTGCCATCTAAGCGAAAAAAAGAGAGGAATACTCTAGATATATATATGTATATTTTTAATCAATCTGAATATAGTTCGATCATTAGAGATTTTTCGGTGTATTTGATCAAATTAAAAAAATATATAACACTTTAGAGAAAATATAGGAAAAAATAGTATGACAGGTTGGATTTATAGATAAGTTAAATATCTCAGTATGTTCATAAATGAACAAGAAATAAGCAACTTAGGATTGGTTTTACTTGACAAAGGTTGCAATGGGTTACTGAAACGTAGTAAATATAAATTAAATAAAATGTTTTGTAGTGACTAATCTATTATTTTACTACAGAAAATCCTATTATTCATATCCATTCAATAATATTTAAACTAGTTAGTATTCATTTTGTGGTATAGTTAATGAATTCTAAAACAAAAGGTATAAAAAAATCACTAGATCACAATCCATGCAGTTAACACAAATAGTACAAAACTTTTATTTTGTAAAATGCTCCTCGAAGATTGAGCAAGGTAAAAAGATTCAATTGAACACAAAGAGAAAGAAGAAGTTTGTTCCAAATCCACTTGGAACAGACTAGAATAAGCAGTTTATATTTTGAATATTCAATATTTATGGCTAGTAGGCCCGGGTTAATAAAGAGATATAACTTTTTGATTTAGATCCGCTCGTAAATATTAAATGGTATTTCCACCTACGGATATTTTATTGTTCTCTTCTTTCTCTATTTTTGTCATTTAAATCTCTATTTTTATTGTCTTGAATGTCTTCTCTAAAAATTAAAAATATAATATTAGATTGCTTATTCAAATTTTAATTAAAATATAATGCCGTATTTCTTAGTTTTTGAACTGTATTAATTTGTCAATGTAATTTAGGATGCTGGTGTAAATAAGGAGTTATAAAATGTTACATTTTACTTTTTGCTAAGATTATTTTTACACAATGTATGTAATTGGATGGTCTGAAAACTTAGTTGTAGAGTCAGCATCACTTTTAGGCAATAATTATTACTAAAGCAGATGGAAATTGTTGTCTTTTCTTTAATATATAATAAATATTTTTGAATATTTTTACAGATACTGTTCTGAGAACGTACAAAATCCGTTGTATTAATCAAAGTATTTTTTTACCGATTGAATCAACTATGGAACTCTATCAATATTAATTTTATAATTGATATTATGATTATTTTAGAGGTATTTATTATTCAACATGGGGGATCGGTGGAAGGCTGGTTAAAGCGTTTGGTTTTCGACCACTACAACCCGGGTTCGATTTCCGCATTGGACACTTTTTTCTGATAAAAAAAATGCTCCAATGGCCCCTGATTCTTGCAAAAGTCCAATCCCACAAACGAGTGCAAGTAACCAAACGGGGTCTGGCACATTTGTAAGTACAAATTCGAACTGCTTTTCACATGTGTAGACATGTGGTGCGCTTACAGTAAAAGCAGTCACTAACTACCCACCATGATTATCATGGCCTGTACCACGTGCACTAGAGATAATTAAAAAATAAATAAATAAATGATTAACATTATTTTAAATGCAAAGAGAGAAATATTTTGGGAGGTCTTAGTTCATCAGTAATAACCTTCTTAGCGATTTTTCTAATCAAGTCTACAAGACTTCTTTATTATTAAATTCAACTGCTCTTTTTATATGATTGGCTGTTAAGAATGGTATTTTAATAAAGCCAATTTGCTAAAACTTAATTTGGATATAAACTTTGAAATAATTATATATATATATACAAGCTTTAATCAATATTTTGGTCCTTCTATAGGAATTTCTCACTTACTTCTCAAGTTAAACACCTTTGTTTGAAAATTTCTGTAGATTTAATGCTTCACTTGCGAATTTCACACACACACACACACAGAAAATCAAAGCTTGTTCTTGATTCGCAAACTCTATTTCCCGAAGCCATAGTCTCCAGGTGGTTATTCTGAATAGGGATTTTTCATTGACCCGAGTCTGCCGGATTGTAGAGACGGTCAATAGATGGCACATATCACGGTAAAAAATCATAATACTCCTCAACTCTTTTTATTTTCTTGATTAAGGAAGCTTCCGGGCATTACAAATTACAAAATTACGAAAGCTTTCTTTAACCAAGAAAATAAAAAGAGTTGCGACGTCTTATGATTTGATATAATCTATATACATTGTCTTTTTATACGATTCAGTTATCAAAAGAAAGGCTTGCCCGAAAGCCTTCTTTAATCAAGCAAATAAAAATGTTTTGCGGAGTCTTATGGAATTTTGTAATTTGTCGAAATCCGAAATCTTGTAATCAGAAGGTGCATAGTTTTACGAATATTTTGATGAGAAAAGTTGAACTTTCTTTTTTAGACAATTAGCATTCGGGATAAATATTTATCCGCATATTAAATGCAGTAGGTATGCGTTGAACATTGCTAATTCATATAAACCGTTGTATGTATCCGTTGTATGTATGTGTGTGTTGGGCGGGATTTCACCATTGATATGGTGTAAAGTCTTCTGTATGAACCGAGGATTTGATGGTGAATATCATGCTGGTTCTAGGTCATCTTAGCATCTGACACCGTCCTTTCAGTTATATAAAGTTTTGATTGGTGTCTGCTGGGATTTGTTCCCGGTTATCCACCAACTTCTTGCTTTTTAAATGTACACTCATTGAAAAAAATAAGGAAGTGGAGAGTCTTTGATATCTTTGAAGGAGACAGAGGCAATTTTGTTCACACTTGGTTATATCGTATGTCTTCAATAAGAATGTTACTCTGTATCAAATATCTTATTGTAGCTCAATAACTCAATTGAGTTATTGTTTAATCCGGATATACATGATTAAAGGTACAACATTCTTAAGATTTGTCCATGAGTATATTTTGCATAGAAAATGTATGACGAATAATCCTTTCAATAAGGATTGAAGGGCAGCTTGCGCCCGAAAGCTCGAATTGATTTTTCAAATAAAGAAACTTATCCTTTTTGAATCTATTCGTTATTATAATAGAAAATGTATGTCTGTGTTAATTAATTAACAATACATTCCCAGTATATCTTATTCTGTAAGCTTACAAGTTTAGTCATAGGTTATATAAAGATATATTAAATCTATTTTGATTATATATATAAATATTGTATTTTTCCATTTCCCATCTTTTTATAAAAAAATATATTAAGTCTTTATTAGATTGAAGTTATATTTCGGAGTAAAACATTACATAAAGATTGGAAAACTATATCGACACAAATATTTAATGGAACAGAGTATATTTTCATATGAGAAAACCCATTCGCTGAAATATTCATTATACTTCAAAGCGGAAACATATACAAGAAGTAAAGACAAAATTATTTTAATCATTTCCACCATACATAATACGATATGAATTAAATTATAATACATATATAAATTTACATAGGAAATTTAATGCTCATAGCGTTTAAATTAAATGTAAATATAGGGTATATTAATTCATTCTTTTTCTGGAAGATAATACTAGAATATAAATCAAATGGATTTCATATATTTCCACTTTTATTTCTCTATAAAATATAGTGTTTTATGAAGCAAAATCGGGAAAAATATATTTGGCCAAGACCATCATTAATTCATATTTTATATAAATGAAGTTTTATTCTAAATATTAAATTAAAAAAACGGACTCCAAGGATAGGTTGTTTTGTTTTATTTATATATTTACTCAATATATACGTGTTCTGCTTTCGTTGGATTTTAAAGTAGAGAGTTTCATGATTTCCCTTATATATGAATCGACTAAATTAAACTCTTCGAGTTGAAATAACAAAATAAAACGGTGATTGAGAGGAGTATCTTGTACGAATTTTATTCGCAAGCTTTCGGACGTCCTTCTACAGGCTTTACTTCATCATGCTTCCGAAAACTTACTAATAAAATTCGCACAAGACACTCCTCTTCAATATCCGTTTCAATTTGTTACCTTATATAAATATTAACAGCAATTCTATTTCGTTTGACTTCATAATTTAAGAACATCATTAAAATGCCACCTATCTCTAAATATTCAAACAACATTTAACACAATACCTATCTCCAATAACTATATTGAATATTTCTACTCTTTTACATATTTCCCAACAGGTGTGTATTTTCTGATTTCGTAGAAGAGCCTTACTCAGTGCATTTGATAGTTATTTTAACTAAATATTTTATATTATCGTAGAAGCTTATGTCCAAAATACCCTTTACCCTGTATATTCCTTTATAAATACCTACTCTATGGAAAATATTAGTCTAATACTATGATAGAGTGGCCTGGAGAAAAATCTGAAGAAACCGCTGAGAAGGCTCACCATTGATAATCCATTCCCTTTTTTCCAATTACATCTTTTTTTATCATTACAATATAAAATCTGTATAAAATGTGTTTTTAAAGATATCGCGTGGTTGATTAAATACCCGGCAATTCAATACATGCATCTAAATTCAATAAAACGCTAAAAGCAATTGAAAGAATACAAACATACAACAACCGGGTCATACAACGACTTAAAAAAGTAATTTAGAGCCAAAAGTTTTCCGTGTTCCGAGACTTCCTTTATTTATTTTAATCATTTCTCCAAAGTTTTAAAACTTTTTCTGAACTTTATAAAATATTTTACAAGCCGGGTATATAAATTTTGTCAGAAGAACTGCTTTATTCTGAAGGTCCAATGTGACATTTTCATTAAACATTCATTGAGGTTTTAATCATTTTTCTAAAGGTTTATATATATATATTGATTTTTTCATAATTGTATTGCTTAATTTTATTAAAGGTGTTTATATTATAATATATATTATATAAAATCTCGTATTTTGAAATAAAATACATCTGATAGTTTAACTGAAATTTGCTAATGGCTTACGCTATCTATCATAATAAATACCTACCAAATGTTGATTTAATTATAATCTAGAAAGTTGGTCAAAAGTATTTCTTTCTAATCAGAGAAGATCCGAAAGAGAGACATTTATATACAGTATCCCTATCTAATATATATATGTTATAAATAAAAATGAGATTCCTGTTGATTTTGATTATCTTGAAGATTATGCTATGGTAATGCAGTCGTGGTTAAAATCTTGAAACTATAATAATAAAAATAGTTTTGATCAGTAATTGCTCTAATTTAACTAAAGGAATATATAAAAAATATTTTGATAAAAGTACTTACTGGCTTAAGGCGTAATAATAAAAAAAATGAAAACCTATTTACATAATGTACAAAGGTTTTGAGCCGGCCAACGGGAAACAACAACAATGAGTTTTTATAGGAGAAGCGTGACCTCTGGCGGTCGATTTAATTTTTGGATTAATACATCTATTTATTAAAATAAAGATGGCATATCTTGACCAAAAGCACATGTGCTTTATTAGATGGCAGAGCGCCATCTAGTGGAACAGAAATCACCTATTCATTGATTCAACTTGTTCCCTGATATTTGGCCAACCCATTTTCTTGATAAATCAAGAAAAGCCATTCACGAACCATCTATTTATATAGAAAGAAAATATAATTGTGTGTGTGTGTGATTCAAAATTTAATTATTCATTAATCTTTTTTCTCTGACTTGTTGAGTAGTAACAGACCTGAGACAAAATACCAAATAAATATCACCAGTTTGAATAATGTACCTTATTCCGATAATCTCATCGAGATAAACAGCTTTGAATAGCGTCTGTATCAACGTAAGATTTGGATAGGAATGTTAACGGAAAAATATTGATCTATTAAAAAGGTTCCCTCTTCCGTCAAGAAAAACGCTAAAACACCATTCTGGTAATAAATAAAACACATACCACAAAGTTAATATTAAATTTATAAAGATTTTTAAAAGAGAGCAATCCATAAATAAATCTTTAATTAAAAAGGCATATATTGGATCAAAATATCATTACCAATATTTCAGTTGGCTGAACGTCAACCTTTATCAAGGTGTTATAACATATTAATGTGTGTCAAATTGTCAAAATGTTGTTGACACACATTAAATATTTTATAAGACCTTGATATAGGTTGGCTGGCGTTCATCCAACTGAAATATTGGTAAAATAAATGATATTTTGATCCAATATATGCCTTTTCAATTAAAAAAATATATAAAAGTATATTATATATTATATATATGCTCTAATGATATACCACTTTAGCAAACCAAAAACTTATTTATTTCCATTTTAGTTTATATATTATCTAAATTTGACGGCATACTTCTATGAAAATAAAGAATTCAAAAGATAAATTCTCCATAAACAACGTTAGAGAATTCTTTCTAAAGTTTAATGTTAAAATACCACACATCAAAGGAATCTTATTTTGGTATTAAAGAAGTGACAAAGAATTCATTGAAGCGTATTAATTATGTTCTGGAAAGTTTTCTAAATGAAATTTTAGTCTATTCATTTGATAAACTATAATGTTCAAATATTTTCTGAGAGAAAGAGAGAGAGAAATTTTATCCTATATAAAATTCAGTTCCCTTTTTATCTTTACGTGTTTTAATTTAAAATAAATCAATATTATTATTTTTAAATTTATTTTCGTGTGTTTTGATATTATTCATCGCTAAGTTTATTGATTTACAAAGAAAAGCTAGTTTTTCCTTTTTGAAAAATTTCTGGATAACTATTGCTTGCAGAAGGTATATATAATATGTTTTTTTTTTAAATATACAGAGAATTTAACCCCCATAAGCCTAAAAACAAACTACGCATAAACACACTATAAATTTACATACACATATATAACATAGGTTTACATGAATATAGTATTCATGTTCCAAAAGAGGCCCCTCTCCCTTTAAAAATACATTAACACAATCCATTCGATTTATCATCACAGTTCAAGAGAGAGATTTCCCCTTTTGGCACTTGAATTAACATCTTCCTACAATTTTATGTTGCATTCTAACCTGAAAATCTGCTCATGGACAAATCTTAAGGAAGTTATACCTTTAAGAATGTATATCTGGATTCAGACAATAATTCTGAAAGATATTACAGTGACCTTTATTGAAGACACACGAGATAACCAAGTATGAACAAAATTGCCTCTGTCTCCTTGAAAAAAATCAGACAACCAGAAATCCGGCGATATAAAAGACTTTCCAATCCTTGAGTGTATATAATAAAATTCTCATATTTATTAACCCAGACTATGAGATGTTTAGTAATATTAGCAACCCTACACACATATTTTATTTCTTAGCTTCAAAAAAGAAAATTACTCATATCTTCAATTCAAATAATGAATGGTTTCACAAATAATTCAAAATTGAATTTTTTAATATCTGTATATCGTATAAAAACTTTGTATATTTTATATATTTCTTTAGTAAAATACTCTTCTGATAAAAAGAAATATAAAACTTATTTCAATGAACGTCAAGCGACGGATGTTCGTGTCCAAAAGCTAGAGATTAAAAGGTCTTTGAGAAGATACTTTTCCATGAAAGCCTGATGTTTTTTTACTCAACAATAATACAAGAATTATTTTATTGAATATATATATATGATGAATTAATATGTTAAGAATATAAATAGTATTCATATATTTATATATTATCTTTTTTTCATGCATATAATTAATAACTTAAAAAGAATAAATACTAATAAAAGCTTTGTATTAACATCTAGACCTTTGCTATATTAAAAAACTTTAGAGAATATATCACGAAATATAGAGATATATAAGAATGAATAGGCAAACACCAATAACAAATACATAAAGGTTATTTTCAAATAAATATATCCATGAGAAATATAGAAGTATTAAATCTACTCACAAATTCAAATATTACAAATAGTGAATTGACCAGAGAACACCGTATATATATTCTGTAAATAGATATTTCAAACTTTAAATTTATATTGATTTGATGCTTAAATTATATTGGCCATAAATCATCTAATTTTCCTTCAGAAAAAGAAAATAAAATGATCACTTAGATTAAATACCAAAAACAAGGTTGAGTAGGAAATTACAAAAAGCACGTGCTGATAACATTAGCTAATGAAAATGGAAATTGTCAAGTAAAAGACTTCTCGTTCAAAGAAGAATTTGAAAGAGTAGTAAAAAGCGTTTGTTTCTTGTAAATTTATTTATATATACATACTCCTTTTATTGGTCGAGCTCAGGTTCAAGTAGGATGTTGAGGTCTATGATTACATTCTGAGCCGAAATTATATTTTAGAAATATATCATGGTTTATGATTTATTTATATTGTAAAGGCTTTTTCTTATTACATAATTAAACAATAATTAGAATATTTCTGTAATTTATTAAAATAACTATCTTATTATGGTTAATTTATTTCATCTTTGGTGAATTATTGATTAAAAATATCGTTTCTGCTGCTAAATCGAGGACAAAAGAATGTCAGTGTTTAAGACTGTTAGTCCTCATCAACGTGTTTAAAACTAAACTTCAAAGACAAAAAATGATTATTTAAAAACTGCTTCATATGTGTATGGAAATGGATTTTTATTTAATATGTATATTTCAGTTCTAGATAGTTTTTTACTTTTTGATGCTTCGCTTTATAAGTTCAAATAATTAAGATAGAGTGTGTGATATCAAAGTTCAGCCTGATTTATAACGTATATTAAATAGATAGTTTTAAGAGTTAATTTAGAGTTAAAACTCTGGAGTTACCTACAGTAATAAGAAACAGAACATTGTGAATTATCCTAGCTGATTAGTGATAAACACTTCAAGCAGTTTAGATAGTTAAAATGATCCAATTTCTACACTTATTTTTATTGTTTATTCTTATTTTACAATATACTTTATTTAGAAAATGGCATCTCCTTATAGTGCAACTGAAAGTTGCTGATGACTTGCGCCATCTAAGGAGATGCTACTCACGCCTGAAGACAATATTCCTCTCGACAAATTCTTCGACATTATCATCAAACATGTTCCGAACATGAACTCCCCAAATGGCAGGGATCTGTCTAGATTCAAGGCGGCTTTAAGCTCCTGATCCGGACGTGCCCTCGGAGAGGGCTAGGTCGATTGTAAATATCTCTCTTCATTCCTACCATTATTATTACCTTAAAACTCCCTTTGAGTGTAAAGATTGACGAGATGTCAATAAAGTTGTTTAATTGTCAATTGTCATCTAAGGAGATGCCTTTTTCTTAATTAAGGCACCTTATCCCTGTACAATATCACATTTGTAGTATTTTTTCACAAATACACTTTATATTACTGATAGAACGAACAACGCAAAGATTGTCACTATCCAGTAGATTAATCTAGAAGGGTTAACCATTGTGTTAAGCCATCCCTTTCTATTCATATTTACTAAGTTTAGTAAATGTATAAATTATATAAATAATATTTGAGTGAGGGAGATAGTACAGAATATATTTCGTCGTAAGATTTATGCAACTTTATTTGTTGTGTTTATTGAAAGAAAAAATATATTTTTGGTTTATTAAATTGAAAGAGACTCTAGTCAGTAACAAGCAATCTTTGTCGCAAAATGACAGATGTCTATATCGCTGTATATTGAATCTTAAATCACAAACTTGTATTAGATTTTAAGAGTTATTATATTGTATCAGCTTTTAAGTCATATCATAGAAAACCTACTTCAAGTTTCATCTAAAGATCGTTTATTGATCATATACTGATCCATATTGAAGATATTGAGAGAATAAAACAACTTTTATTATATGTGTGTGTGTGTGTGTGTGTGTGTGTGTTTCATATAATATTTTTATATAGATCTAAATATACAACATAAATAAATATGAAAATAATATCAAATATGAATATATATGGATGAGTAAATACAAAATATGAAATTGATAAATATACAAAAAAGAAATCTATACAAATGTGAAGCCCATCGCCAGAAAGAATCCTACACTTGTTAGACAGCGAGAGCTCTTTCCCATATTGGAGAGAGATTTAGATAAAATAAGTAAAGTTACGATAATCTGATAGAAAGGTTTGGAATTATAAAATATGAAGCTTAGAATGAATTATAGACTATATATGAGGAAATCCATGTGTTGAATTCCGTATTGGAGATGTGACTTCGCGATATTGAAAATGTCCTGAAGCTATTATCTATCTCTTTAATTGTCTTTCTTTTTGAAGTTGGACGTTCTTTGATCCTAGCAGCACAGAAGTGTCTTAGATCTAAGTCAGAGCACAGCGGAAGATAAACAGACCACTTCTGGAAACCCTCTCTTGACTGAACAGCATGACTTAAATGACACTTTCAACTTGAAGTTCCGATTCCTTCGATCTTAGACTGATTTCCAATGACATTCTGATTCTAAGGCGTTGTGTTACTTCAGCATTGTATAATTTCCAAGAATTCCCATTTCAAAAGCAACAGTTAAACAATTTTGCTCAACTGACACTTCTCTATAAACAAATAGAATTGGTCAAAATATGTTCCTTGTTGATATTTTCACCCGTTAAAAGTTTCAATATACAGGGTATTCATTGAAAGGTCAGAAAAATGAATTCTTTATGAATTATTTTATTGAAAGAGTATCAGTGTAAAATGTGTTCATTGGAAGGTCTCAAAGAATATATCAATTATAGTATTTTACATAAAAATAATATATAGTTTTGTATTTAGAGTCATATAAAGACTTTCTGTAAGATATATATTTATAATTGTATGTAATTCTACTGTCCTCAAAGCTTATGTCCATAGTTCTTCTAAAATACCCATTCCAAGAGTCTAACAATAGTATCACTATAAATGGAAGTTCAAAAAATGCAATATAACAGCGGTATGGTAGATTAAACTGGCGAAACCGCTGGAAGGGTTCACCAAGGATGAGCCAGGCCCTCCTTTTAATTTTTCCATTGCAGTAAGGGCAGTAGAAATTTTTTAATTTCAAAAAGAATCTTACGCGTTTAAAATAGTTTCGAATTTTGATGAAGACTCTCTCCTATTAAAAAAAAATATATACAATATATATAGGAATTATTCATGAATTGTCCAAAAATATATTCGCTATTAAGTTTTTCCTCAAATAGTAATTTCAAAATACAGTGTTGCTATTAAAAGGTTTGAAATCGTCATAAAGAATATTTCTTTCAAAAATGTTTTGTATTAAAACTTCTCATATGTGTACCCGTTATATTCAATATGAGTCTTTAATACTCTTTTTTAACCAAAGATTAACATTTACTTCTTGATAGACATTGAACAATTAAAATTATTTTTATTGACATCTTGTCAATACATGCAAAGTGCACAGTCTGAACTATTTAAAAAAAAAAGATAATATGGATTATATTAATTATGTACAATGAATATGGCGCCTCTGCCAGCGCTGCAGAGTTTGTTGGAGAATCGCCAGAGGGTCTCCAGCGACACCACGCATTTCGCGATCTACGAATAATACGTAGATCGCGTACTTCACCGCTGAGGAGATGGTGATGGCGTGGTCCTCGAGACCAACTGGAAAGATCCAGGACTGCAGGTCCGGCGGCCGGCCGATGATGGAGAACGCCTCTCGATCTTGATAGAGCATACAACAATTTTGTATCTTCATTTCTATAAACTATTTCGTATAATATACGTTTTTTGTGTAATTAATTTAGGTTTTCGAATTCATCAACATTTTTATAAAAGTTTAAATCCTTTGAGACGATTCAGTGACTCACTGTTGCCCTTTTTCAAAAATATTACGAAGCACTAGCGCGCCATCTGTTATGAAAATCAGAAACTATTTTAGACGCTTATGATTCCTTTTGAAATAAAACAATTTCTACTGCCCTTACTGCAATGGAAAAATTAATGAGAGGGCCTGGCTCATCAGTGGTGAACCCTTCCAGCGGTTTCGCCAGTTTAATCTACCATACCGCTGTAATATTGCCTTTATCGGTTTTCTTTTTATACTGATACTGAAGCTAGACTCTTGAAAGGGTATTTTAAATGAACTATGGACATTAGCTTTATAGTATCTATAGTTAAGACAGTCTAGTATTGTTCTTACTGCGATGAAGAACTAGTAATAGTTAACCTTTCAGTAGATTCGCCAGTGTAATTTACTGAATAAATTAAGCTATATTGTTTTATTTCCTACGCACACTTTGAAACCTGTTTATATAGAAATAAATAGCTTTATTTAATGACCCGTATTGATTTACTTTATAAATAAAACCCCAACACTTATCTTTTTCTCTATCTATAGATAATACAGATCAAATATTAGATATGTAAATATCTTTATTGTCGCGAGTCAAATATTAATTAAAATATTTATTAATCTGTGATATAGAATGGTAAACTTCTTAGAGAGAGAATCCAATTAAAATTTCCCGGAATTCAAACAATAGATGAAGAATATGAAATAAAATATATGTAAATATAATTTCGTTTATTTAAGTAAATATTTCTAAGATAATACTTCCTCCTAGGTGTGTTTATATTCATATGTACATACCATTATAGGTAAGGGTTATATTTAATTTACATATTATAATTAAAATAAACAATATGATACACAATATAATATTCTATTCAACTGTTCTGGCATAAGTATTAGCCTTCCGTTTTTTATATATAGGCTCCTTTATATATATATATACCCTCCAACTAAATAGAAGGAAGTCGACACAGTTGGTCAGATGGAAATCTGCTCACCAGCGCCCTCTAGTCTATAAAAAGGAAGCCAAAAGCTTCCCCATGTGCACTAGGTGCAAAACCGAACATATACTGGATTGTATTGGAAAGGACAAAGGATCCCTGTACCGAGAACCTAGAAGAGTTCTTTAACTTCTTTATGAGCACGACCTCCAAGATCTTGTCTAATTTATACTAATAAAATGATAAGTGAATATATATATATATATATATATGGTAATTTAAAACAACAACCTCATATTGTGTAGATAACTTATAACAAGATTGTCATGTTGTATATAGAAACACATCTATAAATAATTATGCGCATGATTAATCTGTGTCTTTACATCACCCTATGTAATGTAATTTGTACAAAGTGGATAAATAAATAAAATCTGTAATAGATTTAAGAGTTGAGCTAAAGCAGAGATCGAGCATAGTATTACCAAAACAACAAAGTCTAAAGATGTAAGTCATAAATCAGGTCGATTTACAATTCCCACAAACAAGGCCACCCACACTGTCACATGTGGTGGAATGCAGAGACCTCTCTCACACCTGGACAGGTAAAGGCGCCCTTTCTCAAACGCCCCTGTCACATAAGGTCACCCCGTCTTTAACCTATAAATCATCACCTTACAGTCTCTTGACAGTTCAGTCAGTTCAGTTCAGTTTAGTTTAGTTCACCCTTGGTGCAAGCCGCGTCGGTCGTATGTTATGTCGATCTCATCCAACATGTAATTAGGAAGAACTCGTCTATCTCCATCTTGTGCTTCTAGCTCAGCTTTTATCTGTTTACGGAACTTTCTTAGTGCAACTGTGTCTTCGTTTTTTGTGTGGATATCCCCAGCTTTCCACTCTGCCTCGACCACGACTGCCTGTATTTTGTGAGAACTTTTAAAGGTCTTCCAAGGTGCAGAGAGGTACTGGAAAACTCTACATCCTGACTGTTCCTCTTGGTCAACACAGTACAACAAGAGCTACCAGGACTTCAACATTATTTCAGTAGTCGACAGGATCTCTACAAAAGCTACTGAAATCATCATCTCATTACATGAGTCGACAGGATGACCAAAACGAAGGATGACACAACGAAGAGGTAAGAAGACTGTTCAGATAGAAAGCGAGAAAAAGCGAAGCTGGAGGAACAAACCGACCATTCCAACGAAACAACCAAGCAATCTCTCCCCCCAACAAGAGACGATATTTACGGAAGAAACGCCGCCCCAACGGACTTCCGCATACCTGCTAACCGATCGCCAACGCCGGGAGCAGGCTGACCGCGCCAACGACAGCCGAACTTCCCGCAAGACATGGAAACCGAGCAGCGATGTACCCAAACCCTGTGACAAGCTCCACACCTTCGACCTGACATCATCGAGACAATGATCAAGGCAACAAGCGACAAACAACTTTCCAGAATCTACAAGCTTCTACAAGTCCAACATGGAGCGACTTCCACGTCAGCAGGAAAACAACCAAAGAACACGTCTCCTGACTGAACTTTCATCCAAATTGTAAGTTTTAAAAAAAACCTACCTTAACTTTATCCTCAAGTTTAAAACTTGATTCCCTATAAATTTTGTATTTATATTTTCACTTTAAGCATTCTAAAATCAATTTTTACCTTTTTTATACCATTTTTTAATTCAATTTTTAAAACTTTCACATTTTCATTGATCAAATTTACTTTAATTTTTAATCAGATTATAAATTTCAAGTTATTACTCTCAATCTTACTAAAAAAAAAAAAAATTCGCCCATCACGCATTTTTACTAATTTACTAATCTTACATGCCTTTCCTAAATTTACCTAAAATGGCATTATCCAAAACTACGACTTGAAAAAAAAAAATCATTATTATTATTATTTTTTTTAAATCTCATTCGTCATAATTCTCAACTTATTTTTGTTTTACTTATTAGTTATCTTTATATCAAAAGACCAATATCTTTATCAATTCTTAAAATTTGGTAATGTTCACCATTTTAAGTAAGCGCCCAATTCAAATTATTTGTAACTCTCACGACATTGCCCTTTTATAAGAATCATTTTAACTAACATAATCAACGATCAAAAATATCAATTTTTAAATATAAATTAACGTAGGTGAAACACATTTTTTTTAATTGCAAAAATCGGAAGATACAATATCTTCAAAAACACCACTAGGGAAAACAACTATCTTTCCCAAAACAAGTTGAAAATAAAGATTCCCTCCACTTCATCGCCAGTAGCTAAATTAGGTCACAACCTACCAAACTTATTAACAACATTTTATTCTAACTTAGATACACTCCCTCGTCTCTACTTTTTACATGCATAATTAAGCATCAATAAATCTCTCTCAACAAATGTTACAACACTCACACATCACTTTATACAATTGGCAACAATTTTTAGTGCGCGACTTAACACACAAATCCAAATCTTGAGCCACACAAACTCCACTTAGCTCTATATCGTCGCCACAATAAAATAATTTCACATTAAGCATGCCACATCCACTAAGAGTCAAATATTCTCTCGATGTGTTTCATACAACAACCACCCATGACTTTATTAAATTTGTTATTCATGGTGAAACAGGTTAGATTTGTACCAAACTAAGACTTCACGTGACACCTTTTCATTCACATTTCTCACTTCGTGTCACAGTGCCACACCACAAAACTTTTTCACTTTTCAGGCCAAAGACGCCTTCACGCCTGTGACACCACATCTCAACTCAAAGCGTGTCCACGTTGAAAGTCGAACTTTCACCACACATCTAAACCTGACAACACTGAATAATATTTTTTCTAAACTAACTTCGAAACACAACAACTACGAACACCGAGAAAATCATATCTTTCAATTATAACAGTAAATTGCCAACTCAACAAAAGGAGAAAGTCAGTTTCAAGTAAGACAAAAAATAAACACCCCGCACGTGTGACCACCCCACAAATAGAGTTTCCGTGAAAAAAAGGAAGTGGACGCTCTTTATGACGTCGCTCCCCTGGTCACTGTTATCTTTTGAGAATATCTTCTCTCCCCCCTCAAGCAGTCATCTTGACCGCTAGCTTCATGATCGCCATTTTAAACAAATGTTTCAAACCAACCATTTAGATTTCCTCGAGAATCTCACAAATCTCACCAACGAGATATCACAACACAACATACTTTAAACATTTTACATGTTAATTGATAACACCAATTAAAACAATTTGGTTAAGTCTTATATATACTTTTTAACGCGAAAGAGAAATCATTCTCTACATACCAGCATTGAGGACAAACGAAAATATCGTTTCACATATTCCCAGTTTCAGAGTCATAGAAACACCGATGTTACCAAAGGGATATAATCTAGTCACACACCACAACTGTAACTTTTCGTCAAAAGAGACAATTTTTGTTCAATTTTACACTACTTAAAATTTATCCAATCATTAATAACCTTCAATTATATTATAAATTTTGTATAAAATCTTGAATAATTATTCTTATTCTTACCTTTCAATTATATAAACAAATTTTTAATCCAACATTTAAAAAAAAAAACCTTTAATCAAATTTACTTTTATTTTTCATGATATTATTTTAGTATTGTAAAACATCTAATTGTTTCAAAAATTATTTTTATTTTATTATTTATTATATATTTTATATATTACAGGTTTAATTTTGTCCACTTACACTTTTTGTACCCGCAATCATATTTCTATATTTCTATTCACTATATTTTATTTGTTTAAATACCTTTATTATCTGACAAAGTTTATCATCCACTATCGGGCATCTACAACAATCGTTTTCAACAATCATATTCTTTAACCAATCCCCTATATTTTTCATCACTATCTTTTCAGTCATTGCGTCACATCAATGTAGAAAAACGACAGCACTGCTTGACAATTTATTTTTTGATTTCGTAATTCAACAAACGCCTTGAACACAGTTCCCCAGACTTACAAATCCAAACTTCTGGTCTGAACAAGCTTCAAGAGTTTATTTCATTTCATCCGCAGAGCAAATCACCAACGCATACACAAAGCGTTCACTTTTTTCAACTTTCAACTTTTTTTTTCAGCTCTAGCGGACCACATTCAACCTTTGATTTCGAGTCAAGTCAGATCACCTACTGTCGCTACAATTCTACTTATCGCATGGCTCTATTTCACTCCTTTCTCAATCATATTAATAAGCAACTTTTCTTCAACAACTTTTAACCCAATAATCCTAAAATTGTGACAAAACACTGTAACCCTTATATAGGATCGCAAGTGAAACATTGCCAAGGAAGACAGCTCAAGTCTATATCCTCGCTTTGCACCTGGATCTGAGTATTTGGTTTACATGGGCACTTCTAACAATTACATATTCTTCAACAACTTTTCAACCCAATAACACTACAATTGTGACAAAGCACTGTTACCCTATACAGGATCACAGGGGAAACATTGCCTAGGAAGACACTCAAGTCCATATCCTCGCTTTGCACCTGGACCTAAGTATTTGATTGCATGTGTAAATCTCACAATTGCTTATTCTTTAACTACTAACCCTGTCAAACGCCCACCAATATTCTCTGAGAATGTGAATTTTTATGTCATCATTTTATTTTAATCATCTTTTTGGTTAATCAAACAAAATGTCATTTTTATTTCACTTTTATATATCCAACAAATATCATCTTGTTATAGCCTTTTTAACCCTCACAGTTTAAATTAATTAAAATAAATTTTAATTACTTACCTGTGTTAGAGAGGCTTTACCCGCCTAAACCCGGATAAACCCTTTCACTCCCGGGGCCCATCTATGGTAATTTAAAACAACAACCTCATATTGTGTAGATAACTTATAACAAGATTGTCATGTTGTATATAGAAACACATCTATAAATAATTATGCGCATGATTAATCTGTGTCTTTACATCACCCTATGTAATGTAATTTGTACAAAGTGGATAAATAAATAAAATCTGTAATAGATTTAAGAGTTGAGCTAAAGCAGAGATCGAGCATAGTATTACCAAAACAACAAAGTCTAAAGATGTAAGTCATAAATCAGGTCGATTTACAATTCCAACAAACAAGGCCACCCACACTGTCACATGTGGTGGAATGCAGAGACCCCTCTCACACCTGGACAGGTAAAGGCGCCCTTTCTCAAACGCCCCTGTCACATAAGGTCACCCCGTCTTTAACCTATAAATCATCACCTTACAGTCTCTTGACAGTTCAGTCAGTTCAGTTCAGTTTAGTTTAGTTCACCCTTGGTGCAAGCCGCGTCGGTCGTATGTTATGTCGATCTCATCCAACATGTAATTAGGAAGAACTCGTCTATCTCCATCTTGCGCTTCTAGCTCAACTTTTATCTGTTTACGGAACTTTCTTAGTGCAACTGTGTCTTCGTTTTTTGTGTGGATATCCCCAGCTTTCCACTCTGCCTCGACCACGACTGCCTGTATTTTGTGAGAACTTTTAAAGGTCTTCCAAGGTGCAGAGAGGTACTGGAAAACTCTACATCCTGACTGTTCCTCTTGGTCAACACAGTACAACAAGAGCTACCAGGACTTCAACATTATTTCAGTAGTCGACAGGATCTCTACGAAAGCTACTGGAATTCTCATCTCATTACATAAATATATATACTCATATTACATATTATATCGACGCACCAAGAAGCAGTTGTCCGATTTATATGAAAATTCGTATACAAAGAGGTTTCGACCAAACATGCAAATGATTGAAATTTGGTGGCCGAAGTATGCAAAGCAAGAGCTCCAGCGCATCTGAACTGCGCATCCAGCACGAGCATTCTAGACTCAATATGCGCGGCACGAGCTGATTTTCAGAATTTCTGTTTAATATTTTAGCAGTACGCCTGTTTCTACTGTATCAATGCCTTGCTGAAAGATTCGTGCTCATTACGAACATATGTCAGAGTTTGAAACTGGTCGTGCCATTGGATTGAAAGAGGCTGGTTGGTCTAATCGACTAACCGCGCGACATCTGTGTCGAAGTGATGCGGCTATTAGGCGATGTTGGCAAAAGTGGGTCAACAACGGAAGAATTTAACGTCTGGACGGCAGCGGTCGACCAAGGGCAACAACAGAACGGGAGGACAGAGCAATTGTCAGAATGGCTGTCGCAGCACCGGAATTCACGTTAACTACCATCCAACGTGTGACCGGCACACAAGTGTCCAAAATGACCATTAACAGGCGACTGAGAGAGCGGAATCTAAGAGCTCGCCGACCGTTACGATGCCTAAGCCTCACACCCGTGCACCGACAAGTCCGACTATAGTGGTGTCGGGAGCGATCAACTTGAAACTGCGCTGACTGGGGACGTATAGTCTTTAGTGACGAGTCCCGTTTCTTACTGTGTCCTGACGACCGTCGCAAACGTGTCTGGAGACGTCCTGGGCAGCGTGTGGATCCTGGCCTTACTGTCGAACATCACACAGGTCCACAACAGGGCGTTATGGTCTGGGGTGCCATTTCATTTGATAGCAGGACCCCATTGGTAGTCATTCCTGGCACCCTGACAGCACAACGGTACGTAGATGACATTCTACGTCCTGTTTTGTTGCCGTTCCTCTCACATCACCCCGGGCTTACTTTTCAGCAAGATAATGCCCGGCCACACACGGCACGTGTTACTATGGATTGTCTTCAATCTTGCCGAACTCTTCCGTGGCCAGCAAGGTCGCCTGAACTTTCGCCCATAGAGCACATCTGGGACGTGATGGGAAGGCGATTTCAACCATCCCGGAATGCTGACTATTTAGCCCGACAGTTGGAGACAATTTGGCAAGAAATCCCGCAGCACACCATCCGGAATCTTTATCAGTCCATGACACGCCGGGTGGCAACCTGCATCCAGGCCAGTGGGGGTCCAACGACATATTGACATTCTCGATTTGTGTCGATCAAACTCTGAAATAAAACAATTAATTGTTCTGAAATTTTCATCGTTTTTTCCCTTATACATGCTCTTCACATACACCAATTTTTGTCCTAATCTGACAAGTCCTTCTTGGTGCGTCGATTATTTTGTTATACAGTTTGTATATATATATATTAAAAATAAAAAAGGCATATCCTGACCAGGAGCACATGCGCTTTTCAGATGGCCTTCAGAAAAGTACATGTGCTCCTGGTCAGGATATGCCTTTTTTATTTTTAATATCAACACCTGACCTTTTTATTTTTTTATTTTTTCTATTATTTTTTCATATATAAATAGGCTCGCTTCTCTGTTTTCCAGAAACTGGAATACTATATTTCGGATTATATTATATGTACACTACATGCCTATACGTTCACCATGACATGGTGGTTAAATGTAGTAATTCAATAATATTGTTTATTTACATTTCAATTTTAAAATTTCAGTTGAAATATCTGCGCTGAGCACGTATGTTAATATTTCATGTAAGATATAGTCGATGTTTTTTATTAAGCCCGTTAAAGAGTGATTATCGCTTGAAATCTCGCATTTTATAATAAAAATAAACTCATTTTGATAACTTTTGTTATATTTTCAAATGTAGCAATTACTTTTCCTGTAAGTACACTCAAGAACGAAACTAAAGGTAGTGCAAATTCCTTGATGTTGACTGTTATCTTTTTTTTTTTTTTTTTTTGAAAGAGACAGAGGCAATTTTGTTTACACTTGGTTATCTCGTGTGTCTTCAATAAAGATTACTATATATCTAATAACTCTCAGAGTTATTGTCTGAATCCAGATATACATATATGCTGAAAGGTAAAACTTCCATATGTTTAGTCCATAATTGTAAAATAAAATTACAATTATGGAAACACCTATCTATAGTTTGCTTGAACATAATCAAAGTTAAACTTTCAAGTTCAAAAACTACATGTATATAAACAGAATTGACCTACTGGTGGTTTAAATTGGCAATATCTCTGGGAAGGGTCAGCACTAAAGAGCCTTCCAATTATTATTACCGTATTCAGTATATTAATGGCGAAATTCATCAACTAATTTGAAAAATATAAATAGCGTTGAATGACTCCATCCTCCAAATAAAAAAGTACTATATTCATAATGCAAAAAGTCATCTCAAAGAACCAATATCTTGGTGGTTTAATTTTTTAAAAGACTATATACACTCATGGACTAAACTTAAGGAAGTCGAAATATTTTTAGGTCTTCTGCATTTCTTTTTTGAAAGAGACAAAGGCAATTTTGTTCACACTTGGTTATCTCGTGTGTCTTCAATAAAAGTCACAGTAATATCTTTCAGAGTTATTGTCTGAATCCCGATATACATGCTGAAATCTAGAACTTCCTTAAGTTTTATCCATGAGTGTGTTGGATGCTGCACTTGGCTACTCAGCGCGACCTCTTTATTCTAAAACGTATACAAAGGTCTATTAACGGGGAAAAAAAACGAAAACGATTTTCTCTTTATAAACAAAAATTCGACAAACTACTACAATCTGTTTAATTACGATTTACACAGTTTTCTATCGCCACGACGAAAGCAGACTCTATCAAGCTGGAAAAACATCGCGCCAAACTTTCATATCAATTTTAAACGCCTCTCGAAAAACGACTTTTTACACATCGTGCTTTTAAAATGTCGCCTTTTACACAGCCTTTATATGCAAAATCCTGCCATCTTCAATGCTCGAGGTCTGAGACGTTTGAAAGACTTTTTGGATTTAAACGGTGAAATACGAGATATCCACGATTTATTCCCCCACGCCACGCGAAACATTCGGAACGATTTTCAAAGAATCACTACGTTCTACAATGAAACGAAAATTATAAATTTTAAACCAAACAACCATCCCTCCTGCGTTCACCTTCCCATTACGTATAAATCGCGCCTCTTCTCACGATTCAAGAGCAGCGCGCTACGCCAAATTATCATATCGTCTTTTTTTAATTTGAATTACGCTGAAGAAAAAACGGCCAAATGGACGTTCGACACTGCGCCTTGCTGGCACAAGGGAATAAATATATACGATGACATCGCAAGGCGTTTGAAGCTGAGAGCTCTACCTTACCCTACAAGAAATGGAAAATCTTCCTGCACCACCTGCGGAGGACCCCCAGATATCCGGCATCGCTATACAGAATGCGCTGTGACGAAACCATTTATCGACAACGCTATTGAAGAATGCCGAAACGTCGACCCACTATACAGGTTCACTCTTTCTAAATTCATCTTCGACAAGGAAAAGATCGAATTACGACGTATTTTAAACAGAACAAAATACGATATTTATAAATTTTTCATCAATGTAGATTTTAATTGTACCCCCTCCCCCACTAACTCTTAAAATTGTAACGTCGTTTTTATGACTTAATAAAAATCGATTTTGGTTGTGTATAACTAGATAACAACGTTTACTCCTCTGATATCCTTAATTACAATAAAAAACTATTCCGATTAAATCAGAAAAGTAAATCTCGGATATTATATAGCGCGCGAGTGCATGATAGGCACATGTTTAAAGACTAATCACACGTTAGCATGCAAATTGGCCCATGTAAGATATTTTAACATCACGCATATACGTATGAACAGCAGCGAAGTGATCAAGTCAGAAAGTTAAAATGGTTACATAATGCAGCTTTCCACATATACGGGGTTCGCTTTAGACAATTTCTGTGAGGGAGTTATAGGAATTTGTAATAGAATGAGCAACATAACTAATTGGAAATATTGAAGCATTGAATGTTTTACTCAATTTTAATTTATAGCTTTCGCCTTTATGCTGCAAAATTACATGAATATAGTATATAAATATGTAGGATGGTTGCGTGCGTGTTGGTGTGTCTTATGGAAAGGCCGTTGATAAATTTATAATTATTTTTATAAAATAAATTGATTTATTTAAATACAGAAATATATAAAGAGAAAAGAAGTAACGGCCGCTGGAAGCAAGCCTTGTTGTTCGAGTGACGCGCGTGGCCAGAGTCCCGAATGCCGCCCGCGCATGCGTAGTCAGGCCGCCACACTACTGCCCGTATGTGTAGTGAAGCTTTGTCCCAGTTCGCGCTCGCTGAGGCAAAGTGTGGTCGCCACAAATATATTATATTTAACCAAGTTGCTCTCGGAAGGATAATACTCATGTACCTATAGAAGCATATATTCCTTTAATTATGTATCAGATTGATGTATTATGTTCAACAGTCCAGTAAAAACTTCATTAGTGATGATTAAGAATGATCCGCAACACCAGTTTTAGAAATTTCATACAAAAGCCAGCCTGTTTCGAACTATGGCCTTCATCAGTACATGGGCATCTTCGATTTCATAACATCCTACAAGAGGGTTTTTTACTAGGGTGATGAGCATAATGCATCGTTCTGATCTATAATTAAAGGAAGAGATCTTCTCTATAAGTACATATTATATGATAGCATTTACACTTTTTACCAGGTACTATATAATTACAAGCATCAAAAGATTACCTCAAAATGTCTAAAAAATATTTGTTGCCTAATTAAGAAGTAATCATTTGAATTAGCTCCTCAATTTGCCAATATACCTACTCCATTACATAAGTGAGGAGTAAAAGATTTCGTAAATTATCAATTAGACTTCATCCAAAAACTAATAAAAATTCTCTACTATCAACCTAACTTCTTAATTACTAGTTTATATTCGAATATTTCCAAAGTTTTTAATGATTTACCTAAGGAAATGAAAAGGAAGATATTATATAAAACTATTTACGGCTAAGGGTTGCGGAAATTTAGAAATTTTTGCCGTTGTAATTAGGTTAATTTATCTTTCAAAAAGAGTTTTACAGATTTTTCTTCCTTAATGATATTGGAGAGTATTAGCGTTGGTTGACTAATTTTGTTAATTATTAGAGAAATTAATAAATGAGAGGGTTATTGAAAGTTGTAAATAGGGATAAATGTATGCACCAAGTGTAAATGACTTTAATTTGTTAGAGGCATTTATATTTATTAATTTATTTGGAATATTTTTCCTCTTTCTCTCTCTTTCTTAATCCTTTCATTTCTGTGTCCTGCTCGACTTATATTTTTTATAGGAAGCACTGCTCACCTACACTCATAGACAAAACGTAAGGAAGTTTCATACTTAAAACACAAATCATTCATTGAGCTATATAAAGGCGGATTTCCCTCATACATATAAATTCAAACGTTATATATTTTACAAAATATTTTAAAATGTAATTTAAATATAATAATAAAATATATATATGCCTAAAGGTAAAACTTTCTCGAATTTTGTCCATGAGTGTAAAGACTCCTTAAAATCACAAATTAGAGAGACTGTGAGTACATAGCAACAAAACAGCCTCCACACTAGAATCCTATATGAATATCTAACTGATACAAAAACTCCATTTCCTTCTAATTGCTGCTCTAGGCGGTAAAAACGCCTATGTGACGTCATTCAAACCACCCACGTAAGCTAACTAATCTCACTAACTACAAAAATACAATCTACTAGTTAAGTATAGTTAGTGAGCGTAGGTGTGGAGACAATATTAATTATTCCTTACATGTTGGCACATTTCTTTGATTATTATTACTAGTTATATCCACCCCCTCTGTCAACAACATCGTGTGTGATAGTCATGCTAGCTACAGCTTCTATTTATTATATGTTACCATCCAGTGCTGACAAAGTCAGTCAATATTGTCAAGCCTAAAGGTATGAGAGTGAAGTTAGAGAGACCTCCTCACTAACTGAAGTAGAAATCTTTGATAGTGGGAGAAACTGATAATCTATAAATATATTTAAATATAATCAATAATATTTTTATATAAAAAAAAAGATGTACCTGTATCAGTGAAAGGAAGAAAAAACCTTTTTTTTTTCAAAATATTCCAAAAGATTGCTCCCTCTTTATCAATTCATTAGGCAAAAATCTTAAAGGCAATTTAAAGTTTCCTGTAGATCACATGGAAACAAGAACTTCAATTTACATATTTACACATATAAGTCCCTTTTTTTCAACATAAATACTCATATATATATATTAAATAAATCGCCTTTTAACTTTAACTATCACAATAATATATTTTATAATCTTATATTACATATATATTTTTATTTGTTCTGAAAATAGAGCGATCCATATTCAAATATTTAGATAATAAAAAGGCATATATTGGATTGAATAAAATATATATTATGAACAAATTCAGCGCTGTATAGTGTTATAACACTTTAATAATGTCAAATATATTTGTTATTTTTATCTATATAATAATATTTATATTTAAAAGTATTATATATGGTTAACTATATAAATAAACATATATTTTTACCCTGTTTAGTTTCTCTAGAACATTATTGTTATGTAATTAAAGTAAGTAAGAAGGTTGAATCCGTAACCAATGTATCTTTGCATATTATTTATTATTTATAGCAATTATACAGAACAAATCTTGGTATATATGTAATATATTTTGAGTTAGATAGTACACAACCTTTTTCTAATATATATTATAACCCCATATCTATATAAAAATATGTATCGACCTTGTAAAAATGGATGTAACAAATAAAACAAAGAGGCAGACGTAGATCAGACGAAAACAACCCGGCGCTATAAAAGTGGCGTGATTACACAGAGTAACAATGGCTATAGACGAGCTCGTGTTCAAAAAGGAACTTGTATGTATATAATTTCTATTGTTTTTTTTTTTTGTTTTCATGTAGACATATATGTAGTAATCCCGACCAAGCCGGCGTGGAATGTACTGGGCAGTCGTGGTCGTGGGTGCGTGATGGGATTCCCGCACGGGGACAGCAAGAGACAGAGGCAGGTCTAGATGGTAACTCCAAGAGGTAGAGGTAAACCACGGACGAAGGCAGTCGAACCACGGGCGCCGCGGATTCCCTAAGCCTACGCGGATAGAAGGGGGGGGGGTGAGAGTCCCGACCAGCAGTTGTTTTCAGAGTGACGCCGTTACGTATAACGGCGTCACTCTGAAAACAACTGCTGGTCGGGACTCTCACCCCCCCCCCCCCCTTCTATCCGCGTAGGCTTAGGGAATCCGCGGCGCCCGTGGTTCGACTGCCTTCGTCCGTGGTTTACCTCTACCTCTTGGAGTTACCATCTAGACCTGCCTCTGTCTCTTGCTGTCCCCGTGCGGGAATTTCATCACGCACCCACGACCACGACTGCCCAGTACATTCCACGCCGGCTTGGTCGGGATTACTACATATATGTCTACATGAAAACAAAAACAAAACAACAATAAAAATTATATACATACAAATTCCTTTTTGAACACGAGCTCGTCTATAGCCATTGTTACTCTGTGTAATTTTTCAACAATTATTTGTTCTTTCGAATCTCGTTCGTGAGAAATTTAAACTGAATAACATTTAAATGATTTCTGCACATTTACAATTTAATTTTACAAATTTATTCTTCATTATCTAATTAAGAAATCTCTAAATATCTAGTTTCCTTAATTTATTTAATCAGTAAATCTCCATCCCAAAGGAACTCCAACGCTAAATGAACTATATTTTTTTATTATATATGTTCATAAAATGATTTAAATTAAATTTTCGTTTAATTTGTTTCAAGTATTTTTCTATTGTGTAATATTTACCCCTTTTGTATAATCTTATTTAATAGTTGTTTTTATAATTGTTTTCTAGATAACCAAGTGTTTCTTTAGTTTTAATTTATTTGTATTTTCTTATCATATATGTGTGTCGTCAACAGCAGATAGGCTATATTTTGTTATAAATCTTAATGACAATTTTTCTATATAATATATTTCAATATTTCAATTTAATGAAATCAACAAACAATCTACGAGTAAGGTAAATCTACCTTGTAAGGTTGAGTATCTTTTACGATTTTATTTATTTAGCTCTCGCTCTAAAACATGTCCTTCAACAGGAAAACTACTTACTATGTGGAAGTATGACTTCCAGCTAACTATACACTGGAAGCCAAACTTCTAGTACCCTGTTTTAAGGAATGTTAATCCGAAAGATAGAGAAATAAAAATGGTAAAATATACTCAACCCTGGATTGCTATTTGATTTCATTAAATTATAAGTCAGTGATGAACGTGTATTATATATTATATTATCAAATATTTCTATATATAATTGAAACGGACAAATTTCTGATAAAAAAATAAAATTTCAGATGATGGCCCCAGCCAAAATTCAACTGATCATTTATATTTAGTAAAAAAAGATGTACCCTATTTTAGAAGAAATCGGTTAAAATATTAAATATTTTCTTCGAAGAGAGGAACTTCTACCTCTTTAAAAAGTTAAACATAGAAATTTCTTTATGATCTTTGCCCTATTAAAACCAGCTTTGTTAACATAGACAATTATAGATGCCCAATCCCTAGCCTACCAAATCGAGTCTATGGTCTACTATTGTACAGCGTAATTCTCTAACCTACTGGCCTGTTATATTCATCGTAGAATAAAGGATATTTTTATGTGATTATACACATACACAATAACATGAAGGTTTATCCAAATAACTTATATACAACATTAAGATTTATAAATATACTATTATCATATGAATAAGGAAAGCAAATAGATTGAAATAATTGGCGTATCCACCCTTAATTTATATTTATCTTTTTCGTATTCTAATTTATATAATATTGAAGATAAAGGTTGCCTGGCCAGCATTCATAGTTCTTTTATTAAAAGACACGTCGTACATAAAAATGTTTTCATTTATTTTCAATGATATTGCCATGTGGAAAATAAGGAAGACAAAAATTTCAGGAGGAAACAAAATTTATTTCAGGGAAGGACAAACTATGAATTGTAAACAAAAGATAAGCCACGAGGGAAATTTACAGAGTCGCAAGATATGAAAAGAAAAGACCACTCTGTTAATAAAAAATAATAAAATTAATAAATACTATGTTACAATATTTATTAAAGAAACTACTTTATATACATTTTGAATTTCATCTCATGAGAAGAAGGTGTCAATAAAGTCTCTATTCTTGTTCCGATTAAATTTGAAGGATAGGAATACGAAAGATTGATAGAGATTGAAACTGATTTATTACAACGTTCATATAAGATTATATAAGGTTATATGCATAAATATGAGTAAATAAGATTATGTAATGGTAAATATATATGATTATATAAATGTAAAAATATAAAACAATTGACAATTATACATATATACAAAAACATATACAAGGTCTTCATTGGGGACGAGAACGGCTTTGCCACCGATGGACAGCGAGAGAGAAAGAGAGACAAAAATATATTCTTACTATGAGTATATACCTTTAAACGTTTCTTATAAAAAGGTTTTACTATTAAGTTTAGTTGTGTACGATAAAATAAGTTAGAATTTCTTCTCGATTTTTTTGGACGTAAAAAAAGAGAGTTTTCAAAGTGTGAAATTAAGTCGTTGAAAGGTATATATAGAGGAAGAGGCAACAAGATATCAATGAAGAAAATTAAATAGAAGCGGGCAAATCAACGCCCACCAATTCAACACAGGTGATTCAACAGGATGAAAAATAAAGAAAATCTCTTTAAAAAGCCCATCAAAGCGATAGGAAAAGGTCAAAAATAATAATTGGATTTTCAAAGAGTTCTGTAGTCCCTGAAGGCCGAGATAAAAGTGCCTGGCAACATCGATAGATGGAATTTCTTTTGGCGCTCAAATTTTATTATAGCAGACAACAGGTGCTGGCCTCTGGTCATCTGTTAATACAATTCTTTTGCCCAGTCTTTTGATTTCTTTTATTGATGCCATTTATAGAGCCCTTAATAGCTAGTTCAATTAATACTGCTTTCTCTAATCAATGTCAAATCCATTAGTAACTTTCATATCTATTCTTAGCACACCAACTTGTCTTTCCCATTTCTCCTTTTTAGAAATATTCTTGCATTTATGAAAATATATTTCTGGATATGCTTACGAATATTCTTTGAAACATTTTGTAAAATTAAAGTCTTCCTTTAAGCTAAATTTCCATATAGAAAGTCGTTCCCGAGTCAAAAAGAATTAAAAAACGAAACTTATTCATTTAGAGAACCTATTTACATATTATGCAAAAATATATAGCTTTGTAACATTTCCTTTGCGCATTAAACTTGTAAAAAAAAAACATTTTAAAATCAAGTAATTCTCCAAATCTTTTATTTCAAATTTTATATAAAATTTTATGAAATATATCAATTTTTCTCAAATTCACGAAATTCAGAAAATGGATTATTTATTCTACGTAACTCGTGTATTTGAGTAAATGGAAAATTTCCCAAAGACTTATATTTGTTAAGTATCATTAATAAAAGGCTTTTTGACCAGTATGTTCGAGGATTAAAACAGAAAAACATTCAGTTGATTTTTATTACGGTAGATGTCGCAAGTTCAATACAACATTCAACTATATAATTTGAATTGTTTATAATTCAAAACACACTTTCCATCCTGTATAATATCTATAATAAATCACTTTTGTCTATTTATATTCACACTATATATACCATGCAATGATATGTGTTAAGATTATAAATATTACCTCCCTAAAAGAGTCGGTAAAGTATAAAATTGAAACATATATATGTAAAATATAAGACGTTCTGCTATTGATGTCTAGTATATGTCATTAAAACCATGGTGAATAGTTAGAAACAGCTTTGTTTGTGTCGTGTTCTCTACCTAAAAAAAATAGCAGTTGACGAACACTATACGGTATAAGATATTTATTTCTATAAAATGGGATCCTTTCACTCTCCTCTTACACTCTATATATATCCAATCATTTTTACATAATTAATTTTCTATCAGAAAATTAATACATATTTACATATATGCTGCACTTTTTCTCCAAGAATAAAATCTGCATATGGAATCATTACAGTTTGTAAGTTTGCCAAATAGCTTCTCGTGTATAAAGCAGTTACACTTTACACTTAGAAGATACCAGGAGCCTTTTTTCTGTTATTTATACCTATTGTGGTTGGGCTAGGCCTGTGTAATTCAGGAACCATTGAGGTAATATACTTTATTGAATAAAAGACTTCTCTATTTAGGATTCGATCCTGGGTTCTGGTGACCTACAATCGACAGATCAAAAATTCTGCCCACGGAGTAGAGCAAAGATGATAACAGTTCCTGCGAGCCCATTGTTGTCTACAGTTTATCCCATCCACTGCTGAAGAGTATAACTAAAGGAATCCAATTTATCGAACCAGACGATTCAGTATTCACGCCGGAAACGAGCTGATTTCGTCTGGTGCAATTATTTCTTTTGATTCAGCAAGTGCCATTCAGCCATCCCGACTGTCTCGGCTTTCTTGTCACGTCTGTATGGGACAGGTGTGGAATAAATTGTCGCCGAGAATCCATATCAGAAGGTCTTATTTATAGCTCCTATTCTTCAAGATATATCCATGATTCTAACAAGGCTATATGTGAATAAAGACAAAATATTGCATGTGTTTGTTCCGATATTATATTTAAGCAATATTTTACCTATCTCTGGATGAAATGATGATACGCTATAGAGTAAAGTCGGGAAGAATTCGCTTTCATAATTTTTCTTAATAATAAATGAGTCCGATACGTGACTAATTTGCATATTTCTTTTACACACACACATAAAGCTTTATTAAGACAACCGGTCTTATACAGATTCACCACAGGAAGAAATAATAGAAGGAGCTCCTATACTCCAGGCAACGCAGCACCCAACAACAGCCTCCAGGTCCGACGCATGTCCAATGGCCACAAGTTCCTTCATGCATACGTCATGGAACTAATTTGCATATTTCTTTTGCTCTAGCTATTTTCCTACACTATGTATCGTCTCTAGATACTATTTCGAATCATTGTTGAGTAGATAATGATGATAAACCTTCTGGAAAGTGTTTCTTCATTTGAGACAATACTAAGGGTATTATATATAGGAGCTGCTAAGAAGTAGGTACACTATATAGGACAATTATGACAATTGAAACAGATTTTATTGACTTCTTGTCAATAATTTACATTAAAAATGGGAATAAAACTAAAATATATATGATCATGCGGGGGATGTGCCCCGGCGAGTAGGCCTTCTTTCCCAGGCGATGAGCGGGTCCTCTGCTCCTCCGGTCAGCCCAACCTGTACGAAGTACCGGTAGATGATGGATTTGGCCGACGCCAGGATGGCCAGGTCGTCATCTTCGAGGCCAGACCCGGAAATCCAGGCCCGCAAGTCAGGGGGTCGCCCGAGGACACTGAAGGCTTCGATGATGAGGGGCCTGATACGACTGCAGCTCCAGTAGCGATGGTCAAGGGAGCGATCCACGGAACCGCAGGCCTGGCATGATGAACTGGTCGAGGCCGGATGGTTCGGGTGGGGCAGGGCATGGAGGACCAACCTAACCGCAATGTCGGCGTCGTGGCCCGAGAAGGCGCAGCGCCGCAGTGAGGTCCAGTCGAGCCTGGCCGGCGCGTCAACCACAGATGTCCATCTGGAGATAAGCCTGGTGATCGGCTGTGCCGCGAGGCTTAAGTCTGTTTTATGTTGTGCTACTTTAGTTGGAATCATAGAACAGTCATTTATTTCAATGACATCTTCTTCCCTTGTTTTCTTCGAAAGGTAAAGCTCTATAGACAGTAGTGAAACTCTTTCACTTCTGTTCTTCTATATAAATCAGTTATTTAATTGTACAAGTAGTCGATTGTATTAAACTAGGTTAATTGTATAACTAAATCTACACAACATCGTGATGATATCAAATAATGATATAATATTTATTCACAAATTGAAAATTTGGTAATTACTTTCTATTTAGAGAAACAAATTTGAATATCATGCTGTTGACCTTCGTCAGCTTGGTGAAAAATACCTTTCCAATAAACACATAAGCATCTATAATTTAAAATAAAAAACAAAGCGATATAGATGATAATAAATTAATATAAGAACTTATTCGCACTTTTAAAACATTGAAAGCCTATAGAGTAAACTAGTTTTGTCAAGGTATAAAAAATAATCTTATGGAAGACTCTCTGGGTAGCAAGAAAGCCAAGACGTGGGTGGTGTTAGTCCCTTGAAAGTTTAATCTCTGGGATTTTAGAGCTCGCGGATCTGTAGCGGAAGTTACATTGAAGCAATGGTTGGACCGGAAATTTGGAGAGCTTGATCAATACGATGTCTCTCTCTTTCTTCTCTCTCTCTCTTTCTCTCTATCTCTGGATTTACCACCAAGGCCCTCCTTGATCTGTCTCAGAGTCTGCAGAATTCCAATTAAGTTAGAAGGGAATATAGTTATGACCACCCCTTTCAAATCTTTCCACAAACCTTACAGTGCACTGGGCAAAATATTAGGATCGAAGAGTTTAAACTTATTAATGGTTAATTCTTTCAAATATTTTTGTCAGTTTGATCACACAGATCAATTATAAATACTATATTCAACTCTAAATACTATATAATACTATACATACAATATAATACTATATTCAACTATAAATATTATATTCGGTTGTTGGATCTAATTTGTAGAAATTATTAGCAATTAGGAGAAATAGATCTTTTAATCTAATAATTACCATAAGCCTATAATTATTGAAATTATCTCCAAGAAATTTCTATATAAATTGCTGAAATCAAATAAGATATGATTGGAAAGTGTGGAATTGTCCAAATATTTAACCTGTTTTAATTTACCAGACCGCTCTTTACATTGTTGGACGAATATAACTGGAGATTTAAAGGAATAATTAGCTATGCTATTCATTGGATATAAAATTTAAATAAATACATCTCTCTAATTTTCTTGACTAGTTCTCACAAGTTTTGGCCTTCTATGATGATCAAACAATATAATACAATATTGTAGAGAAAGATGGTAGAATAAACAAATGAAACCAAAATGAATAATTAACAATGATAAGACAAGGCTCCCAATATTTATTTGTTTAATTCATTTCATGACCATAATTCTACCATCAAAACATATCTATAGACATCTTTGAATAAGGTCTTTCTCCAGAACGTGATATCAATATTGTTTCTTAGGTTTTTAACATAAGGAACTATTTAAAGTTAGTTTACTATAATATGAGCGAGCACATATTTCCAACAAATACAATAAAAGCACATTTTACTCCCATATAATAATTTATATATATCTCTAAGATATTTTAAAACTCTTCTAAAAACGCTCCTCGACTGAGCATCAAAATAATCTCAAAGATACAAAAGATTTCACCAGGCAATTAAGCTGAAGAGAAAGCGCCACTTGAGCGAGCTAAGTTCAATCCAACCGTTAAAATTTCTACTTGATATCTTTACCTAAACTTTATTTCCAACATCCATCACAATAAACATGAAATATATAGTATTTACGTCAAAATATATTTTTACATTGAATTTCTCTGTTTTACCTTGTGTGAAAATTAATATTTAAACAATACAACGAATTACTTAGTGCGAAACAATATTTAAATATGGTCTTTTGGTATTTTAATGCTATATTTATATTTCTCTTTTAAACGTTGTTATTAATTATAACGAATCTTTTTTGAAGAACTATATAATTCGTCTGTTTTCTCTTTACGGTTTTGACGTTTTAAATGATAAATATAAAATCAAATTATTCCATATTAAATCATTAAAATGATATATTCTAAAATATCTTTCATATTATAATGTATTATATTTTTAAAAAATAATTGGAAAATATTTCTGCTATTTCAACAATTTTGAAAAATATATAGGGTTCAAAGAATGGATATTAAATTGAAATTTTATTGTTAAATGTCAACATTAAAAATGAATTGTGAAGATATTTATTTTTATGAATTAAACATCAATGAGATTTCTAAATAAATATTTAATTCTTTCAACACAAACAAATTGTTTTAATAGAATTAAAACGTTGAATTTTAACAAAATTGAAAAATAATTGTTTTAAAATTGCGCATAAATCCAACAAAATCCATTGTTTGAGCGCTGAATTCTGAATAGAGGATAGCCTTGACTTACTTTAAAGGTCTTGGTCAAAATTTCCCAAAAGATTGATGACTCTGGGATTTACACAAATTTCTTTTCTGCGCGAATTTAAATCCTTTGACGAAATCCTTGATCGTATAATATTTTTAAAATGTTTAAAATATAGCAAATTATTCGCATGTTTTGACACTTATTTTACACAAGGTTCAACTCTAAAAAAAATAGTAAGAAAATGATAAATGAGTTGTTTTGTTATATATTTTTTTCGAATAGAAAAATATTTGATAATAAATCATTTAAGTGGTATATTTTTAAATAAAAATAAGGTTCCATATTTTCCATTCTGAAAGATGATGTCAGTATTTATTATCACGATGTTTTAAATTGTGTTTAACATTTTTATAATAACCTGAAATTATTCTAAGAATATAATAAAAGTAAATTCTTTCATCTTCTCTGCAAAAGCACAGATTCATGTTAGCAAAATTCTTCTATATCAACTTGGATAAACTAATAAACTTTACCCGTAGCATTGGTTATTGGTTATAGGCCTTGTCATTTCATACCCGTTTCGAATTCGTAATTAAGAAATGTTTGGATGCCATTTTATATCTCCCATTTTTTATACGGATCTGTTAAATATTTGATGGAAACAACTGATAAATAATGAGCTATCTTCTATTTATTTGTATCATTTAAATACTTTTATAATTTTACTTTGTTGTTGATGTGCGGCTTTAGGAGATTGTAGATTGTGATTTCAACAAGATAGAAGAATTAAATCCTTTTTAGCAACAGATATGTCGTATTAATAAGAATAATCTGTATAATGATAGAAATAAAGAGTTGTTTTATGACATAATTACATGCAAAATCTTTCTCCTTTGATTAATATTGCGATTTTGAATGGCTTTATACTTATCCCAAGGCCAAAGTACACTTGTTACAGGTGCATTATGGTGGTTAGTTAATGAGCATAATTTACTCTAAGTTTCACCACACATCTACAAATATAGAGAGCAGTTCGATTTTATTTAAAACTTACAATATTATAGAGCTCCTTTTGCTGATAATCCAAGAACCCCCTCGCTGTAGGTATTATTAATAATATAACTCAAATTTCATATCGAATTTAAAGGTTAATTCAATAGATAACAGAGTTTTGCCAAAGTACATACCTAACCCTTCGTTAATTATTTGAACAAGGCTGTATATTTACTAAGTGAGATTCCTAACTTCTCATTGCATGTACGAGCATGTACAATATATACAAGCCCTCCCAATTTATTTTATCGCAGTAAGGACAGTAGAAGAGTTTGTTTTGTGTTTGGAAAATATAAACATTCGTGTTTTATAATACTTCCATTTCTTATGAATATACACATGTTTACACGAATGTTAGTTTGAAAATTTAGAATTCCTTGGCCTCGGATTCTTACACATTTCCTTCCTAAGCCTTGAGTTAAGGCATACAGAGTTCAAACACGTCTCAGTACAAACGTGTAACTACTACACTTATGGACAAAACTTAAGACATTTTCACCTTTTAATATATATATATATATCGGTATTTAAACAATAACTCTGAAAGATATTTAATACACAGTGACCTTTATCGAATAAACACGAGATAACTAAATGTAAACAAAATTGCCGCTGTCTCTCTTTTCCTAAAACAGACAACCGCCGATATCGAAGACTATAAACTTCCTTAACTATTATTTATGATAATATAAAACATATGTAAAGCACACAATCAGAACTCCTTCCTTTCCTGATTATCGTCAATAGCACCACGTTTACCTGATATTCAAATAGAAAATTAAAAAAATAAAAACAGAAGATAAAATTGAAAATCAATGAAAGATTTATCAACTGTAATACGCTTTTCGTGATTCATCAATTTCAGAAGATAATCGTGTTTTGTAATAATGGGAATTACTGCAATTGAGAGATGGAATGGAAATGATTGCCTAATCATAACAATATTTTATATAGACGGATAAATGTTATCATATATGTATATATATTTATAACAAATACGTTCATTAAATTTCTTTATATCCCTCATTATGCAAAAATAAATATTCATGTAATTATACATTTTGATAAATACATAAAATGTATATTTGTGAAGGATATTGAAAAAGATTTAAATCTGCATTTTATATTTAGAAATTACAAATTTTATCATCTAAAATATATATGCATACTTTCAATTGAAGTGCTTAATTCCACAGACAACGGCTGATTGCTCCCACTCCCCTCTAAATTGCTTTTCCTCCTCACTCATGTACATATATAACCTTTTAGGGAAATCCCCTTGTAAGACAATAGTGTCTTAATGAAGGTTTTTGTTGTTGTTGTATATACTTTCAATGATAAATATTAAAATAATATTCATATATTAATTTGTATACGCCTGATAACTTGAATACACTTATATTCATATTTTAATATATTGGAATCTAATCATTTTATAATTTTAGCAAGAATTTTATTTTACTCGACTTCATTTTAAACGCATATAAATATTTATATTAAATATATTATAATTATTCATATATAAAGGTTATAGTTATTTATTAAGTGGTCAGTGGAAGGATGGTCTAAACCGTTGGTTGTCGACCGCTACGACCCGGGTTCGATTCCCACATTGGGCACTTTTTTCTGAATAAAAATAAATGCTCCAATGGCCCCCGATTCTTGCAAAAGTCCAACCCCACCAGCAAGTACCCAAACAGGTCTCTGGCATATTTGTAAGTGCAAAGTCGAACTGCTTTTCACATATGTAGACATGTGGTGCACTTACAGTAAAAGCAGTCGCCTACTTCTACCTACCATGATTATCGTGGCCTGTACCACGTGTACTAGGGATAAGCAAAATAAAAATAATTAGGTTTTTTTCTAATAATATATGAACTAATATTCAAAGAAATATATAATATTTAAAACCCAAGTATTATAAAACGATTAAATATATATTTTATATGAACATGGTAATAAGGTCGGTTTTCAAATTATTTCATACAGTTATTCATATTTTAATATGAAAAAGATTTGGCTTCTAGAGATAGGTTTCTTTTTAAACATTTTTAATATTTAAATCTTTAGCTTTTATGCCCGGAAGCTGAATTTCTTTTTAAACTTATATCTGGAAGGTTGATGTTTTCATCTTAATATTGAGTCAAAGGATTATTTTATATTGATATTTTTTAATATTAAAATAGCTTATTATACACAAAGTTGTATTTATATATTTATTACAAAACACACGCTATATCCTATGTGGATATTTGCATGTAAATGTTTAATCTATTTTATGTACATAGTTTTTAAATATATATACAAATTATTTATAGTTTTGGAGAGAGAGTGAAAGTTATTTAAATTTACATTTTAGAGCAATAAATTATACAAGAAATAATGATTATTTACACACATATTATGAAATATCCAATATATCTTTAGAATTACAACCACTAAATCAATGGCACAAATATAGAACATTCCAAAACAATAATAGAAATAAAAAAAACTATACTAATTAAAACTAGAAATTTCTATTCTTAATGTAATTCAGATCCATGGCATATATTATATGCAAAGTAGAATTAAACATGACTTTGAAAATGCTTATTTTACTATTTTTCTGTGAGTGAATACAACACTGCTAGTCAGTAGTCAATTTAAATTTAAAACATTTATAATATTTTGAGTCAAAAGGCGATCCATTAATTAAGATTATATAAAAGGGCGTACCTGGATCTGTAAAAAAAAATTGTTCTTAAAATATTTCGAGAGATTGCTCCCTCTTTATCAATTTATTGCACATGCAATTGATAAAGAGGGAGCAATCTCTCGAAATATTTTAAGAAAAAAAATAGTTTTTTTTTTGCAGATCCAGGTACGCCCTTTTATATAATTTATAATATATTGTTTTAATTAAAAAGTAATATATTGGATCAAAATATCATTTACTTTACCAATATTTCAGTTGGCTGAACGCCAACCTTTATCAAAGTATTATAACATATAGACACACATTAATATGTTATAATACCTTGATAAAGGTTTGCTTTTAGCCAACTGAAATATTGGTAAAATGAATGATATTTTGATCCAATATATACCTTTTTAATTAAAGATTTGTTTATTGATTGCTATATTTTCAAAATTTATACTATATATTATACTCATATTAATAATGTAATTTAGATGTAATTATTGTCAATTTTAATTATACGTGGAAGCATTTCTCTAACATTGCAGTAAGCCAGTGAAATCGCGGTTGAATAATGGTTAATTTAGCATTGCAGAAGATAGCATAGAAATGGCGCCATTATCTAGAGCCATGGCTACCGCCATTACAATACCGTGATAGCCAGGGTGTTTGATACAATTAATGAAAGATTAAATTGTAATCTCACCAAATTAGGACAATGAATTATATCGTTTGGTCGTGTAAAACTATATCAAATTAAATCTTAATAAGCCTTTATGAATATTCAAGATATAAATTAATTAATAAGGTTATATACAATTTATATTTGAACATTCTTTACTCAAATTTAATTAGAGCACAGAATTTCAAATGTGAAAACCGTGTTTGATTATCAAATTACTTTATTTTAAATATAACGCACTATATTTTTCAGTTTAAAAATAAATTTAATTGAACATTTCTATTTTTTCTTAAACGATTATTCGTTTAAGACCTTTTTATTGATTCTCTTTATGCATAAATGTATAAAAATTAGTTGGAATATATTTATGAAAAATATATATTCTCCCTAAAAACTGATTATTAGAAATTCAATTATATTTTTCTATCAATATATCAATTCGAAAATTAAAACAAATATGTAATTTAATTCAAATTAAAATATATATATTCAATTAAACACCGTGTAGAAATATAAGTTAGTGTTATCAGGCTATATGAAATTTGAATTTATTCTATGTATTAAAAATTAAATATTTTATTTGACGATTGTAATATTTGAAAAATAATAATTTGTAAAATATATAATTATGAATAACCATCATGTTATGAATTTTATATATTGTTTAATATAATATATGAGAGAGAAATAATCTATATAGATAATACCGTAACAGAGTTTTCCATTGTAAAGTCCTGAGCTATCTCCTTCGAAGATTCTGAACTACACATAACGATCTATATACCAAAATTTTCGTTATTTTTTTCTTCATATGATAGGCCTGTTTTTATTTTCCTAATGTTAACAGTTATTTTTATTTTTTAATTTAATCTATTTTACAATCGTAGATTTTTTGCATTTATCATCATCAATTTTTTGTTTTGAAATGCGTTCTTTTGTCTTATTACTACAACCAATCGTGATGAAACTTTGGGAAGATGTTTAGTATACTACCGGGATGGTTTCTGGCTAATTACTCTTTAGAAATAACCTTTCGTTGCATTTTTATTTACGATAAAACGTAGATTCACTCGCAATCAGCGCCCCCTCGCGGAAGAAGTATGGCCTTAAATAGCCTCGCATGATCTTATTTGTAACGTCAAGCTTAGCCTATACGTTAGGTACGCAGCTTCGTACCCCCGCAACCTAGGTTCGAGGCTCAGCGTGGGTGTTTTTTTTTTTTTTTCATTTCTTTTATATTATTGTAGCAAATTATTAAAAATATTATTTTATTTAAAATGTAGGCTTTTTAGAATAAAAATTAACATACACAATTTTTTAATAATATTTGTAACAAACCTAGGTTCGAGGCTCAGCGTGGGTGTCTTTTTTTATTTTCGTTTCTTTTATATTATTGTAGAAAGGTCTGTTTTTACAGCATTATTATATTTTGATTGGTTTATTTTAAATATGTTTGTTATGAAGGCTCTATGTAATACTATTTAGAGCACATTTTACATTTTAAACACCTAAGCCCCCCTCTTTTTAATATTGTAGCAAAGTATTAAAAGTATTATTTTATTTTAGATGTTTGCCATGAAACTTTGGGAAGTTGTTTAGTATACTATCAGGACGATTTCAGGCGAATTATTTTAGAATAATATTTATAACAATAATTATAGCGAAATTAAGACATAGTTATTATATTCTGTGTTTGTGCATATATTAATATTTAACAGAAAATGTTAGAACGTTCTATTAGAATATCTCGAAAACAAAAAACAATACATATAAACGAGTTCACTGACATTTATTAATGCAGTGATTATAATCAATGATTACAATGAAGGGCTATATTATCGATATATATAAAAAAAATCTCTTTCAAATTTTAACGTAACGTTCCATTCTCAATCCCGTAGGGCTTTAGATCGGCTAAAACATTTTTATCTTTATAAGTGAATATTAACTTTACTGTACTGAATAGTTTAGTATAATGTTAATTTAACATATTACAATTTAGCCACAGCAACGCGTGGCCGGGTTCGCTATTTATAATATATATTTCTGATTCATTTGATTATGATTATAATTTGTAAGTACTTTGTTATAGTTTTTCATTTAAATAGAGCTCAATTTTTGTGTATGTTTTCTATTTGCAGTATCTTTCCTAATGTCTTTGGCAACGTTTTTTTTTCTCATAAATAGGCTGAGGTTATATTATTTTTCGAATTGTAGATTGAATTATTACTTTTATTCTATAATAATTATCTTTTATAAGTGTTTGTTATAGTTTTTCATTTGAATTTAGCACAATTTTTGTATCTGGTTATCTTTTTTGGCATCTTTTCATCTCTCTTTGGCATCTTTTTTTTTTCTCATTAATAAGACCTAATCCAAATAATTTAATAGTGTGTGACGTTTCAGCAACAGCATCAGACAAAAGAATAAATGAACTAAAGAATAAAATCTAATTTTTTCTTTTGTCTGATGATGGTGACATTTGGATTAGGTCTTATTTTTTTTTATTAATTTGTTATAGTTTTTCATTTGAATTTAGCTCCATTTTTGTGTCTTATTTAATAAATGAACTAAAGAATAAAATCTCATTTATTCTTTTGTCTGATTTTTGTGTCTGATTTTCTTTTTTACAGTATCTTTCATAATGCCTGATTTGATTACTTGATCTGTTATAGTTTTTCATTTAAATTTAGCTCCATTTTTGTGTCTGTCGTTTTTTTTCTTCTCATAAATAGGCTGATGCTGTATTTGTGTACTCAATTGTTGCTTTTTGTGTCTGGTTTCTTTTTTGCAGTATTTTTTTGGAATCCTTTTTTTTTCATCAATTGTTTCCTCACATTCTTGGAATTTTCTTTTTATGCCTGTCCTGGCTTTCAGTTTTATAGTTTTCCTCTGCTTGGTTCTTATTTTACCTTTTTTTTCAGCGTCTTCTGTCATGCCTCGAAAAGGCCGTGGAAGACTCACTCCCCTAACAGCTAGGCGTGCTAATATGACTCGCCGCAGACACAAAACCCCAATTGCTATTTCTCTTGTTTACTTTTTAACCAATGCCTATAATTTTTCTCCTGAAAGATTTTTTATTTTATTTGTTATTCAATAAATTATTATCACTTATTTTTGGTCTTCTTTTTACTTACTTATTTTACTGGGGGTTGGTGGAAGGATGGTCTAAGCCGTTGGTTTTCGACCGCTACGACCCGGGTTCGATTCCCGCATTGGGCACTTTTTTCTGAAAAATAAAAAAAAAATGCTCCAATGGCTTCCGATTCTTGCAAAAGTCCAACCCCACCAGCAAGCGCAAGTAATCAAACGGGGCTCTGGCACATTTGTAAATGCAAAGTCGAACTGCTTTTCACATGTTTAGACATGTGGTGTACTTACAGTTAAAGCAGTCGCCTACTCTACCCACCATGATTATCAAGGCCTGTACCACGTGTACTAGGGATGAGCAAAAAAAATTATTTTACTCATTGATCTATACATACAATTATTTGCATACAATTATTTACATACAAATATATGCATACAATTATATACATACACTTTTCTACATTTTTGCACTCTGCAGTCTAATATGTTGTTAATAATAGGGGTTTTAGACAAATATCAACTGTTGAAATTTGATTTTCCAAAATAGTTGAATTATCGAAAGTGTCGAATTAGTTTGTCATATGATAGGCCGTAGGTCAGTGATTCTCAACCTTTTTTTTGTTGCGGCATTATTTTAAAGATTTCAAAATTTGGCGGCACAATTTTAGAATTTCGCGGCACACTTTTGCTAACTTGAATGCAAGAAAATTCAAATTATGTATCAATATTTCTATGCAAAATATAAGTAATATACATCTCTAACATTCAATTTGCTAATTTCGTTATTTTAAAAAGTAAAAAATGAAAAAGAAAAAAGAAAAACCAATACAAACGTGAACATAATCATATGACTAAAATTCGGCGGCACATTTTTAGAATTTCGCGGCACACAAAATTACCGCGGCACATTGGTTGAGAATCACTGCCGTAGGTCGAGACATCCAAAAATGGTCGAATTATCGTGTGTTGAATTAATTAGATTATATTGTATATATAAAAATATAGAATTGTTGTTTTTAATGAGGTCTTTTAAATGAATTTATTCCTTTAATATGTTGTCATATCTGCAATTTTTTTTCATTTCCAAAATATTTATTTACACTTTCACCAATGCCTATAGGATCTTTGCGATGGAACAGGTATGGTGTTCTAGCGCATGTGCTCTCATGTACTTGAAGCACATATACTGACAGTACCCAAAGTTGAACACACTGTATAATGTCTGAAATATATGACTATAAAGAGGGCTCAAGGCCAAACCTTTGCTACAAGAGCCTGTGTTTTCGCACAGACGACTTTATGTTTTTAATGAGGTCTTTTAAATGAATTTATTCCTTTAATATGTTGTCATATCTGCAATTTTTTTTCATTTCCAAAATATTTATTTACACTTTCACCAATGCCTATAGGATCTTTGCGATGGAACAGGTATGGTGTTCTAGCGCATGTGCTCTCATGTCCTTGAAGCACATATACTAACAGTACCCAAAGTTGAACACACTGTATAATGTCTGAAATATATGACTATAAAGAGGGCTCAAGGCCAAATACAAAATACAAATACAAATATATGCATACAATTATATACATACACTTTTCTACATTTTTGCACTCTGCAGTCTAATATGTTGTTAATAATAGGGGTTTTAGACAAATATCAACTGTTGAAATTTGATTTTCCAAAATAGTTGAATTATCGAAAGTGTCGAATTAGTTTGTCATATGATAGGCCGTAGGTCGAGACATCCAAAAATGGTCGAATTATCGTGTGTTGAATTAATTAGATTATATTGTATATATAAAAATATAGAATTGTTGTTTTTAATGAGGTCTTTTAAATGAATTTATTCCTTTAATATGTTGTCATATCTGCAATTTTTTTTCATTTCCAAAATATTTATTTACACTTTCACCAATGCCTATAGGATCTTTGCGATGGAACAGGTATGGTGTTCTAGCGCATGTGCTCTCATGTCCTTGAAGCACATATACTGACAGTACCCAAAGTTGAACACACTGTATAATGTCTGAAATATATGACTATAAAGAGGGCTCAAGGCCAAACCTTTGCTACAAGAGCCTGTGTTTACGCACAGACGACTTTATGTTTTTAATGAGGTCTTTAAAATGAATTTATTCCTTTAATATATGTTGTCATATCTGCAATTTTTTTTCATTTCCAAAATATTTATTTACACTTTCACCAATGCCTATAGGATCTTTGCGATGGAACAGGTATGGTGTTCTAGCGCATGTGCTCTCATGTCCTTGAAGCACATATACTGACAGTACCCAAAGTTGAACACACTGTATAATGTCTGAAATATATGACTATAAAGAGCCTCAAGGCCAAACCTTTGCTACAAGAGCCTGTGTTTACCCACAGACGACTTTATGTGACTTTTTCAAGTGTGCGAACTTTGGATAGCATACATGTAAAGTTGAACCCAAGTATATATAAAATGTAGTTTTTAATGAGGTCATTTAAATGAATTCCTATTATAAATCGTCTCCTCTGAAATATAGTTTGTAAATTTATATTCTGGTTTATTTTATCCTTTTTTTTCATTTCCAGAATATATATTTACACTTTTCACCAATGCCTAAAGTTTCTCACCTGAAAGAAAAAAAACTCCGCCTTTGCCGGTCCCAAGCCAGGATGAAAAAGGAGGAGGGGGAGCAGTAACAAGCTCACTAAAAAAACCTGGGCTCAGCTGGCCCGGCTGATAGTACCTTGTAAGGGCTCCTAATCCAGGGATACATTCTTTTGGAGCTAAGTCAGTGGCCTGCCACTGAGTAGTGCTCCCAGTCTTGATGACAAAGGCAGACGCATTCTACTTCACCCAATCGTGATGGTTGTTAATTTCAAGCTTTACAAGCTTGACACTCTAATATGATTGAGTGAAGATAAGAAAGGAGAAAAAAATATTTTTTGTATTTTTTTTTGGCAATAATCTATTTATTATCAATTAATTTGATTTTGGTCTTTATTTATTATTCCCCTGCTCTATACATACATTTTGTACATTTACAATGTCAGCCATTTTCTCTGTAATACCTTTTTAGCAGCGAAGTTATATTTGAGCAACAAACAATTGTTGAAATTTAAAATGGTCGAATTATCGATAGTGTTGAATTACACTTTGTTATATGATAGGCTGTAGGTCAAGACAACAAAACATGGTCGAATTATCGAGGTTATATTGTATATATAAAACTAGAAATGTAGTTTTAATGAGGTCCTTTAAATATTTTCATTCCTTTTATATGTTGTCTTATCTGCGATATAGTAGCATTTTTTTGCAATTTTATTTGCTGATTTGTGTCATTTTTTCACTCAAAATATATTTATTTAAACTCTTCAACTAATGCCTATAGTTTCTTTCCTGAAATTGCTTAGCAAACATGAGTTGGTTGTATTGTTATGCTTCGGAGATATTTTAATCCTAAGCAGGGTCTTTACGAATGGTACACGTATGGTTACACAGTGCATGTGCTCTCATGTTCTTGAAGTAGTGTAGATGTGTTGTTTGCACTTTTATTTTCTGATTTGTTAGTATTTTTCTTCTTTTTCCATTTTAAATAATTTTTTAGGCATAGGAACCAATGCCTATAGTTTCTCACCTGCGGGCCCTTCGAGTAAACCCGGGGCGTTGCCCGGGTCACTCGGCTAGTTAATATAATAATAGTATTGATTTTCGTTCATATTAATAATTTAGCAATAGTAATATATTACGTGCAATAGCGTGCCATCTGTTATCAAATTATAAAACTATTTTAGAGGCGTAATATTCTTTTTAAAATAAAACAATTTCTACTGTCCTTACTGCAATGGAAAAATTAAATAAAAAAATAAAATATTACAATTAATCTGAGTTAACCAATCAGAGATCGTTATAGAGGAGATATTCCTTTTGTTTAAGTTTATGCGTCAAAAACGAAATGTGGAAGAAGTTTTCTTCTATTAAATATCAGAATGATGGATAACGCTGGCATGTGTGGTGAATACCCGCCTTCAGTAGCCTGCCGTTTTATTGAGTATTTACTGTTTAGGTAGAGCCTCCTGCTGGGAAAAGTATAAATAGACTCTCCTGGCGTTTTTATATAAAAAAAATATGAAACTATATCTTTTTAATATTTGCCATAATCGTTTATTACTTGCCTAACATACACTCATGGACAACATTTAAGGAAATTGTACCTTTTAGTATATCAAGATGTATGACAATAACTCTGAAAGATATTTGCTACACAGTGACCTTTATTGAAGACACACGAGATAACCAAGTATGAACAGACTCTGTCTCCTTTAAATAATTAGATACAGGCGTCATCAAAATACGAAACTACCTTCAAGTTTTGTCTATTAGTGTATGAAGAAAATTGATACTCTAGAGCGTTTTTATTTTTATGAATAGAACGACATTACACTGCCATTTCTATTTTGGAATATTTATTGAAAATGAAGAGGGCTGGCTCCTCAGTGGTGAGCTATACCGATTTAACATTGTATTGCGCAATTTATACATGATGTTTCGTTATATAGTGTTAAATACACGCTTGGACAAAACTTAAGGAAGTAGAAAGTCTTTGATTTCGATGGTCATTTTTTTTTAAGTAACCAGAGGTAATTTTGTTCACACTTGGTTATCTCGTATGTCTCTTCAATAAAAGTCACTGTGTATCAAATATCTTTCATAGTTATTGTCCCGATATACATGCTAAAAGGTATAACTTACTTAAGTTTTGTCCATGAGTGTATATTCTCCTGTTAGAGATAAGATATACATGTTTCTCTCTCTTATATTAGCCAATTGAGTGACTCGCCAGAATGATTAAAAAGTTGTTTTTTTCTTAGAAATGGGGACTAGGCGGATATTTTCAATGACTGAGAAATTTATATGGAAATATTTTCGGAAGAATGTTTATATTTAAAATTCCATACCTTTATGTAAATATTCATAATGTTTAAGGCATATATTAGGTTAATTTAATAGTTTAAATAGCATTAAATAGTTTTCAATTTTCCAATATATAGCAACAACCTTTATGTAAATATTGTCTGCAATTCTCTCAAAATAATATAGCCTTTATATAAATGTGTTTTCCAATAAAACAGGAATATTTTTAGATCAAGAAAATTCAGAATATATTGAAGTAGAATATCTTTAAAATAGCAAAAGACGCAGACATCTGCAATACACACAGATAATTGGATTTTCACAATGTTTGTATTCATCCGGGAATTGACACTCTTTCTAAAGAGTAAATGATTTATTTATCCTAAATTATATAATTCTATTTGTCTATTTATTCACCTTGTAACCTCTTTACCATTTGTAAGCATCCATTTGGGTGAGTCAATTCAATTATGTTTCAATTGTAATAGGGTAATGGAATAATCTATTGAATCCAATAAAAATTATTGGTCTGGAGTGACCCACCTTTTCTTGAAATTTTAATCCGATGTTCACTTTATCACAATAGGTAACTCAAATATCATTATATATTTCTGAAACAAATATTTTTTGCCACACGACAGGTAAAAAAAATAACCTAAATGCTCAATTATGTCTCTAATTACTTCAATCAAAACGAATTTTAAAATAAAAATTTAAAATTTATATGTAAAGAATTATAAATTGATTCAATAAAATATTATTTTTCAAAATAAACATCCATCTTAACTCAAATACAATTATTATTTTTTTATTTTATTTATTTTATATCAATTCAAAGCGCTATTTCCCTCAATACTTATTCAAAAATATATATACACACATGAATATATTTTGAAAATAGAGCAATCCATAGATAAATCTTTAATTAAAAAGGCATATATTGGATCAAAAAAATAATTTATTTTACCAATATTTCAGCTGGCTGAACGCCAACCTTTATCAAGGTGTTATAACATTTTAAAGTGTGTCAACAACAAACTCAGCGCCACATAACGTCAACAGCATTAGGTTTTCTTAAAATATTTTGTTATATTCAATGGGGAGGAAAATTTAATAAATATATTTATATTATGAACAGAATAAATTTTGTAAAATATGGGTGTGAATATTTTGAAAATTAACAATAACGCCTATTTTATATTTTAAAATTATTTGTACTATGTGTAAAAAGATTTTTCGTACAAAAATAAATAAAAATAACAAATATATATAAAAGAAATATTAAACTAAAATTTTTACTGAAAACACAAAGCGTAAAAAAAAAAAATGTTTGAAAAGTTGGTTGAAATAAAATAAAAAAAAAATTAAATGTAAAATTGTGAAATTCGAAAAAAAATATAAGTGAATATGGGAAAATATTTTTTAAAAAATGATATCACACAAATAAAACATTGAAGACATTGAACTATCAATATATATATATATATATATAATACATATATATATAAAATAAGCGTGTGATTGTATTTGAAATAAACTTAAACGATGTTGCATAAATTAAAAGATAGATACAGTGGTACCTCGACATACGAGTTTAATTCGTTCCGCAACCTTGCTCGTATCTTGAATTACTCGTAACTCGAAGCAAATTTCCCCATACAAAACAATTGAACTACCATTAATCCGTTCCAACCTCCAAAATGTCACCCCAGTTATTTTTGTTACGTGGTTTTAAATAATAAAAACGTATTTATAAATATCAAATATTTATTGCACAAAACAAAAAAGAGAATGTAAATAAATAAATTAGATATCCTCACTGGTCTTTGCCCTTTTCGCTACATTTTTCTCGCTTTCACCTGTAGGCCGTTTAGAAAAAAAAAACATGTCCAAGGAGGTTTGTTTCTTCCTCCCTCTCAGAATGTTCCGGAAATGAGTTAGGAAAGTGCCATTTAATTCAATACTCATCATCTTTTTCTTAGCACTTGACTTTTTACAAACTTTCTTCCTATCCATGGTTATAAAAATAAATGAACTAAAACTGTAAATGTAAACGCAACACAAAACACAACTTATCACAGCGGAAGCACGCTGCTAACTGATCGTGATGGCGCGACTGCGTGTTACTACCTGTTGTGTTTTAACTTTAAAAGCACACAAAAATATAATACACTTGAATTTGTTTATTCAAGTCTCAAAAAACAAAGCTTTGCATATAGAACAAATAATAATGAAGAAGAAGAAAGAAACATTTTAGGAAAAGCAAAAACAAAACAAAAGTACTGGTCAAAAAGAAACATTTAAAATCACAGATTAATATCTTCAACACTACCGAACCGAACTCGTATCTCGAATTTCGCTCGTAACTAAAAGCAAAAAATCACTTGCTCGTCGGCTCGTATCTCGAAAAACTCGTATGTTGGGGCGCTCGTATGTCAAGGTACCACTGTATATAAAAGGAAAATGCATTTTGAGCATTAAAACATATTTTTGTGCTTCTAAATTTAGATCGTCATAAAATATTTAAAGTTTAATTTTTCACATTCATTTTTTTACTTCAAATTCCCGATATCTTAGGTATTTTTTAAAATTAATTTTATAGGGAGAGGTACACATTTAGAAGCACAAAAATATGTTTTAATGCTCAAAACGCATTTTTCCTTTTATATATCTATCTTTTAATTTATGCAACATCGTTTAAGGTTATTTCAAATACAATCACACACTAAATTTTATATATATGTATTATATTTATATATATATATATATTGATAGTTCAATGTCTTCAATGTTTTATTTGTGTGATATCATTTTTTTAAAAATATTTTCCCATATTCACTTATATTTTATTTCGAATTTCACAATTTTACATTTAATTTTTTTTTAATTTTATTTCAACCAACTTTTCAAACATTTTTTTTTACGCTTTGTGTTTTCAGTAAAAATTTTAGTTTAATATTTCTTTTATATATATTTGTTATTTTTATTTATTTTTGTACGAAAAATCTTTTTACACATAGTTCAAATAATTTTAAAATATAAAATAGGCGTTATTGTTAATTTTCAAAATATTCACACCCATATTTTACAAAATTTATTCTGTTCATATAATAAATATATTTATTAAATTTTCCTCCCCATTGAATATAACAAATATTTTAAGAAAACCTAATGCTGTTGACGTTATGTGGCGCTGAGTTTGTTGTTGACACACTTTAAAATGTTATAACACCTTGATAAAGGTTGGCGTTCAGCCAGCTGAAATATTGGTAAAATAAATTATTTTTTTATCTAATATATGCCTTTTTAATTAAACATGAATATATATTTAAAAATATATAAATACAATTATTTATCTTCAAAAAATATAGTTTAAAATAAATATTATATCATAATTATTGAAACAACTATAAATGTTTTTATGAATGAATATATATTGTGGTCTTTAAAGCAGTTTATTTTTATAGGTATGTGAGTTTTTATTTTAATATAAAATACTCCTTACCTAATTTTAAATAAAAAAAAATAGCGTTTATTTCTCCAAAATCACTTCAAAAACATGCATTGAAAACTATTTATCCTACATATTTATTTTGCATATATATTAAAAAAGCAATTTTATTTCAGAAAAATTATATTCAAACTACATTTTATTTCGAAAAATGGGACTTTGTTTATAATTCTAATTTAGCAATATGTATTTAAATGCGTTATTTTTAATAATATTTTTCAAAATAAAAATATATCTATTTTTAATTTTATATATACAGTTTAATGTACCGTTATTTTGTCTCTAGATGATCAATTTATCGATAGGAAGCGTCTTTTGGGAATTTATTATTTCACCAATTTCTTTTCGTAGATAAGAAATAATTAAAATAATTTTTTTCTCCCAAAATATTTTGGTATATAGGTTTCTTATTAAATTAAATGTTAATAAAAATAAGTACAAAATTGTAAAAATATGGCCTCTGAATATTCTTTAAAACCTATTATCAATATATTTGAAAGAATAGCAATTGATATTTATTTATTTAATCAAATATATAGCAATTGATAATCGTTTGGATTTGTAGGTTATTCCTTTGTTTTAGTGTGGGTTTATTCGCTATATCAGACTTCCAAGCGGCTATTTAAATCTTTATTAATTAAATTGCCATCTATCGATAAAATTTGGAACAATTGAATTACCTGAAAATATGCTTCTTTTTAATAATATCATAATTTGACTTTCACTTTTGGCATCAGTCAATTATCAAAGCGTATGAGTGAGGTTACAATTTTTGTTTTATAAATAATAAACAAAACAGCTTCCAAGGATGACTTTCTTATTTTATATTCTTCTAAAGCATTTAGGTATCACAAACCATTCTACAGAAGTATATCTCCTCACCTATACTCCTGCAGAAAGGTTTGTGATACCTGAAAGCTTGAAAAGAATATAAAATAAGAACTTCATTCTTTGAAGCCGTATTGTTTATTATTTATATGACTTATAGAGGGTTTTACTTCTCTGAATATCAAAATATTTGTTTATGTTAAAACCTCAGAAAAAAACCTCTTTTCTTTCCGTTTTTAGACAATTGATAATTTAAACAATTTTATTGATTTATCTAATCAATGTTTACAAAGGTGGTAAAAATATATAATAAAATAGTAAATAAAGGGTAGATAAAATGTAGGGGGATATATATAGTTGTGTATGTGTATAAAATGTCTTCCGCAAGGAAGACTTCCCCACCTTGAGAGAGTTCTCCTCCAGACAAGGTCTTCTTGTACACTCCTTAGTTCCACGCCGAGGAAGTACTTATAGATGCGCGCCTTGGCAGACGCCAGAATAGTCAGGGCGTCATCGTCTTAAGATTTCCGTTTTTAAATGTTATATGCAAATATTTCCGAGGCCCATCTATAAATGAAAAATAAAACTTTTATTCCATTTCTCTCGTTATATTTATTATCTAGATATTTACTTAGTGTAATTGTGTAACTTGGCTTATATAAACCGATTTTAATGTATTTTTGATAGAGAGTATTCTAGGAAACTTTGAAATCAAATTTCAATCTTTAAATTCTTAACATTATATTATTTATTTTCTTAAAATTCGCAGACACCAGGAGTCCTAAAAACAAAGTTGAATTTTTCTTTTACATGTATAGACATATTTACATAGAATTTAAGAAATTGCTAACTACCCATGATGATTGGCATAGCTCTTTGTTACTAGAAAACCTTTGGAAGGTGAGGAGAAGTAAAACATATATTTTTTAAATTTAAGTTACAATAAAACTGGAAACAAATTGTCCATCAGAATAAATCAATGAAATTCACTATCTTCCAAGTAAATCCAAGAAATTCTGGACTTGATTGAAACCACAGAGTAGTCCACGTCTATTTACCAGTCCACTAAATTTATCTAATTTGACCGAGAACCACGTAATTGTATTGCTGTCCTGTGATTGGTCAAAGATAACGTCTGCATTCCTAACATTTCATTAGCTGATTACGAGTATCCAATCAAATTCACTCTAACCATATATTACTAAATAATAACACTAATTCTAAATAGGACGTTTCAACCTATAACTAGTTAATATATTGGATTTAAGCCAAAGGAAATGACTTCAATACCATTTCTATTGAAGAATCTATCTACCTATAACAATACAGCTTCAAATTGTTTGAAGTGATTATCAATAACATCTGATAATTTTATCTAATTATAGGTATAAGTAATAAAATAATTATATTCTATATAAATTATATATTAATTTATGATATTTCATATAGATATATATTATATAATCTAAAATGCAAATATTTCATTTTTTAAAAAACATGTATTTTACTTTCATCATTGACTATTCTTTTCATTTTTGACCATAGATTTAGAACATAACTTATTTGTTGTATATTGAATATTGTTGTAAATATGTAAAATTGACCTACCTATTTTTTAATTCATGAATATAGGGGATTCATTTTATAAATTCTATATTGCTGTGAAAAATAATTAATGTGTGTAATTATTTTCAATTAATTGAAAATAAAGACTACTTGAAAGGTAAATAACTATCTTTTCCTTTTCACGACTGCACCTCCAATTCTTTATCATTTCAACTTCAAAACATTAAAATCATAACATTGTAAATCTTTACGATATTATTTATCAAAATTATTTTTAATACAATTAAAACGGGAAAAAATAGCCTGTTTTTTGGTATTTATAAACTAAATTATTACGATTATAATGTTTTTAAAATATTAGCATTCTCTAAAATTAATTGTATTACAATATAAGTATTTATAATATATTTGAAAAGTGTATATATAATTAGTTATAAATGAAAAAGGTGTAAAAAATATAAACATATCTATTCGCTTCAATTTTTTAATATAAAGAATGGTTAAATTTTAATATTCAACAAAGTAATTACATTTCAAGATGATTTAATACTATTTGACTAATGTTAATTGTTATCTAAGAGAATTATATTTAAACCACGCTTTATTACTTTTAAAGCAAACAATGTTTTGTAAAAACCTTTCCAATAAAATAAGGAGCCAATTTAAATTTTATTTAGTCCACTTAAAATAACACGAATTTTAAAATATTAAATTTGACTTGACACTTGAAACTAAAATTCACAACAAAAGATATTTTTAAGTTAGGATTTATTTCAAATAATTTATATTTTAAAAAGAATATTTCAAACTCTCTATGGCTTTAAAAGGTAAATGTTTAACTTCATCTATTATTTATGATCCGCTTTTTAAATTTTGAAAGTATCGTTTGAGAAAAATTCCTCCATTTTAAATCACAGTGAAAGACGATACATTGTCTGCTCCATCCATTGGATGCACTTTATAATAATGTCACATAAAATTTAAAAACACGTGTGTAAGCAATAAAAATAAATTTGTTTTATAATATAAACCTGGATTTTTTGTTTATTTTATTCTTTAATCTAATTTTACTTTCAAATACTTCATAGAATTATTATGTATACGTCAAGATAGTGGATTTAAAATTCATGCAACAAATGTATTTTTGAAAATATAAAATAAAATTAAAAACACAGCCCAAATTTTTAAGAATTGGAAATATTTTTCAAATAATATGAAGATATATATTTCTAAAATGAAAATTCTTCATTTTTAAAATTTGTATATTTGCTTTAAATAAATGTTTTAGAGAATAAGGCGGAATTAAATTTTGCTTTTATTAAAAAAATAATCACCCTGTTTAGAATAATTCTCAACCTAAAATATTATATAATTATATAGATTTTTTACTTTTTAGACGACATTTTACACTTTGATAAAACTATTTTGTACTTTAATATCAACAATTATTTTTTTATATTGGTATACTCTGCCGGAAAAAAAAATATATATATATATTCGGAGAAAAATAAGGCTGTGATAATTTAGAAGATCCTTTATTACTTAAAAGCTATTTCATAAACAATGAGGAAGGGCAAAAGATTAAAGAAGTTAAACAAGATAAAATTACATACACACAAGCAGCTCACGCCTATCAGCGGCCTGACCTATTCAAGAACAGCTACCCAACTAACAAATATACAAATTAGGGCAAACAACATTGAAGCAATAATCAAATTTCAATAGGAGTATTACATCGTAGAAATATCCTAGAATTACCACTTTCAACAGTTACGATATGGAGTTTTAATAATTTGGGGTAAATTCAAAATAGTTGAATTAAATATATATATATAATTAATAAATATAATAAAATGAATATGAAACGTTATAATGCGAAGGTTTGCATATGAAAGTTAAATAAAGATCGAAAAGAGAGAGATATATTAAAACTCATATATTTACTAATTATTATTTCAAATGTAAATATTTTGGTATTTTACATTATATAATTGTAGTTTCAAACATTAAATTGTTGATATTATTTTCAATATATGTCGATGTAAGGCTACCAAACCTTTTTAAATTTCAAAATATTCTGTATTATATTTTGAGATGTTGATATTATTCTATGAAATGTATTTTAAAAACTTTTGAATATGCTTCCTAGAAGTCTTCTTCTTATTACTTATCTCCACTCAATCATATTAGGGTATCAAGGTATGACCCTTGATGGTGTCTGTTTGACAACCATCATGACTGGGTGAAGTAGAATGCGTCTGCCTTTGTCATTAAGACTGGGAGCACTACTCAGTGGCAGGCCAACTTAGCTCCAAAAGAAATGGCCGCCTCTGACATGAGGAACAGACGCCATGTGCAGCAGCTCCTCACATGGAGTACAAACTCTGCTAATCCTGTATCCCTGGATTAGAAACCTTTACAGGGTACTATCAGCCGGGCCAGCTGAGCTCAGGTTTTTTAGTTGGCTCGTTACTGTGCCCTCTCCTCCTTTTTCATCCGGGCTTGGGACCGGCAAAGGCGGAGTTCTTCCTAGAAATTAAACCCTTTAATATACAAATTAAAATATGTTCTTATTAGAATTAAGTAAATGCTTATATATTTTTTAATCAAAATACCCTTAACAAAAATGGTACTAAAATAATTTCGTTTGAAAAAAAAAAGAGTTTTAATTAAATATTTTTATAAATAAAACATATCACTATTAAAAAGTTTCAAATCAAATCGAAAAAATCGTTCAAAAATGGAAATGTTTTTATTAAAGCGTAAAATATTGTCAAAAAAAGTGCAAAACATATATATATATCCTAGGAAATAAAATTATTATTTTAAAAATATAAAATACCAAAATAATTATAAATTTTCTATGAAAAAAAAATATGATGCTTAAGCGCGCCATCTATAATAAATAATCGTAACTATTTTTTTGACGCGTATTTTTATTTTTGAACAATTTCTCCTGCCCTTACTATAATAAATAAATAATGGGAGGACCAGGCATATCAGTGGTGAACCCTCCCAGCAGCTCGCCAGATTAATCTACCATATTGCATTAGGCTGTTTTGCTTTAATACCGATGCTGAAACTGTACGTTTTAAAAATGCCTTTCGGAATAAAATATGCATATAAGCTTTGATGACAGTATAGAAATACTGTAGATCAAACTGCAGTTTGGATGGAAATTTTTCAATTCAACTCAACACATAGCGTTAGTTGAACCTTACAACCTTTGACCATCAAGTTCGCGCATGCGTTTCGCCGACCATTTAGCAGCTGAAGGTGTAACTTGCCTTTAGCAGCGCGTCAGTAAAACACCGACAATCGCTAGCACAGAATAATGGCGGCGAAAAGGGAAGTGCAGATGTTCTGTATCATCTAAGAGCGCCTTGAAGAGACGTAATAAACAGGGAAAATTAAACAGACACTGGATATCTCTCATATAAATATATTTTACAAAATTGAAGCATATTATATCGATATATATTCCTAAATGTATTGCTTATATTTTTATGTCATGCTGAAATTCGTAATTTTGACGTTTAAATTCAACACCTGGTTTTAAATATATTTAGGTATAGTCTGCTAAAATCAACATTTTCACTCTAAAAAAATGCAAATATACACAGTGAAGGTATATTTTGGAAATTACAAAAATGTAACACATATAAACGCAGATACTTCAAAATCAAAGGTAAAAATATTCAATTAGACAGTACTTTACCTTACTATCTAGTATATATAGGGTAATATTTAAGTGTGATGGGGATGCGGGACTAATTTGCATATGTGTGTATGCAGATAGGATGGCCTTCCACATCAGCAGCCCTGCTCTGGCAGCCCTGGTTGTCGTTGCCTTCTGCGCCCCCTGGGAGAGTGATGCCGGCCCCGCGCTAGCAAGGGGTAACAAAATGTCCCCTGCCCCCCGTCCCTTGATATCCACCCAATATCTCTTCTCCCCCACAATCTATCTCCTTCTCAAACCACATGTTGGGCGCCATTTAAAATATACATTTCCTCAAAGTCATTTCCCCATCGGTAATTCTGAATATTCTCTCTAATATTAAGATGATCACATGTCAGAACTAACACATCTCCCTTTAAAAAGGAAAAATATCTATTTTCTTGATTTTCTTCATCACAAATGACTCAGATTGCTAATAATGGCTATACCTGAAATCTGAAAATGAAAATATATCTATGTATTGAAAATCTCGAATATGTAGATAGGGGGAATATATGCAAATATATTTGAATTTAATTAATTTGAAATATAAGTATGATGCACACTTTGATACTATATAGATAGATATTTAATACAAGTACTTGTAATATATATATATGTGTGTGTGTGTGGGTGCTTTTGTTATGGGTATATTATATAGTTCCTGAAAGGCCTCAAATATATTCAAATATATGGCTTTTAGACGATTTAATTAAAGGAAATATAATCGTTTGCATTTACATTAGCTGAATTGCTTCTCCTAGAAAAAATGGCGCCCGAACATTTCTTGAAATCAACAGACGACAAATAAAATTCGTCTGATTGAAAATAAACCCCTTTCTATCTTATTCAATATAAATCATTCTATTTTATTATTGGGTGGATATTTCTAGTCATTTACCTTTATTGAGATTTTATATTAAGATTTTCTTTCTTAAATTGAGATATGAATTGATAGCTGAAAATATTAAACAAGAAATATATTAAGAGACAAATTATTTATTTATTAATTATTTTTAATCTATTCGACATATAAAATCATTTTCAAAATGTTTTAAGTAATATAAAAACCCCATCAATTTTATATATAATTTATATTTCATAAAATAGTTTATTATAAAAAATCGAACTAGATAATCTGGGATGTTTACACATTTATAATACCCAGATATCCTAAATTATATGTGAGGCTATACTCGTATATAAAATGTCGTCTATAGAAATCGATAACTTTAATGCATTAAAGCATTCTTAATTCAAAAATTACTCTTTGAAAATAAAAAGATTGGTGAATAAATTTTTTTCAAAAGAAATTGACTTTTTTTATATTTTAAGTTTGAAAAAGGATTCAAATAATAAAAAAATAAGGTATAAATACTCTTTGATATAATATTGAATTCATAAATTCCTTTCGAATTATACTTGTCCCTAAAAAAATGATTTTCAAAAATACTTTTAAAAATTAAAATACATATAGGAAGAGAAAGAACAAGAAAGGTATCTTTATATCCAATATTTCATAAAATTTGATACTATATTTCATATAGTATAGAACTTCTCTATTTTCTAATTTATGATTAAGAACTATGTTTATTTTGAATATTAGTTGATTTTATATAGCTGTTTATAAATATAATATGCAATTTTAATATATCAGACATCTAAATACCTTTTTTAAAAAAATGAATTCTCTTAAAATGAAAAAATAAAACTTAAAATTAAGGATAAGAATAAATATTTCTCATAGGATTCTACAAAAAAAGGCTGAAATATACGTTCAAAAAAGGAAATTAAAGATTTATTTAATTGCTTTTATACAAATAAAATTGTATTCATGTTAAAATAAACATTAATTTACTCGATGCTAAGAATTTTAATTAAAATGTTTATCTAGAATAATTACTATATTTTAACTAAACATCTAAAGGTTTTAATGCATGTGTTTAATTTAGAAATATAATTGCAAAAAATATTTTTCATTTCCTCCTATATTCAATTTTAAAAATGTTAAAATTAAAATGAATGTTTTTCCACACACAATAATTTAAATATAAAAATATATATATATTCTTTTGAAAATACAAATACATATAAATCTTTTCAAATATGTATTTTGATAAATTTAAAAATATACTATATAAAAAGTATTTCAAATTCAATTCAAAGAAAAAAAACAAACATTAGATCGCGTTAAAACTGATAAAGTATAGAAAAAAAAAGAATTATATCCAAATAGTTTATTTGAGAAAAAAAAGCAAAAGATTGCGTTGAAGGCTCGAGATGTCAGGCTTAAAGTAAAGCAAATTAAGATTGAATAGTTTGCTTTTTTAAAAGATATTCTAGTGTCTTTTGGGATTTAAACTGATAGAAAAGTTTCTAAAACAAAGCTTATATATAAAAATAGTGTGTTGTAGTTTGGTAATTTTAGTTTGAACATGTTTTTATCTGAGATAAAAAATAACACAAGAATCTTATAAATAACTTTAAAATGGTTAATAGTGGTAGTTTAAAGTTGATATATTTTAGACAATTGAATATTTTACTTTTCTTTTTAATTTAACCACATAATTTTTGATGGATATCAAATTAATCAATAACGATATTTTAAAGCACACACACAATACAGCTGCATACACCAATACCTCGCTTTGCGTCGTTTCTTTTTGCGTTTTTTTCGAAGTTGCGTCGCTGCTTAATTTTTACTGATTTTCACTGTGCGTCGTTAGATTTTCGAAGTTGCGTTGTTTTGGATTCGAATCTTCAATTTTTTTTTCCTAAAATATGGCAACATTTTTGTTTTTGATTCCGCCTTCACATATTTTCACTTTGCGTCGTTTCAATTTGCGTCGTGTTTTTTTGGAACGTAACCCCGACGCAAAGCGTGGGTGCAAAGGGTGTATATCTATTTTACGTTCAAATAATAAGGTATTCATGTGGTTGTCATTCTAAAAGTATTTCAAGATCATTGATTTACTATTCTTCTTTTTTTCCAACATTCCCTCTTAAATCAGTGATCTTATCACATTCAACAGTTTCTCCACTTGACTTATGTTTTAAATGGTTGTCATAAGAAGGGATTTGAATTTGTCAAACTTTGGTCTGGCTAGAGGTTTTGTTAGGATGTCTGCAATTTGGTGTTCTGTTGGACAATATATCAGGTTAAACTTTTGAGCTTGATCTTTCACAAAGTGATATTTGACATCAATATGTTTAGTTTTAGTGGTGAATTGGCCTGATTTTATAATTTTTATAGTGCTTTGGTTATCAACATAGAGATTTATATCAAAATTATCTGGAATTAATTCTTCTAATAGGGATCTTATGTATGACACTTCTTTGCATGCATCTGCTGCAGCAATGAACTCTGCTTCAGTGCTTGAAAGGGCAATTACAGGTTGCTTTCTGGAGCACCAACTTATGGGACCTCCACATAAATAAACTACATATCCTGTGGTACTTTTTCTAGTTTTAATATCTCCAGCAAAGTCAGAATCACAATACACATTTAATTCAAATGGCATCTCTCCATCATATAATATGCCTAAATTGGTGGTGTGATCTAAATATCTTAGGGTTCTTTTGATGTTTATAATATCTTGAGTTGTAGGATCATGCATTGACCTGCTTTCAAAATTTGTGCCAAAGGTCATGTCTGGTCTAGTTTTGTTTGTCAAATATAAAAGGCTTCCAATTCCTTGTCTGTAGGGAAATTTGTTATCATTTGATATTTCTAAGTTTTTGTCTAATTTTTTACTACATCTGTAATGGGAGTGGGTACTGGTTTTGAGTTTTGCATATTATATCTTTCAAGAACTGATTTTGCATAATTTTCTTGTGAAAGTAAAATTTTATTTTTTTCCTCAAAACACAAATCTATTCCCAAAAAAGTTCTTGGATCATTGTTTATTTTAACTTCAAACTCTTGAGATAGTTTTTCTAAAATATTATTTAATTCTTCTTCATTATCTCCCATTAAGATACCATCATCTACATATATTGCAAGGTACATATTTCCTTTGTTGGTTTTAAAAAGACATGGCTCTGATATTAGTTGTATGAAATCTTGGGATTTGAGAAAGGTTTTTAATCTTTCATTCCATTTTAATGGGGCTTGCTTTAAACCATACAATGCCTTTCTTAACCTGCATATGTTCCCTTTATAACCTTCTGGCAATTGAACGTATATTTCTTCATCCAAAAACCCATATAGAAAAGCTGTTTTTATGTCAAATGTTTTAAAAACAAACCTTCTCTTAGCCATTAGAGCAAAGTATATTCTTAAAGAGACAGTGCTTATAACTGGACTGAATGTCTCATCATAATCAATGCCTGCTTCTTGTTCAAAGCCTCTTACAACTAGTCTTGCTTTGTAGTGACCATCTTCTTTCACTTTAAAGAGCCATTTAGAGGTCAGAATCTTCTTGTTTGACGCTTCATTTTCTTTTACTATTTCCCAAACTTCATTTTTGGCAAGAGACTCTTATTCTACTTTTATTGCCTTTTTCCATTTTTAAAACAATAATAAACATTAAGAGGAGCTTCTTGTGTAAATTTCTTTAATACCGCAAGCTTTCGAACAGAACGTTCTTCAACGGGCGTGGATAGTAAAAACGTTTTCCATTTTTCTTGATTTGGACCAGATATAGCTTCAGAGTAAGTTAGAAGAGCTGATTCTGTTGTTCCATCCTGCTCTAAATAGAAGTCTTCATATCTTGATGGTGTTTGTAAACTACTTCTTGGTCTAAGATTATATTTTGAAGTACTTGGTTTTGTAGGGATATTTTCTTTGTCTTCAGAGACTTCTGGTAGACTTGGTTCTTCATTTAATTCTAGTTGATCTTCAGATTCTTCTTCTGGTTCGACAATAGGTATTTTTTCTTCTTTATTTATACATCCTTTATCTAAAAAAATAACATCTCTAGCTGTAAAGATTCGTTTGCTTTGTTCATCCCAAAGGCGATAACCATTTGGTGCATAACCTATAAAGGTATATTTTTTACTTCTGTCTTCCAATTTCTTTATGTGTTTTAGGGTTTTGACATAAGCTTCACAACCAAAAAGTTGTAAGTTTGACAAATTTGGTCTTTTGTTGAACCAAAGTTCTGCAGGGGTTTTCTCTAATTCTTGAGTAGGGCTTCGGTTCAGCAAATAGGCTGAAACCCTTACAGCTTCTCCCCACATGTATTTTTCTACACCAGAATCAATCAAAAGAGCTCTAGTTTTCTCCATCAGGGTTCTATTTAATCTTTCGGCTTTGCCGTTTAGCTGAGGTGAGTGAGGTATGGTGAGATCCATAATGATTCCTTTAGCTTTGCACCAGGATTTTATATCTTCATTTACATATTCTCCGCCATTGTCACATCTTATTTTTGAAACTTTTAGATTCATTTGGTTTTCTGCTTCTGTAATAAATGCTTTTAGATATCCTTTTACTTCATATTTATTTTGTAACAAATACACATGACAAAAATGTGTGTAGTCATCAAGAAATGTTAGAAAATAGTTTTTGTTGTCATGGGTAGTGGGATCTAAAGGTCCACATACATCTGTATGGATTATTTCTAAAGGCCTTTTTGATTTTGTTCTAATGGAATTGAATGGCTTTCTTACCTGTTTAGCTTTAATGCATGTTTCACAAATTTCATCTTGACTTATTTTTTCTATGTTTATTTCATTAACTATATATTTTAATTGTTTTAAGCTTGAAAAACTTATGTGACCCATTTTTCTGTGCCATTTTAGCATTTCTTCATTTTGGGTAGCTGTTAGGTGAGATTCTTCAATTTCGGGGTTTTCTGTTTCTATATTTATTGTATAGAGTCCATTTTCCTGTTTTTCTCCTTCTAAAACTTTTTTTCCATTTTTTACGACAAATACCTTTTCATCTTCAAAGACGACTTTGCCTTTATTTCTGGTAATGGCACTTACCGATAGTAAATTATTTGTCAAGTTTGGTACAAACATCACCTCCTTGAGATCACATTTTTTCCCTTGAATTTTTCCGACTGATTTTGCTATTAGAGTTTCTTCCTTTTTTGCTATTGATATTTTTGAGTTACAATCTACTTCATCTAGTAAAAACTTTTTACTATTTATCATATGGCTTGTTGAGCCACTGTCTACAATAAATTCTAGCAATTCCTCATTTTTACATTTTAAAGTCTCTCCTGCAAAAAAGGACAATTTTCTTCATTTTTGTTTCTGAAAAAGCAATCCTTTTCTTTATGATTTGTCTTTTTACAAATTCGGCAAGGAATATTTTCCTGGAATTTATTTTGAGATTTCTTAAAGAAGCATTGGTCTTGAGTATGATTTGTCTTTTTACAGATGGTACACCATTTTTTATTTAGTATACAATATTTTGCTAAGTGCCCGCTCTTTTTGCAGTTAAAGCACTGCTTTACTTTAGTAGCACTTATGGCTATTCCCTCTTCAGGCTTTACTTTTTGTTTAGTTTCTTCAAGTGATAGTCTTGATATTAAGTTTGTTAACGTTTTCTCACTTTTTGGTGTCGAGTCCCATGCTGTGCTGAAGTAATTAAAGTAGTCTGGCAAAATGCTCAATATTTTAGAAATTACAAAGCTTTCCTCAATTTCTTGTTTTACATTATTTAGTTTGAATACTAAATTTTGCATTCTGCTTATATTTGTTGCCATATCTGTATTTTTGTCAAATTTGAATCCATGAAATTCTTGTAGTAATTTGCATTTTAATTGCTCATCTTCTCTTTGATAAATGGCTACTAGTTTTTCATACATTTCTTTTGAAGTTTTGCAATTTAGAATATGTGTTAATACATTCTTTTCAATGGTTAACATTATGTATTTTTGTGCTTTGGCGTCTTTTAGGCTCCATTTATCTTTTCCAGTTTCATCTTTCAAGTCTTCAAACAACGATTTTCCATTTACAATATCTAGAAGGCCATTTGCTTTGAAAATAATTGTTATCTGAAAATTCCATAAATCAAAATTTTCAGGATTTTTAAGCCTCACAATATTTGCGATATCTTCGCTGACAGCCATTTTTGTTTTTATTTATATTTTATATATATATTTTACCGCGATTCAAAAAGAACCACGGACCTCTGCTACCATGTTGGGAATCTTTTATGGTTCAGACAATGAAACAACAAATAACAAGTTTACTTACAGCTGAAGTGGTTTTAAAGAATTAGGCGATTTTACCTTTTATGAAAGTATTTTAAATTTATTATTTTCAAAGAGAGGTAGAAAAGAACATTTAACAATTTACATTACAATTACTAATTTTGTAAACAAAACCAACACTCCTTTGTTCTAGTTTTTATATTACAGTGTTGTCAGTCTAAAAGTATTTCAAGATCATTGATTTACTATTCTTCTTTTTTTCCAACATATATAATACAATTCTTTCATTGACCTTGTAGAATGAGAGTGGTGTACGCGTGCTCGCATGTTTAAGTAAAATAACACAAACATTCTCGATAAAGAGAGGCGAGTTACCCCTCGAAATACTGGAGCAATAAAATAATCATAAATCGAATATATGCATATTTTTTAAATATATTTATATATGCCTAAAGAGGCACCTCTCCCTTTAATTGTGCATCTGAACGATGACTTCACTCTAATAAAATATTTACTAGTGATTATATAGAATGACCCACAACACCAGTTTTGACAAATTCAGACAAAAGCCAACAACCTATATACCATGGTTTCGGGCTATAACCCTCATCAGTACAGGGGCGGCTTCGATTTCATAACATCCTATAAGAGGGGTTATGAAATCGGTCGAATTTACCAGAATGTATTCAAACAGTAAAGTGGTAAGGCTACCCCAAATGAGTAATTTAGATTTGATTGTAAAGTTTTAATAGCAAAATATTCTTTCGGCCCTATTCAGAAATCAATCAATGTTAAAACGCTTCCAAAAAGAACCTAAAGCCATTAAATCAACACACTGGACTGAAGAGTTAACAGTCCAAACAACCCGAAGTATTTTATAACAATAAATATGTTAAATAAACTTCATTGCGAACCAATCCCATAATCCGAAGTCCATCATACACCATCTGACTCCATGCCAGAACAATGTTTGCCTAAGTTCCATACAGCCATGGAGTAAAAAGGATGACAAGGATCCTCATATCCGATACCGTAACAGCAGGCAACTAAGAACACCCTCACATCACCAAGTCTATCTCCAACCCGGAAAAGAGCTGGTAAATAAGTTCAATATAGTTTCTACCCATCCACTTACATTGGAGAAACAGGAAAACCGCTTTAAAGAGATTAGCTCAAACCGGCCTTATAAAGTAATAGATCACTTACCTGATTAGTAGTTCTTGTCATCATAAATAGCCCTATTCCAAACTGGAACACTGTAATGGAATCATATACCATTCACATAAATCAGGAAATATTATTTCTGGAAAGATAGTCCTTCACATATAATTGATAAAGAGAGAGATAGGAAAATTCATACACGATCATCCCCCGGAAATACCAACAACTTTCCTACTTCAGCAGCAAAAGACGTTCGGCCTATTGAAATATCACGTTTGTTTTGCTCTAAATAAATTGTTTCAATCAAATATAAAATAAAGCGTATTCATAGGTATATATATAGTATATAAAATGGAATGTAATAAATATCCCATAGGTTAGAAATGGCAAGGAAGGGTACGGCCAAGAAGAAGACGTGTTGAAATGGAAATCCTTGTCCATAGCGACACCACCGGTCTGTGGCCTAATACTGACTATCTTTATCAAGTCTCCGGATATTTTTATAGCTAAGATTCTCCTACCTAGGTCAAAAGATCAAACCTTTTGGCCATGTTATCACGCTACTTCTTAGTTTCTTCAATTTTCCATTGACTTTATTGAATCCATACAAGTTACATATAAAGGAGCTATTCTAATTCACATATTATCTACATAAACGGCATAAATTGAAAGAAAAATAAACATTTCATAAGTTAGAAATGGCAATGAAGGCTACGGCTCAGAAGAAGACGTGTTGGCACGGTCCAAGAATGGAAATCCTTGTCAAAATCAACGGAATCTTCTCTGTTGCCTATTACCGACTATCTTAAACATGTTCCCAGGATCTCTTTATAACCCAGATGCTTCTACCGAGGTAAAGAATTTGGACTTTTGAATATATCCGCTATGTAAAGTGTTATATTGGGCCATGTTTTCACGTCTACGTCCGAGTTTCTTCAATCTTCCTTTGACTCTATTGTATACAAATTGTTACATATAAAGGAGCTATTCCTCTTTACATATTATCAACATAAACGGCATAAATTGAAAGATAAATAAACATTCAAGAGGCTAAAGATGGCAATGAAGGCTACGGCTCAGAAGAAGACGTGTTGGCACGGTCCAAGAATGAAATTCCTTGTCCATAGCGACAGCATCCTCTCTGTCACCTATTAACGACTATCTTTAACATGTTCCCAGGATCTCTTTATAACCCAGATGCTTCTACCGAGGTCAAAAAGTCGGACTTCTGAGTAACTCCGCTATGTAAAGTGTTATATTGGGCCAGGTTTTCACATCTACTTCTGAGTTTCTTCAATCTTCTTTTGACTTTATTGATTCCATACAAGTTACATATAAAGAGGATATTCTTATTTACATATTAAATATATAAACACTAAAGTAGTTTATTTATAAACACAAGTGATATATCAAAAGCGTAATTATTTTCCACCACATTTTCTTTTTCCAATTAACCCGTCTCTATACTTACTGCAAATAATAAATATTGCAAGGGGTGGCAAATCAGTCGTTCATTATTGATGGCCTCGTCCATACTATTTTACATCGTAGTAAGGATTGTCGTTTTATTTATAATAAAATAAAATGGCGCAAAATAAATTCCCTTGGAAGATAGATCTGGCGCTATATATATATAGGTCACTATATTCAACAAGAATAAATTTGGCGAATTTCCTTATTAATATAAATGCAGACATAGACAACCTAAATTAGTTAATATTTATCAGATTTTAAATTACATTATTTTATAATTAGTATGATTATTTATTTATTTGATTAATTCTATTTTAACTCTGTTGACAGTTAATTTTAATATATATATATATCGGAAATGAATAATTTTAAAAATATTTTTAATTCAATTAACAAAACGTAATCTAATAAACATGTTAATTAAAATAAATTATTCAATATTTAATTAATACTAGAAATTTTAATATATCTAATTAGGAAATGTGTGTTCAAAATATAGGACACCTATATATTAATGTGATATAATTTGCTACTTCCTTTCATTTCTTTATATTATTTACATATGTAGAATTTCCTTCTAACTTGTCCTCTCATAGAAGTTGATAGACGACAATTATTTTTCAACAAATTTCTCTATATAGATCCTGTATACACTGATTTACCATTAATAATAACTTTGAATATTTAACGCTTATTTCGGATCAAAATATTTATTATAACTTCCAATAATTCGATGAGGCTGTTCGCCTATCTTCCTCGAGGATTCTAACCTTGTAACCCTGCGTCATAGATCTAAAGAAAATAACGTTATATCGAAATAAGAATTTGAAAAAAAAAATGGAAGAACCATATACGGCCCACTAAGTAAGGGAAATATTTAAAGTTTATGATTATATCAACCACACACACAGAAGCATAAAGAATGTAATTGGAAATAGGAAAAAATATGAAATAAATAGAAATTTGGATATGGAGAAAACCAGAAAAAAATACTTTGACATAAAGGTTAAAAGACCAGTGGTTAAAACAAATTATGTAATAATCTGAGATGATATATATACAATAATTGTTTTGAATGGTGTAATGGTTGAGAGAAAATGGAAGAAAGAACAAGAACTTCCACATAATTGATCATATCATGGTTTGCGATATCCCCAAATAAATTAGATAGGCAAAATCAGAAAATATGGATAGTTGACCAAACTTCATAGGGGGGTTGGCTTTGCTGAAGAACATATCAGCATTTTTTAAATACTAAATATAAACTCCTAGAATCCCCGAGGAAGAGATTCTAACCCTGTAAGCATCCACGTGATGCACGAAGGGATGATTTGTTTACAGGGTTAGAATCCCCGAGGAAGATAGGCGAACATTCTCATCGAAATATTGGAAGTTATAATAAATAATTTGATCCAAAATAAGTGTTAATCATTCAAAGTATTTAAAATGGTTTTCTCGATTTTCAACGTAATAATAACTATAATACATATATATTATAATATAATACATAACTATACCACTCAAAATATAATAACTGGAAATATAATTGAAGAAATTATAATCAAGAGTAAAGATTTTCTTAGAAACTACTCTCTCTGTCTATATAAATGCTCAGCCTATGGGTTATTCAATTAGGGTTTAGGATTTTATATTGCTATTAGAGGAATAGTAAAAATCATAAAATTTCAAAACTAGAAATGCAATAGGAGAAAATGTGATCAAGATAGTTTTTAATCGAAATTTATTCAGTCATATTTATTCACTTTTCCATTTCGGTATAACAATGTATGCATATTTACATATTGATCAAATGAATAGAATCAATACTTCGACTTGTGGAACTCTTCAATGCTTTTTGTAACCATTTGTTTTTATCAATTGCAAAATAGGACGTAGTCCCCAAAGTTTTTTTTTTTTTCAGTTTGATCCAATTAAAACGGTTAAATAGTCATTAGCATTTTTTTCACTTTTGCATTAAAAAAAATTGAAGATAAAACTAAAGTTTTAAACTTTGTTAAAGTTCATCCTAAGTAGTTTTTAGATGGATAAAAGTTACACAGCGACTCTACATTAAAAAGTTCATAATCTTTTATTTTCTTCACAATATCAAGAGTATATTTCTTTATACCGTTAAAAAATGTTTGATAAGGTGATGATATTGAATTTTTTATTAGATCTAATTTTATTCTCATTGGTTAAAAAAAGACAAAAAGTAAATGTTTAGAGATATAGTGCTATCCATAGGTAAAAATATGAGCATTAATGAGGTGTAATTTGGATTTGACTGAGAAGCTTTTATTTAAAAACAATATTAAACCTTATTTTGAAAGGCCGAACGTCTCTTTGTTTAGAAATTGTTCATCAAAAGTCCATTTTGGCAGCACTATCAAGAGCGTATATAACTCATGGAAATCTGCTTGAAAAATATAGAAACATACAGCCTCACAAACAATTTCGTTTATTTTTTATTTAAAATACACTTTTTGACCAAGGTACCTTTCGTTATTGGTCGCAGAATCTTTATATATGGACGTTATTTTTTACGTAATACAAATAACTCGTAAAAGTATATTGTAGCTTATACACAAATAGCTTGTGTTTGTTACTGCAGTGTAAGACACTTCAAACCTTTTGAGAATGCTTGGTACATTAGTGGCATAACCTTCTCAAAGGGTCATCAATAATAATAATATCAATATGATCTAAACACTTCTAAATATATCACCTTCTTTCATATCAGTAAGGCTTGGTAGATATTGCATTTATAAATGAAAATCATCACCCTTCATATGGCGTCACAATATTATCAGATGCTGCGATAAAGCCTAATTGATTCTTATAAGTATAAAGTTATAGTAGATTAGTTATAATAGTTATCAAATACAATTGTCAACAATAACAATAGAAGTCCAAAGGTCAGAATGACCAAAGAGGCAATTTTATTCTGATTTAATTAAAAATGATCAAATATGATGATAGAAACACATAGATTAGAATATTAATATAGCGAATGTGTTAATAGTTATAATAGTTATCGAATATAATTATCAATAATAAAAAATCCAAACGTCAGAATGACAAAAGAGGCAATTTTATTTTGATTCAATTACAATGATAAAATATGATGACAGAAACACATAGGTTAGAAGATCAATAGCGCAAGTGTTAATTATAAACATTGTGACAAAATTATAGGATGAGGATATTCCGGCTTACACCTATCATCCATTTTCTGGCCGAGGTTCATTTCAATAATAATGATAATTTCAATGAATGATAATCTGAAAACCTTCTAATTGTTAGAATTCAGAGTAAAGAAACTAAATAATTATAACGTTCTGATCATTTTTTATTATTATGAATCCTTTTTCAAACTTTTTTTTTAAAGAGTTACAAGAATATTTTAAAATTTATAAATATTAATAATATAGTAATATTTTGCAGGAATGTTATATTCATGTGTAAAAAATATAACCTATTACTTAAAAAATGCATTATGACAATGTATTTTTTATTATATTCATTTTCAGAACAGATATTTACATTTCTTTAAAAATAATAGACACTTCGGCCAGTTAAAGTTGTATTTTCTCAACGTTTCAACAAAAATCTTTTGTCTTCGTCAGGAGAAATAAATAAAAATGAAGCATTTGGCAAAAGGAGTTAGAAATTGTTCTGAGGTTACAAATGGCCGAAGAGTCTATTTTATTTAAAAAAGAAATGTGAATGCGGGTCAGGCAACCTGTATCTTCAAGATATTTACATATTGCTCTGAATGTGCCACAATAGATTAATACAAGTTTATAACATCTCATTGTCAGACTCGATTATAATTTTTCTTACATAGGATCTTATTAAAACTGAAGCTGATCCTATATTGACCCCTTCCATAAGACTAATCACACACATAAAGCTTTATTGAGACCACCGGTCTTATATAGATTCACCACAGGAAGAAATTATAGATGGAGCTCCTATACTCCAGGCAGCGCAGCACCCAACAACAGCCTCCTAGTCCGATATATGTCCAATGGCCACACGTTCCTTCGTGCATACGTCATGGTTAGCGAATCACTGAACAGGCGAGTGTGGAATCAGCCGTGTTCTAGTCTTCGCTTCCATAGGACAAATCTTGTTCTATAATAACTTTATTAGGTACCGCTCAACAAAAGCAACCTAGTTTATGATAATTGGAACAATGAATAATATGTGATGGTTATTCACATAGTAAACAAAATGTTAACGCGGGATTCAATCCCGATTCATGACTGTCGGGAATCGAGGGTGTTACGCACTCGTCCACCGACTTTTATAGGACTAATCTCTGTGGTATTTAGCTTAGACTTTATATTTCAATTTACCTAGGCTATATATGTGTGGATTTGGTTTTATTGAACTCTATCTACGAGTTCAAGGTAAATTTAATCAAATAAATTCATTGTGTTAATGCATTTATTAAAACTACAATTGCAATTCTCACACATGAATATAACAGGTTCAAAAACAATTCTTTCTAGGTGTTTTAGGGACTATAAAGATAACTGACTGAAAGAATATATTTCCACGTGGAAAATTGAGAAATACAAACACTTCAGGATGACACAACAATTTATTTAAGACAAGAACAAACTATGAATGGTAAAAAGATAAGCAATGAGGGAAGTTTACAGAGTAGCAAAATATAAACACAAAAATGATACTATGTTAATAAAATACTTTGTTACAATATAGAATCTTATTTATAATATTCGCTAAATAATATAATCAGTTATTAGATGTGATTGAAAAAAAGAATAAAACAGTTTAATATTTCAATCATATATTGAATATGATGCTTATATTGAAGTTTATAGGTCAAATATGTTTAGGAATTGACATCTTTAATATTTTCTTTTTTTTTCTAGATATTCTAGCTAGTCTATATATGTGTAGCTATATGTATTCGTATGCTTTTATATATATCATCGCTAATATTATATGTTTAACGCCTAAATATATATTCTTTAAAAATATCATAAAAAATATATATGTGTTTGAAAATTGAGCAATCCATATATTCAATTATTTAAAAATGCTTATTTTGGATCACATATTTTATTTTCCAATATTTCGTAAGGCAACACGCCAACTTCTTCCGGAAACAATCTTGTTTTGAGATGCTCGCTTATCAATCCACTAGTATGTGTAAAACTGCTATAAAATTCGTGAATTGATATGCGAGCTTCTCAAAACAATCTTGTTCCCCGATGAAGTTTGGCGAGTAGCCATACGAAATATTGGAAAATAAGAAATATATGATCCAAAATAAGCATTTATAAATAATATATATATATATATTTCGCTTTTCATTTTAAGAAGTGAAAGCTAATGTTATATATATTTATTCATACACAGATTTAGGGTTATTTTTCTTCTGAAAACTATGGCAACATATTAAGGTCCTTAATGTATTGGCAAAATATTGGGGTGAGTTGGTTCATCAGTAGTTCCAGCGGTTTCGCCAGTACAATCTACTGATAAACCATCCCTCACTCTTTTTTCCTTTCCATTACAATAAGTTGACTCATTTGTGTTGAAGGTGGCAATTCCGGGTATTTCTACGATAGAATACTCTTGTGATTTGCATAGAATATTAGTATTGACTTTGTTAATTGTGACTATTCTGCATATATAACACAGCTTTGTTAGATTGTTAGTTGGCTAGCTGTTATTGAGTAGGGCAGGCCGACGTGAGCTGCTGATGTACATATCATTTGATCTTCTGTACTTCTTTTATTGTTTTATACCTTTAAGTAAAAAAGGATATTTCTCTCCTACTAATCTATAAGTTTTCCCCAAAAGGATATGGACCCATCACGCTTCCACTGCGCAAAGTTAATCTCTAAAAGTTGCCATATACTAATATTTTCAAGACAATATATAAATATTTATCTTTTAAAAAAAGGCTGACCTAGTCTTAGTTCTTATAAATATTTTGAAAATGTGAATGTGTGAATATTAGAATATATAAAAATACATTTAAAAATACAAATTGAATTTATCCTATTTAAATATAGTAAAGGCGTTTTATATAAATATATTAACGATGATATATTCAATTAAATTTTTCTTATTATCGGAGAAGTTTGAAAAATGTGCAAATATAAATTTTAGCAAGGTTGTAATGCATATATTGGATTTGTATAAATCATTTCGCACAACCTTTTTCTTTTATCAGCATATATACTAATCTATAATATATATTATTCGAGAGTTTAAATATATATAATGAAAAATATAGATTTTATAAGTTATCTTTGAATATATTTCTCTACCAATTACGCGGAGAATATTTAAATTTAGAAAGGCCACGAACTCTCTTGAGGCAATCAAGTGAATACATTGGTACACATTGACACTTAGCTTGTTTCAATCTAGTTAGGAATTCATGTAGAATGGGTTAAGAACCATTTAAAGCCATGTATATTAGATTTGTTTACAGAACCTTGCTAAGATTTATTTGATGGTATTTATAGCTTAGAACCTATATGTATATCTAACTGTTAACTTGTGTGTTATGCTATGTTAGTTAGGGATGCCCCCCCTTTATCCCCCTCCACTAACATTGCACTTACAATATTGTGACCTACCATTTTGGGTTGGTCTGCTACCCCCTAGGCATGAGATCTCCGGGGAAACTGACTGACAGAACGCTCAAAAGTTTCTTCTCCCTATTCAGGCTAGGCACTGGCCTGGACATACCAGCTGACCATTTGCCACTGTACGACCCTTCCTTTAAAAGAGCCAGATATCCATCTTCTTCAAGGCATCATGTAATCGGATCCGAATTTTTAGGAAAAAGAATGGGCTCGGAATTCCTCGGCAAAAGAATGGGTTCTGAGTTCCTCGGCAAAAGAATGGGATCGGAATTTCTTGGAAAAAGAATGGGGTCGGAATTCCTGGGAAAGAGATCCCCTGTTGAATTTGTGGATATCCCCAAGAACGTGGACCCTGAAGAATTCCTGGAAAGTAAAATGGCTGCCTTCGGAAAGTCTCTGTCGGGAGAGTACAATGGCAGAATGAGCGAGGATGATGACAGCTACCTGGAGAAGAGAATGGGCTCAGAATTCCTGGGAAAGAGGATGGGCTCCGAGTTCTTGGGACGGCGCCGAAGAAGAAGCCCTGCTTCTGACCCCTCCCAGAGTTAAACCATCCCAAGTAGGTCAAAACTAAACTCTAAAACTAAACCAAAGCCAGTAATAAAGCATTTACTAAAATTTAAAATAAAGAATGTATCAAATGAGTAAGCCATATGTCTCTCTATATATAAATTAAATAAATTCGAACATATAATTCTATACTAATTATTCTTAATGTCGTGATATTTAATTTTTTGCAATAGCTCTCATTTTTCAAGAAGAGATAATGCGATCAACTTTATTTCCATTTATTTCTCTTCTTGAAAATACAAATTACAGAAAGCTATAAATACCATGATAATATAATAGCTATCTATGAAATATATATTTCACTTTAAAAGTTTCAACAAGGTGAATTTTACTCTACTTAACTATCTTTCAAAACATTGAGGATAGCATCACCCAATCGAACTTCTTTGTAAACTGGGAGATTCAATCAAATATATTTGTGCCAAGAAAGATTCTTCAGACAAAGATAAGGTTAGGTGAAGCTGTGGCATTGGTATATAATACCTAAATAATAATATATATAGCTTTTAAATTATTACAAATTTTATTACCCGCTGATAATACCCAATTAATTTTAAAATCAATTTTATATTCAGTAGAAAAAAAACTAAAATTGTTTAAGCCACACATTCCATAAATAATTATTTATAAAAATATATGGAAAACTTATTATTTTCAAGCTAAGATACTTAATCATTTTTAGAACAAATCAATAGATAGAGCATTGGACATTTTATAATATTCTAAAAATTTACAATAAGAAAAACAATGTAAACGCTTTCTTAAATTTGCAGCGAAAATTCGATGACATTTTAAAATGCTAACAAATATGTAAGTAACATCTATATAGGTATGATGACATCAATATAAATTTTATTTTTAAAATAAGAAACGGCTCCGCTTCAAAGAATTCCAAATAAATTCCTTTCACTGAATAAACTGAGGTAGGAATCAATGATCTTTAAATTAAATTTGGTGTTGCCAGATTGTTCGTTCTGACAGCAATATTTATTCATTTCTCGCTTTGACAAATTAATTTGACAATCCTCGACTTTATTATTGCACCATTTTAAATTGAAGGACAAATTTACTCTTTGACTAATGACATATTGTTTTGAGGAATGTTGGCATTTAGATTGACCTCGAAATTTTATTGACATTGGCACGAATCAGCACCTTATATAATACCGGTTTTATATAACAAGTTTTTTTCAGAAATTTTTGTAATTTCTATGTTTATAAAAGTTTATTAATCAATAATCATTTTTATTAAATTTTTTTATTAGAATTTGTGTAAAAAAAAAAATAGTAAAAATTATGCGTAAAAGAAAATATGTACACATGTAAAAAATAGATTTTAGAATTGTTTCTCATATAGTATCTCGGGTGTCCAAATTCACAATACTCTCAATATTTGCTCATTAACTGGCACTTGATTTGCATAATATTTGTTCATATTTGCATATCTATACCATAATGGCATATACTATGCGAATAGAGATACTCAGGATTCCACGATTAATTTCAAATCAAATTATAATCATTTTAAAAATAGAAAACCATTTAGAATACACGAGTATATACAGGCTCATTCTATAATGTTTATAGAAATTCAGAATTTTGCATTTACATAGATTTTAAAATTATTTATACTAGTTACATTATATTTGTCTGCTTATTCTACTAGACAAGTTTTTATATTAATTGATGATGTCATAATTGCACAGAATCATGTGTGGCTTAAACCATTTTAAAATACTTTTTTTCATTTTATATATATATATAATTATTTTAAAGATTGAGCAATCCATAATAATATCTATAAATGAATAAAAGGCATATATTGGTTAAATAAGAAATTTAGATCCAATAATGCCTTTTATTCATTTATATATAATTATATATATAAAGTAGCGTTATATTTATAATATATGGAAGAGAGAAAGTAAAATATTATAAGAAGAAGGGTAAAGAAAGTTAAAAGAAGGTAGATATGGAATTATATTAGAAGGTATCAAAAAGGTTTTATTTATTTTTTAACAATTCAGGGCTATGACAAGTTCATGCTGAAATCTCGGTATTTACCCGTCATATAACCGGAACATAAAAATAAAAATAGAATAATTAAAGAGAGTAAGATAAGAAAAGAATAAATACAAGAACAATGTTAACATTATATCAAACTAGTAAAAAGTAATAAGAAAGAAATTTAATTTTTTAAATACATTTTTATAACTAATTTAAGATGAAATATATTTTTGAAATCCAATACATGGGAGTAATTTCATGTTTTGGAAACTACGAATTACAACCATATTAATCAAAATAGGTAAAAGCTTTCTCTTAAATTACAATCTATGAAATGAATTTATTTCTAAAAAATGCTCTTCTTTTATGTTTTATTACTGGCTATTTAAAATTAAAATATAAATATTAAATTTCAAAAACTTCCATTTTTATTTCTCAAAACTAAATATATAAATATTTGCCTAAATTTTAAACCAAAAATCTTTTTTAAAAACTTATAAAAGTCAAAATATAATTCTAAAATAAATCACACATAAATCCTTTATAAAATTAAAATAAAAGCCCATTAAATCATTTTATTATATAAATTTGAAATGTTTCATTAAAATTTTAATTATAAAATATATATAAATATATTGAATTAAAAAAAAATAGATTTATTAAAATATAAATTCTAAAACACATAATTATTGAATTTAATTTTTTTTAAATAATAAAAATATTTATAAATTTAAATATCCAGTTATACTCTCTAAATCTGATACTCTCTAAATCTAAAATTGACTTGGGCTTTCAACCTTAACTATCAAAAATTACTAACGTAATCCACAACTAACCTAACCTAACTAAACTAACCTGGTGTAAATTTGTTGAGCAGTTAACCCTGTAACCAAATCCACCCTCCACGTTCACAACAAGTAAGTTAATTCCATTTTCCTAAACCTAACCTAAACTTATAACCTAACCAAAAACCCTAAACTAGCTCTTATAAAAACTATACCTATATAAACCTATCCATAATTAATATTCAAATTAATAAACTAATACAAATAAAAAATGATTTTCTAAACATTATTTAATTTTTTTAATTTTGAATTGATCTTTCAAAATAATATCAAACCAAAAGATCTAATTGTAAAAAATGTTTCTTTCAAAAGAATATTTAGCTAAAGCAAAATAAAAAATGAAATACACTAAATATTCTTTAAATTTTCTTTTTTATATAATTATATGTTAAAAATCAAGAACAAATAGAAAAATAACATAATTATATAAATAATTTATAAAGTACTTATATAAATAAAACCTATATATTACTAAAATTCTCATCTAAACGATAAAAAAACGCTAAAGCTATATTCAGAATATATAATATTAATGATAATCATAAATTAAATCACTAATTATCAAGAAAAAATGCTTTCCTCAATAAATTAAATCCATTAAAATACCGGGCAGCTAATTTTTCATGGAAAATTTCCCATTTAACATATATTTTTTTATTGGTAAGTTTTTTATTCTTCCCCTAATTTCATACACAATTAACTTGCGTAATTTAAGAGTAAAATTGTAACACAGATTTTATTATATATCAAGCAATTCATTTTTAAACTTCAAATGCGAATTTACGTATTTTATATATGTCGTTTTTCCGTGAGAGATTAATTGATAATATATTAAGAAAATATGAGAGAGATTTTAACTTTGGTTTGATAAATTTCGATTTCTTCACGAGTTTTTATTTTTTAATAGGAGAAAATGATTTTCTCCATGAAATTGTTAGAAAAATATTTATTAATATAATATAGACTTTTAGGTCAATTTATTCTCACTAGAGGGCAATTATATACTTGTTTTTATAAAGGTATTTTCATAATTATATTTTGATTTTTGTTACTTAAAACTTCAATGATTGTTTTTGATAAATTTTAATATTTTCGCTAAACTACATAGTATATATACAAAATGGAAACCTATTTTATATATGTTCAAATCAATAAGCTTGAGGGATGAGTTTCTTTTTCAAATAAATTTATTTCGAACTTTCGGGCAACGCCCTTCTTCAGGAAAATTAAAACCTAATTCACCTGCGCACCTACCTCAGGATCCCTTCTCCGAAACCAGATAATGACACTTAATTATAATGAACCTCACTTTGAACACACAGCAAACATCAAAGACTAATCATCGAATCCCTCCTGTCAAGTAAATTCCACAGCCTTAATAGAAAAATTGATTTACCGGAAATTTATAATGTAATATTCCCTGCAGCCACCCAACCCCCCAATGTATCATGAACGCATGAGGCACGAGTAGTCTCACGTGTGTTTGTTTCTGATATTTATTTTCTATAGTTCGTTATACATTTGCCTGGCTTAATCTCAATGTAAAATAATATAATTTACTTTATTTTAATTTTCCTGTAGAAGGGCGTTGCCCGAAAGCTCGAAATAAATTTATTTGCAAAAGAAACTCATCCCTCAAGCTTATTGATTTGAACATTCTATTAAGGGATTAGCCTAGTAACTATTTTATATATATAAATAAATGAAAATACTCGTCATAGAAAGTAATTCTGTATCAGGAAACTACCTAAATCATGGCTTCAGTTACCTGCACAACCTACAGTACCATTACTGCCTCAGAAAGCATTATAGAATATCATGCAGTTATCATTAATTAAATTTACCTGTATTTTATTAGTAATTGTATTATAAAGGCGCTATAAAAACTTCCTTAGCTGAAGAGTTAATCTAATTTTATTACATCACCCATTATTCAATTTATATCTTCTTTTTTAATGCAACAAAACTCTAAATGTGTTATATAAAATTGTATAATTTAATTTTACCGCGTATATGTAATTTCGCTTCTTTCAAATTTTAATGACATTAAAAGCAAAATTGTATTGGAGGCGCACTTGTTTAACACGATTTTAAAATATCAATATTTATAAAAAATATAAATATTCTAAAGAAATTCCCTTGAGGAGAATAACAGCGAATCACTGACACGTTAGGAATTGAATATATTGCAACGTAGAAAATTAGGAAAGACAAACTTCTGGATGACACTGCAATATATTTAAGGCAAGAACAAGCTTTGAATGATAAACAAAAGATAAGCAATGAAGGAAGTTTACAGAGTATCATAATATAAACATACAAAATGATACTCTGTTAATAATAATAAATATTTTGTTACAATATTTTTGATTGATGCAATTCTATTTTTTCCAAATCAACTCCCAACTAACAAAGGAATATTCTCCCTAATATTCTATCTCAAATAAAATATATTTTTGATGAATATAATTACATACTCGATAAAGAGAGAGGCGGGTTGCCACTTCTATTTTTACTAAATAACTTCAAATATAGACATTTACGCAATGGAGATCTCAAAGTAATAGGTTTTGTAAAATTATATTTCAGCTATTTCATACCCTATTACATACAATAGTATTAAAAACAAACAGGGCATATCCTGAACAGGAGCACATGTGCCTTTTCGATGGCAGAGTGCAATCTAATGGAACAGAAATCAACTAAACGTTGATAAATCAAGAAAATAGGTTGGCCAAATATCAGGGAACAGGCTAAATCAATGTTTAGTTGATTTCTGTTTCACCAGATGGCGCTCTGCCTTCTAAAAAGCACATGTTCTCCTGGTCAAGATATTCCTTCTTTGTTTTTAATATCAATACCCGACCCTTTTTAATTTTTTCTATTATTTTTTCCACATACAATAGTATGTAAATGTTATATATAAACATATCTCTATCAAACAGAAGTAAAATTATTCTCTCTATTGAACGAATAACATTCTAATCACATTAGAATTAGTCAAAATGCCATGACACCAATTTTGTTAACCAAAAGGAAAAAGCTAAAATAAAAAACATTTATAATTGATAATCATTTTCTTGTTACATACGGATTGATGTGACCCTTTACAAATTTATATCGTAAAAAATATGTAATGTAAAATGTTTATGATAAATGTAAAAAATATTGTTTGATTGAAAATGAACAACGCTATTTGGTTAGATATACGAAATTACTATAACAATTAAATTAATACACATGAATTATAAACACACAAAAAAAAGTAATTTTCTTCTTATTATTGTAGAATTTGTAAATTCAGTTTAGCTATACGACAATCTCTTTCAACAAATTTTACATATGATAAAATTATACGAAGACAAAATAAAGCTCTATTTGGTATATACGTAAATTATTATATGTATTGAAAATAACACATTAAAAAAGTATTCTATATTTATTTTTCAATGTATTTTAAATATTCAAAGTATTTATAAATCGTATTTTAAATTGACATATTTTTGTGGCGTCAAATATCTAAAAATAGTTATAATCGTCTGATAAAAAATGGTAGATCGGGTTAAGTTTCACAGAACATTTAGAATACCATCAAGAATAAGGTAAATGGTGAAAAAAGTTTGTTTTGTTTAGAAGCCTTACATCATTTATAACCACAAGCGTAAAAAGGAATAACACAGAAATAAAAAAAGACAGACGATGGAAGTAATGGCGGGAAAGAAAATAATGGCAGACGATGAAATATAATTTTACTCCGGCTCGCTGACACGTCTGATATATCAAGTTGAGGAATTAAACCTCCCTACATGTGATTTGTTACCTCACTTCACAGACAATGTTCTCTCTCTGTGATTTTTCACATTAATTATTTTTGAATATAATGAAATTTGACCGCGATTTATCCAATTTTTGACTTAAACAATTATTTTATGATTATCGTGATTTATTTTTGAAAACAATTTTTAAAGATAAAATATATGTATTAATATTTTTGTCCTGAAATAAATACAATATAGGTGAATATATAATATTTATCACTTAAGCTTTTGATATGAATAAAATATATAGTGTAATATATTTTTTAAATTTAACTCAATGAAATAATATCTAGATGTTTATAATTTTTTTCAAGAATTGTTATACAATTCACAACAAGTTATACATTTTCACAAGTATCTAGTCTAGAGTGAGCCAGAGCTTTCCAAAAGACGTCCAGTTGAAAATCCAGTATTTAAAACAAAACTACAAGTTTTTTCTCTTACCAGACTTTGTATATTTTTCTTCGGAATATTTCGGTGAAGCTGCATTTAATAAATATTTACCAAAGCACACATATACAGCTTCATTAAGACCACTGATCTTATACAGATTCACCGCAAGGAGGAAGCAAAGATGGAACCCCTATACTCCATATTTTTACCATATCGCATTGAATCAATACATTCGATAAAACAGAAGTTCTGTTACATTTTCTAGGTCTTGCCAACACTAATAAAACGATCAATATAAAAAGACACAGAAAATAAATTTATAGAATCCATATATCATATAGGAAGTACATATCTCGGCGTAATATCCTTTGTAAAGATAGAGGCTGCCTGGCCGGCATTCATAGTTCTTAAAAGTAAAGATATTTCGGTCAGTATAAATATCTCAAAACGTCGAGATAATAAAAGGTTTTATACTGACCTCAGTATCTTCAATTTTAATAAGTAATATTCTTTGTTTCTTCTCACCGTTCGTACCTTAAAGAGCCTTAATCCAATCTTATAAAAGAAATTTCTAGCGTCCGTCAAGTCTAACTTCCCCAGTGGTCTGGGCAAACTTGACAGAATTCAATCATCTTAAAATAACCATGGATTTGAACCAGACTATGCATTGTTGGAAGAGCGCGGCGCTGAAGAAATTTAAATTTCGAATATATATAACTAATTATTTTGAAAATAGAGCAATCCATAAATAAATCTTTAATTAAAAAGGCATACATTGAATCAAAATATCATTTATTTTACCAATATTTCAGTTGACTGAGCGCCAACCTTTATCAAGGTGTTATAACATATTTAATGTGTGTCAACAACAATGACGCTGAGTTTGTTGTTAACACATTAAATATGTTATAATACCTTGATAAAGGTTGGCGTTCAGCCAACTGAAATATTGGTAAAATAAATTATATTTTGATCCAATATATGTCTTTTTAATTAAATAACTAATTAACAATTTCTTGTGTGTGATACCATTATATACAAGTGGAAAGTGAAATGTAAACAAATCCAATATATTTTTATATTAATGCGGCGAACACACGAAATAAACTCTCTTTTCTACTTATACAATTCGACATGTCTCCTGCCATTAAAATTTTCATAATTATCTAATGTACTCAATGTGAGTTAAAAGACATGGAGGAAATACAAGTTTTGCAATAAAATCGCCATTTGTCGTTGAAAATATGAAATAGACGTGATCTAATTTATTTTTATTATTATATTCTTCCGGTACATATTTAATGATAAAAGTTGGGTATTCTTTTCTCCTTCTTAAGTACAGTTTAGCTCTTTCGTCAAATTCTTTCAATTGTTCATAGAGATAGGTTCTATAAAACTAGAGATAGATTTAAGATAGAAGATAGAACATTCTCTAATGTTAAATATCTTTATTCATGATAAAAATGTGAAAAAGGTATTAAAATTACAAATATATTCTTATATATATTATTCTTATATAGGTTTTGTAAATATTTCTGGTGGGATAAAGTCGATATTATAGTAAGCCCGTTGAAGAGCGATCAACGCTTGAAAGCTAGCGTTTTTTAAATAAAAAATATACTCATTGTGAGAATATATTTGTAATTTTAAATACCTCTACATTTTATACCTCAGGCAGAATATATGCTCGGCCCCTACTAGCTTACCTTCTAAGGGTGTTATCCATTCTTCCCTACACAGAGGCGGCCTGGATGTTCCTTTTCTAGAAGATGGGATCTCATAGTAGGGGGAATTTTCAACAATCCTTCAGTACCTTTTAAAGAGCACTTAGAATAAAATTCACTCTGACACTCAAAGCTGTCAACAACGATCAGGGTAAATACTTGGCATCAATGACCTTTTACTCACAGGTTGGTGACCTCTGCAAAGAGGGTCCATCTCAACCTAATGGAAACTATATTTTTGGCGATGTTTCTGAATATAACATAATGAGACACACTGTGCGTAATTATTAGAATATAAACAAGTGATATATTTATAAACGTGCAAGTTTTGCTTTAAAAGTTTATTGAAAATTGGGGAAGTTTTTCAACGAAATTATTTTTAAATGGTTGCCTTCGAAAATTTTGGCTATGTATAATGTATAAAGTAAGTTAAGCTTATTTTTCATAATTTTGTTTTCATTTATTAATGTTATCGTTGCGCTTTCTCTCGCCAAACGTAACAACTTTTTAAAAATTATTTATTTCCAAGGAATATGTCAAACTTATAAATGAGTGCTAATTTTTATATGAAAATATATCTTGGAAATTTCCCAGATGAAGAGACAAATTGAACATTAAGCTTTTTAAAAAATAATGGAACTCGTCTTTAGCACAGTTTATCATTAAGTTTTCAAAGGCTTTAATATATATGAAAATGTACATAATGCCAATTATTGTGGTTTCTGTCAGCTTTGATATAGTTTTCACTTGGGGAAAAAGGGTTTGGTAGAATAATTAGGTCGAACATTTTAACGTTTGACTTTTTAAAACTTAGGCAGGTGGCTGCGGTTGTGATGTCTCTCTCTCTCTCATTTTCTAAAATATAATCAGAAAGCATGCAGAACTTTGTACGCAGGGAGTTAGGAGGGTTGCAAGTGTTTTGGGTGCAAGATGATGAAAGGAAATAAGTCTTTCTTTTCAGCTTTTATTATTTACACGCAATGGACAACCTTTAGGAAGTTGAATTTCTTTATTGTCATCATCGATTTTTTTAAGGAGACAGTGGCAATTTTTTCACACTTGATTATCTCGTGTGTCTTCAATAAAGGTCATTGTGTATACTATATCCTTCAGAAATATTGCTTGGATCCCGATATACATGATAAATGGTACAACTTCATTAAGTTTTGTCAATGAGTGAAATTTTTATTATCATCATTTGAATCGAAAAATGTTAAATAATTTATATTTAGACATTATTATTCAATATATTGATATTTTATTTTAGTCTAATTTAAATATAAAATACAATACTTATATAGAAAATTTTTGTCAAAAAAAAAAAACAATATTTTTTTATTTGCGTCGTTTAGAAAGCTATTTACTAATGAAAAATTAAAGCATCGCCATAACTTAATCCTCAAAACAAACAAGATCTTCAGAAAATCTAATTTATAACATATATATATATTGACTTAATTATACCCATTAAAATATAACAAATGTCTACAACCCTAAGTCTAGATAGATAGAATATAATTTGTCGATGGATTCTCGGTTTTCCAAGCTAATTATCAATTGGCTTTCCTCTAACTGACAAATCCTGGTCAAATTTCGCAATATCCTAAATATTTCTGTGATTACACCGAATATTATGAAATTTCAATATTAGCTATTGTGATTTGGCGTATTTTGAAATTAATTACTGGCAATTATATTGGTGTCTGACATGTTCTATTAAACTATTCATTCATTAAATTGAATTGAAAATATTTAATAATTAGATTTCAAATTCATTGATATAGAGCGCAGTGTAACCGAATCGGTTTTTTGAAAATGAGAGATAGAGTATATAAAAAAAACCCTATCAACTGGAATCTGTTTGTAATTCTAATATATGTTGGGGTGTGAAATTTTTATATATTTTTTTCTTTAATAATATTAAAGAGAGAGAGATTGAAACTACTTTATTACAATGTCCATATAAGATTATATAAGGTTATATACAGAATAAATATAAATATGAATAAATATGATTATATAATGATAAAAATATGAATTGTAGCTATAAATAGATAAAAATAATTTATAAATATAAATATATGTCATAATTTGTATATAATTGTATGCACCCCCGACCCACTATGCATGTACAATGTATGATTTTCAAAGATTTAATAAAGAACAAAGTAACTGGAGGAAAGCAAGTAGCAATAAGACATAGGAAGTAGGCCTAAAGCTGGCACGACTATTCTTGGCACCCCCGTCAATATTGCAGGGGCAAAGACCGGACGTATCTAGTGACCGCAGAAGTTATAAATGTTAAGCTAACGCCCAATATTTCCGGCAAAGACAGGACGTATCTAATATCCGCCGAAGTTATAAGCGTCGAGCTACCCAACACTTCCTGGCGAAATCGGATATATCTTCCGGCAAAAGCAACACCAAAGAAAACCGCCGGGCCAATCAGAAGACAGTACCTAAATAGGTCGACCAATAGGAAAAGATCATGTGACATCTCTCGACCAATCAAAAAGAAACTGAGTCTTGGTGTTAAATCGAAAAGCAAGAATGGGCAGTTGTTCACTCGCTCTCGCCGAGTTCGGATCTAGTAGTGTTTTGGCTCCCATCTGAACAACATCTACAGTTCTTCATTCACTCCCACCGAGTTCAGACCCAGTCATCGACTCGACCCCACCAAGGTAATGTCTGCTCACTAGAGACCTCTCTCTCCGCTCATTTCATCTAAATCCAATCACCGCCATGTGATCAACTAATTAATCATCAAAAACCGCTCAGCCTTTCTCAAAAGCTTTCTTTCCTCCAACCCGTTGCCTTATATTTTCAACCATCAAGTGTCCCGGCTTATTTCCCCTGTGTGTAATCCTTTCACTCAGCCACCACGACTGCATCCTCCACCACGACTGCATCATTCACCACGACTGCGTCACCACTTCAACAACCTTCAACACCAAGAGTAAGGTTTCCCAACATAGTAGAATACCACATATATATAAAAACATATACAAGATCTTCATTGGTGGGGCCCACCTCAGGAAAGACTCCGCCACCGGTGGACTGCGAGAGTTCTCTCCCACAGAGTAGGCAGGTCTAGGTGATGGCTGGCATTACCCACCTCAATAACAAGATGGTACTTGTAAATGGTAGCCTTCGCCACACTTGTTAGTTTCACTGCCTCGGGATGGAGGCCGACGCCGAGAGAGAGAGAGAAAGAGAGAAAAAAAGCAACGGGCCATCTGTATATACTTATACGTATATACGTATATCTGTATAACTTCAATATAAAATATATTTTTCCACAAAAGTATTTTATATTCATCCTAAAAATGATGAGATAACAAACTATATTGAACATAAATGCATATTATTATCGAGATAATAATAATCCTCATCATATGCTGCGGATCTTCCCTGCCATTTATTTATTTATTTTTATTATCTATAATACACATAGTACAGGCCATATAATCATGGTGGGTAGAAGTTGACGTCTGCTTTTATAGTAAGTGCATGACACTTCTAAATTTTTAATTAGTAAGGCATATATTGGATCAAAATATAATTTATTTTACCAATATTTCAGTTGGCGTTCAGCCATAATAAATTTATTTTGTCCATAATATACACATATGTATCAAATTATTTTCTACCTATTAATAATAGCAAAATATTTTTAAATTTTAATTTTGTTGACATTATGTAGCACTGAGTTTGTTGTTGACACACTTTAAAATGTTATTTATTTATTTATTATCATTTACAAAGCACGCGATATCCGTCTAGGATATTTGCATGCATACACAAGTTTGGGAGTTTATTTACATTAATTATTAATATGATTTTAGTTATTATAATAGAAATTATTAACATATTTGTCAGTTAGTTAACGATTTAATTACCCTATAATGAGTATTAGTGAACATCACAGATAAGAACAGAAATTTAGAGCTATTTACAGCAAATAACTATATATCAGTTATTACAGCCCAGGCTATCTATTACTAAAAAACATTCTACAAAATCCATTAAAATTTATATACATAAATCTATTATTAACTATTTGATTTAGACAGTTTATATTTATTTGATTTTTGACTCTCAAGTCCTCTACAAGTCGACAGTCCGTTAGAATATGTACAGGATTATCTTCTTCTGCACCACATGAGCATTTAGGCGAATCCGTCTTTCTGACTTTGTACAAATATGATCTAAAGTTACCGTGTCCAGTGAAAAATTGGACATTGTAAAAATTTGGCTTGACATATTTGGGTATTTGGGAATCAATGAAGAAGGACTTGAAAATGGTATTAGTCTTCTCATAGTATTTCTGCAATTTTTCCCCTTATATAATTAGAGATTATATTCCTACTTGAAGAGTCAAATCGGTTGTAATTTATTTCGGTTTTCAACATGTTAGATTAAAATGTTATAATACCTTGATAAATGTTGACGTTCAGCCAACTGAAATATTGGTAAAATAAATGATATTTTGATCCAATATATGCCTTTTTAATTGAAGATTTATTTATGGATTGCTCTATTTTCAAAACGTCTAAATTTACAATGTTTATAAAATAGAGAAGAATAAATTAATATATCCCTTTATAAGCCTTAGTTTATCTTCACATGTTGTATCAATTCGCGCAAATTTTGTTAAATCTCTTACCTTATAAAGGTTTGATCAATGTTTCAAATACTGCACATAGATTATGGAAGTCATGTAAAATTCCATCTCTGCCATTGATACAGCCTTGTGATAATTCTCAATATATTCAAAAGATAATACTTATCATGAATTATAAGAGTTGTCATTTTGAATAGTTCAAAATATAATCTTTGCCTGAATGATTTAAAAAGGATGATTTAAAGTTTCATTTTCGATACTACAAATATATTGTTTGTATATGATATTCTGTAAATAGAGGTGTTTTAAGTAATCAATCATATTTTTTAAACATGTATCATTTGTAGATATATAAATATAAAATCTATTTTCACATATTAAAGAAATTTACAAGATTGATATATAATTACACATACAGGTTCTTACACACAAAATATGAAATATAGAAACAATTTTGAACTAGCCAATTTAATTCTTACCTATTTTGTTTTAGTTTACCACATTTCCTTTTTTATAAAACTATCTAACTTATATTAGATATAATTCAAATAGGTAATTAATTCTAAAATATATAAATATATGAATATGTAGCACTATATATATATAATATATATACGATAAATTATGCATAAAATTAAAATAAATATTAATATTAAAAAGCGTTTGCTATTTTTAAAAATGCAGAAGATTTTGCTGAAATTGATGACGTACAATTAAAAGTTTGCTTCAGTTTAATTTTAAAATTCTTAAATCCCCTTGACTCTGCAATTATGTAAATATTTGTTGCCGTTTATCATTTCATTCTCGCTCCAATAATTGATTCTTTATTTCTTTAACTTGAAAATATCGTTACTCTGGGGATTTTCAGAAAATTCTTAGAATATCAATTGCAGAAGTTCCTTTTTATTAAAGAGTATATTGTACAGCGTTTGAATATATTTAATTTAAAGTATCTATTAAGGATAAATAAAGATTTTAAACGTCGTTTTCTATAAAAATTAAATTTAGATAATAAAGATAACTTTTAATAATTTTATTGAAACATTTTGAATTTTATTTTTGTAAGAAAATATATGTTGTATATATATTAAAAGTTTGCTACCACAGAGTGTGTGTAAGCGCACAGGTAAATAGGCGCTAACCGAAAAGAAAAAAGTTCCTTTGTTCAATATTAGTTCCCCTTTTATATTATTGTTTTCTCTTGTAAATCAACAAATATAATGTTTGATTAATAATTCTTGGAATCAGTTTCATTAAAAATTCTAAGCAGAGTCAACAATATAAAATTCTATTGATAGTATAAAATTACTATAATTATTTTTGAAAATTTTACATTATAAGGAAAATATTTTATTTTGGTAGAGATCGAAATTTTTATTTATATTTAATTAAATAGAAGTAAACAGGGTGTCCTCTATTCACAAAAATTAGAACTATATAAAATATCGTTTCAAATATAGAGGTTAGAATAAAATTAAGACGTTGGTGTTTGTTTTATTCATATAATATTTTCAAAATTGGTAAATATATCTATATCTGATTTGAAAAATAGTTATGAAAACATATTAAAAAGACGTCATAGATTAAGAATTCAATTTCTATCTTCTGACAAACGTTGATATAAAGCTGAGCAAGCAGAAAAGAAAGCATACTTTGCCAATAGGCTTAAGTTTTTCTAAGTCAGACGAATGTAATGAAGTGTTAAACAAAACAAAGGGTGATCTGATTACATAGCTTTTCGATTCTTTGCACAAACAAAGTCTGGATGACGCCAATTTTTTACAGTCTTCTGTAATTTATTTTATCATGTTACAGAAGGTAATATATTACCCTATATTAAATTTGATAGATTGAAGAAAATTTAATAAAATCAACTCTATATTAAAAAAAAAAAGAATTTTCAAACAAAATACTAATTTTTAATTAATATTTAATATTATATTTTGCTTTTTGTGTATATATTTTTATTAAATATTTTGGAAAAATAAAATTGAAAGTTTCTTGTGAGAAAATAAATTTAATATTTCTTCATTATATATTAATATAATATTAGTAAAAAAATATTTTAAGAGCGAAAACCTTTTTGTAATAGGGAAATAAAAAAAGAAAAATTGAAATGTGAAATAAATATTTTACCTAAATCAAATTACACTAATTATATATAGTTTTCACTTTTAAGACAACATTTTACATTTTAATCACAACATTTTCGTTTATATAATTACATTTTCATTTCTAAATTGTATTTGTCGATTTTAAAAATATTTCAACAATTCTATTATATATAATTTTAGCTTTTAACTAAATACTTTATTTAAATTGATATTGGTTTATTTTAGACATTTTTATTTCTGATTTAATAAAGCATTATAAATAGATCATTAGAGTTTTTTTTTTTCAAATAAAGATAATCACTGTTCAATAAGTCGTTAAGATTTTCCTCAATTGTTTTATATATATTAATTAATTGTTTCCACAGAGTGTGTGTAAGATCACAGGTAAATAGGCGCTAACCGAAACAAGAAAAAGATAGTTCCTTTGTTCAATATTAGTTTCCCTTTGATATTTTGTTCACTCTCTTGTAAATCAATAAATATAATGTTTAATTAATATTCATAGAATTGATTTGTTGATTAATCCACTTCCATATTCGGATCATATGCAAATGGTTATTAAAATTGACTCCAACTTAGATGGAATGAAACTTGAAAGCTCTACACCTTGTACCTTTAAAAAGTACAAATGGGCATCCGAAAAAGAGACTACCTTCATACAAAATCTAGTCGCAATACAAGGATCTTGGAATTCACCGATTAAAATGCTAACTAATAATTTCACCAATCAAATCCGGAGTGCAATGCATACTGCTGGTATGCAAGTAGTAATAACACCCGATGGTCCTAAATCCAAACCTTGGTTCGACCGTGAGTGCTACTTAACAAAAAAATCTCTAAATTCTCAGCTTAAATTCTACATAAGATCAAACAGTGAAGGTGACCGCAAGGCATACGCTTTATTAAAAAAGAAATACTCATCACTTCTGACTGGCAAAAAGAAAACCTACTATGCTAAAATACAAGAGAGGTTGAAGGAGGTGAGGGACTCTGCGGGTTTTTGGAAAATTATATCACTGTTTAAAAATAGATGAACAAAACTCTCGGAAACATTTCTATTCAAAAATGGCAACAATTTTATACCGAACTTCTCGCGACTTCGCCACCAGTAAAGTACGATTGGCCCATAAGAGTTATACTGATGCCAGACGACGAGTTAATGGCCGAAATATCCTTGTCGGAGATAACTGGAGAAATCGCTTACTTGAAGCGCAATAAGGCTTGTGGACTTGATAATATTCCTAATGAAGCTATAAAAGCCTTGCCCCCAGCTTCTTTGACTGCCTTAAAATATATTTACAATAGAGTTCTAAAAACTGGTCAATTCCCAACAACTTGGTGCAAAACAATTATACATCCCATCTTCAAAAATGGCGATGCCGACAATCCTCACAATTATCGGGGAATAGCACTTCTAAGCAACCTCGCTAAGCTTTTCTCATCAATAATGAAAATACGGCTAAGCAACTGGACCGAAAATAGAGCAATTATACAGGAAAATCAAGCGGGTTTCAGAAAAGAACATTCATGCCAGGATCATATTTTTACTTTAGTCTCACTAATCCAATTAACACTTAGACGTAAAAGACGAAAGTTCTACGCTTTCTTTATCGATCTTAAAAAGGCTTTTGATACGGTGCCCCAAGCTCTCCTATGGAAAAAACTGTTAGACATTGGATTGAATTTCATATTTATAAATCTGATTAAGAATTACTACGAAAACATGACAGCTGCGGTGAGATGGAACAATTCACTCACTGAATTTATCAAAATAAAATCCGGAGTGTTACAGGGTGAGCCACTATCTCCTTACTTATTCATACTTTTTATTAACGACCTGATTAGTACTTTTGACTGCTCTGATATACCTGGTATTTATCTGCCAAAGCATGGAAATATCCATTTGTTACTATATGCAGATGATATTGTACTGATAGGCGAATCTAAGAACAATTTGCAGTTAAAAATTAATATGATACGAAAATATTTTGAGGAAAATATGCTAACGCTGAACAAAAACAAATAAAAAATAAAGGTATTTTGCAATGGTGGGAAGCGGTCAAAATCCGATAATTGGTATTGGGGACAACAAACACTGAATGTCACGGAAAGATACATGTATCTAGGATATCCACTCACCTCAACAAATTCTTTTAAGCAAGCCGCATTATACTATAAGGGCAAAGCTCTCGCTGCCAGTGGTGCGGTATGGCCTATTTTGACCAGGTCGAAGATGAACTCTTTTAAATCCTCTATGAAACTTCTTGACGCGATGGTTCTATCAACCCTGCTATACGCGGCACCTGTTTGGGCAAATGAGCATACATTAATTGTTGATCAAATTCAGGACTCATTTTTGCGAAGATATCTAAATTTACCAAGATACACCCCCGGATACATGCTCAGGATAGAATTGGGAATAGTGTCACTCAGCGTTATAGTCTTGAAACTTACCTTAAATTTCTGGTTGAGAATGCTGGGAATGGGTGAAACTAGATTGCCGCTGCTCTGCTTGTCCCAGCTGTGGGAAATCTCAAACGTAACGAAAAATATATAGGTTTCACAGGAAGTATAGTTAATATTTTAAACACCACCGGATTTCAATGGCTGAATTTCTGCACAGACTATAGAACATTACAAAGAGAAATTCCCTACATAATCAGGACTGCAATAGATCAATCTCTGCAAAAGGATCACACAAGAATAATAAATTCAAGACTATACCCGCACTATAAAAACATCTGCTCAACTCCGTTACCGGAACACTATCTGTCCAGCAATTTCCCGCTCCGGGTCAAACGGTGTATTGCCGGACTGAGAATCTTCTCGGTGCTCTTTACTGATGATCGCCCCAGAATATTTAAAACAAACGGTTGGACATGCAATATTTGCGGGACAAGAATGGAGCCGGGGCTACATCACCATATACTCTCATGTATGGGGCTGAAAGACGAACGGGAAGTGCTCCTCAGTGAAATAGGCCTTGAGGGACTCTCTTTGGAGCTCCTGTTGAATGAGGTGGTGAGAAACAGAGCTGGAGCGTTTGCGTTGTTCAAATTTTGGAAGACGGCTGAAGAGAAAAGGAAGCTCTATACATAATCTAATTAATGTAAATAATTATATGTAAATAATATTTGTCAGGACTAGAATGACGAATCATGTATGGGACTTTGATTCCAGTAAAAGGCTTGTTGCTGCTGTTGTAAATAGTTACAGTGTAGAAAAAATACTACACTATACCTACTACTTATAGGTTTCTCTCTGTATTCTTAGTTCTCTTCTCTTCAATTACTCTGTAAACTGGCGAATCCTTTATAGGACGAGAGGTCCTCAATAAAGACTTTTGTTGTTGTTGTTGTTGTTTGTTTAATTAATATTTATTGGAATCAGTTTCATTAAAAATTCTAAGCAAAGTCAACCTCTATTCCCACTACAAAATGCTTAACAGTTTAACCTATATTCATTTTCATAATTGTGTTTTATAAATTGAGTGCATCAATATTCCATCATAAATAGTAATTAATATTTCCATTGAAAACTGATGTATTTTATTTTGAATTATATTGTATTAACTAGAATATTAGATAATCATAAATACAATAGAGAAATATCTAAAGTAAAATGCTCTCTTGTTCAATGTTATCATTGAACATTAAAAAGTTATTTAAACATTAGTTATGAAAAATGTTGAAATTTGAGGTTAAAATCATCTTGTAGTGGAAATATAGGAATATTTAGCGCCATATATAGGTTTTTAACTATTAATTAGTCAATTTTAATTTATATTTAGACATTTTTCATTTTAATTTAGACATTTTTAAATTTTAATTTAGACACATGGTTTTTTTATAGAAAATGTCTAATTAGAAGATAAAAACCTATGAAACGCCATACTTGTATTGATCAGTGGTTAACTTGTTTGAGAAAATCTCAAATGATCTATTTCTAGTTATTTATTTAAAATAGATATAAGAATATCTAAAATATATAATATCAATTAAAATAATATTTTTCGATAATAATTAAAAATATATCTATATTAAAATTTTTTAAATCGAAAAATAGTTTTTAAAAATGAAAAGGTTGTTATTAAAGTGTGAACGTTGTTATCAAAGTGTAAAATGTGTCTTAAAATTGCAAAACTTATATTTACAACTTTATACGGCTCAATATTTTTTAAAAATAAAATACAACTAATTGTATTTAACTCTAAAAAGTTAGATATGTTTTAATTTTATACATAAAATGTAAATATTATAATTAGATTCTATATATATTGGCATTCGATATGTTTGAAAAGTTTTCAAAGAAATAGTAATTAAATTTGAAGTTATTTTTCTTTTGTTATAGCCTCCTTCATATTTTTCTAAAATCAAGAAAATACATAACAATTTTTAATAAGAAGTACAATATATTGTGATATATTCTGTACGACATTAAATATTTTATCAATAAAATAATAGTGGATGCATTTCTCTTTTGAAAAAAATCGATTTGTCGGCCTGTTTATCTATAAACTATTTTTCAAATTATTATCCTTAGTACACGTGGTACAAGTCATGATAATCATGGTAAGTAGAAGTTGGCCACTGCTTTTACTGTAAGTGCACCATATGTCTACTCATATGTTTGAACATCAGTTTGAATTTTGCAGTTACAAATGTACCAGAGCCTCGTATAGTTACTTTGCACTCGTTGATGGGATTGGAATTTTGCAAAAATTGGAAACCATTGGGGCATTTATTGGTTATTAGAATAAGGTGTTCAAAGTGGGGTTCGATCCGGGGTGGTTTCTGTCGAAAACTTCAACTCTATATATCACTGTCTCTTTCCTCAAACATGTTTATTGCTACAATTACTATATAACGCGAAAATTGTTAAATGTATGAAACAAAATTGTATTATGAATCAGATTTATATAAAAAACTTAACAAAATGAAAAATATTCAATAAATCTCAAATTTTCGAATAATTCAAAAGATTTTCATTTTTACATGAATAAATAAAATGTAGTAGAATTATTTTCTATACAATATATAAACCTATAAATATACTTCAATAAAAGATGTAAATAAGTTATAACAACGTATTGAATATTCTCAAACAAAATACAAAATAAATAAAGAGCGCCATCTATTGTCAGAAATGGAAAGCTTCACGACAACAGATAATTGTATTTGATCAAGAAGCAAAAATATTTTTTGTCGCCTTGTCAATTGTGCTTGTCACACGACGTAACGTATTTTTTCTTCTCTCAAATAATTAAAATATCTTTTGGGCTCGACGGAATTTGTAACATGTGCTGTACATTAAAAAAATTACCAAAATTTGCCTTTTTATATATTCTTTAGGTTTATAAATGACTAAGTATATATTATATAAACTACAGTTATTTATAGAAATAGAGATATTACGAAATAAATAATATATTATTTAGCCTAATCACCGCTTTATATTATGTATATTTATATGCTTTGTGTTTTTTAAAAGCTTATCAATCATTTTAAATATAATGTTCAATTATAATTTATAAATAAAATTAATCATTAGGATTACTATAAGGTACTATATATTTTTTAAATATATAAAATAAAAATATTTTTTTCAATAGAGAGTATTTTTTTTTCTATTTTATTTTGAAATAAATTATTGGATTGATTTGCTATCTGAAAGTTAGCATCCGCAATTTTAGATGTTATACCAAGACAAGAAGACAAGATATTTTCAGCTTTAAATATGATCTCATTAAAAACCCATATTTTTTAATCATATGATTTCAACAATGAACAATAACATATATTAATCTTTAATTAAAAAGGCATATATATTTTCATTGAAGATTTATTTTGGTTTGCTCTATTTTCAAAACATATATAAATAATATTTATTAAAAAAGACATATATTGGATAATAAAATCCTTTAATTTACCAATATTTCAGTTGGCTTAGAGCGAACCTTTATCAAAGTATTATAAAATATTTTATGTGTGTCAACAACAATCTCAGCACGACATAGCGTCAAGAGAATTAAGTTTTAAAAATAGTTTTGCTCATATTCGATGAGGAGTGAAAAAAATGATATATACATTTAAATTGTGGACAAATAAATTTTGTAAAAATATATAAATATATATATTGTTTTAAAATTATTCGAAAATATAGGATATATACATATTTTGGGAAAATTGTTGATGTTATGTTTCTAAAAATATTATGTTTTAAAACAAATTGTATTTAAAAATGAAAATAGCTTGTATTCCTGCTTAAATACAGATTGAAAAAATAACAATAAACTTAAAACTATTATTTCATATAGAAATTCAATGATGCCCTTAATATTAAATAATTACTACATAGAGAGGCTTCAGAGATGCTTTGAAATGCGTAGGTGAACGCGATTAAAACAGAGAAAGATGCCCAAGAAAACTAAATTAATAAAATATATATATATCTCCCACAAAAATTGAACCCTTGATACCGAAAACGTCCCTAGATAGATTTTTCTAGACGGGTTTTAATATATATATATGTCATACTACAAGCAGTCATGGGGCCCAGTGGTTTCATCGTCTAGGGTTTCTACATAAAGGATGAGGAAGACTGGATGGCGCCTAAGAGAGCCCAGAAACCGACGAAAAGGGCAAAGTCCAGGAGGGTCTATCATGTCGGTCTTTCAGTAGCCGATCGTAAAACCTAAATAATGACTTGTGGAAAATCCCCGGGAAGATTTCATGTGATAATCTGAGAAATTTCAATTCTGTCTGATATAATCTAGACCATTGTTGCTCTTAATTGGACTTCACCTTTCCTGAATCGCTGGCCGACTCTCTCTAGCTTTATTGTCTCATTTTAGATTACATGGTCACCAAACTGGTGCAATTGAATGTTATATACATTTGGGACTGTAACACAGACAAGAAATCAGTATTACAAGAGAAAAAGTGACAATGATAATGAACAACTTTAATGAACTGACTATCAATCGAAGTTTGTATAAAGTGGAAAAATAACAAATATATGAATTCAGCAAAATAAAAACAGGAAATTCAGTATTTAAACAAACGAATCCTTCACCGAAGGACGAGAGAGAGACTATGTACAGAGAATAAAATGATATCTTTCCGAGAAATCCCCACCATATTTACATACACAGCTCGGTCCATGGAACTTGTTGTTCTCACAATAATCATCATGAAGACCATCGTATGTCAGGTTTGTGGTCTAGTAGTGTCGTTTGATGGGTTACCTCGACCTGGAGAACACAGGGACTGTATCATCCAGTCTGTATCTGATGTCGTGTTGCCCAGTAGTTTCCTGTGGTGAAATTGTGGTCATATACCTCCGGGATAATTTCGTCGTTCACAATCTATAATTGTGTCTTTTAGATCGATCACTAATGTATCTTCGTCAGTGTATTATTTGCATTATTACCTCTTAAATAAGATGCATCTAAAGCAACAACAATTATTTTATAATAAATGAAACTATTTAAGAAAACGTATAATTCTTTTTAATATTAAATAATTTTATACTGCCCTTACTGCAATAGGAAGAACTGACTTATCAGTGGTGAACCCTCCCAGCGGTTTTGCCACTTTAATATACTATACAGCTGTAATATTCCATTCTACTGTTTTCCTTCTAAACCGATACTGAAGATGACCTCTTGTAAATGGTATTTCAAATGGAATATCGACATAAGCTTTATGTTTACCTATCGTGTTCTTCTATGTACCTTTTATGCCTGGCCGAAATCTCATATATCAGTTATCAATGAATTACTAATATTATATATATATAGTCACGACCGTCTTTCCTCATCGGCCTCTGTCACGGATGCGCGCGCACAGGGAGGTCACGTGCTCGCCGGCTCCCTCGAGCCGGATTTGAACCAGCGACCTAAGGATCACCGTTGTAACATCTACAGTCGGGTAAAACACGGGCGTTGCCCGGGTCATTCGGCTAGTATTATATATATACAACCTTTTTTTAATCCTTAAGACTTTATCTATTTGTCAGGCTCTTCAATTCATAACACATACAAAAAAGCGCGTTTCAAAGCAATTTAGTCCAATACAGAGACATCTGGTTGGTCAAAACTCAAAGAAAACACAAAGAAAGAAATTCATTATCTATAATAATTCAGTTGATAGATTGTAAGAATTTTGAAAATTCTGGTTCACATCTTTGTTGCCTAATTAATATAACCGCGTTGAGAGAAAAAATGTAGAATAGTTCCAAGCAAAGGCGCGTGTTTGTTCAATAATATAATTTGAGGAATTTGTCAATCTCTATAAATATTGGTGAATATGTGAGTATTTTTAATATCAATTCAAACATATATATATAATAAAGATTTTTCCCTACTTTTACACTTTGACAAAATCAAAAGGGAATCTAGGGTTTGGTTTTTTTCTTAAAAATAAATCGAACCCTAAAAGTGAAAATAAAAAGGTCAGGTGTTGATGTTAAAAATAAAGAAGGCATATTCTGACCAGGAGCACATGTCCTTTTTACACATTTCACATGTTAAGCGTAATTACGCAAGTTTGGCCTTAAATACCCATTTCTTTGTTTCTCAAGAAGCCTCTGGGACCAAAAATTATTTTTGGTCGCAGTGGTTACAGCCTACTCCACACTGACGAGAGCCAACAGCGCGAAACGCGTTCGTTGATGGCTTTTATTGATTTATCAAGAAAATGGGTTGGCCAAATATCAGGTTACAGGTTAAATCAATGTTTAGTTGATTTCCGTTTCACTAGATGGCGCTGTGCCATCTAAAAAGCACATTTGTTCCTGCTCAGGATATGCCTTATTTATTTTATATATATATATATATATATATATATATTCATATTATGATGTATTAGCGCGCCATCTGTTATCAAAATTCGAAACTATTATAGACGCGTATGTAGAGAAAGAATCATACGCGTCTATAATAGTTTCGAATTTTGATTTTTAATATTAAGATGTAACAGTATGTAAATGTATGTAGCTACATAGATTTTAATTACATTCAATAAATATTTATTCTAGAGAGAAAATCCTCACAAGGGGGGCAACAAATTAATCTAGAATAAATAGCGAGGGTTAGGAATGGAATTAATATTCACATATTTACGCAATAGCATATGTCCCTTTTCTACTGGCTTCCTGCACAGTTTATAGATACATAGGTTTTCAGGATGCAACCCAAATTTAATTATGATAAAGTCTTTCCTGGATTTACAGATTGCTTTTGTTATTCTTAATTATCTTTGAATCGAAGGTGTATGATTTTAATGTTCATACTCTACTTGGATGATTGGAACGAATAGAAAATAACTTGCCCTAACTTACTTGTGATGTTGACAGCGATGGCGAAGTTGACAGCATCTGTCGAGGTTGTCAGTTTCTAAGATTTTGGTGTTTGTTGCAGATCCAGATTCCTTGACCTCGGCCGAATATGTTGAGAACCCCGACAAAAAGTTTTCAGAGTTCCTCGGCGGACCCGGAAAAAGATTTTCAGAATTCCTCGGCGGACCCGGAAAAAGATTTTCTGAGTTCCTCGGAGGACCCGGAAAAAGATTCTCTGAGTTCCTTGGCGGACCTGGAAAGCGATTTTCCGAATTTTTGGGAGGACCTGGAAAACGCTACTCGGAATTCCTTGGAGGACCTGGAAAAAGATTTTCAGAATTCCTTGGCGGTCCTGGGAAGAGATATTCCGAATTCCTTGGTGGACCTGGAAAGAGGTTTTCCGAATTCCTTGGTGGACCTGGGAAAAGATATTCCGAATTTCTTGGTGGACCCGGAAAGCGCTTTTCCGAATTCCTTGGAGGTCCAGGAAAACGTTTCTCCGAGTTCCTGGGAGGTCCTGGGAAGCGAAGCATCGAGCCCCTGTACCTGGACGACAAGAACCCCATGGAGTGATCCCAACCCTAACCTTAAATTCCCTCCCAGCCATCGTCCAAAAACTATATTTTATAAAAAACCAAAATCAAATTTCCAAAAAAAAAGAACGCATATCAAAAGCAATTTGGATTTGTTGTGGACCCATCCGTTATTTGTTCTCCTGAGAATCCACGAGATTCATGTACATTTTATTTAGAGAATATGCACGTGTTTAGTTCTCTATTTCCTCTTCGAATAGATCTGTTAATAAAGGATCTATAAACCAACCAATGCACCAAATCTCTTGATTGATTCATTCCCACTCTACCCACCGATATCAATACACCTTTAACACACAAATTGGCTATCTTGTATCTGGTTGTGACCTGGAATTTACTAACACCTGGTTCAAAGATACACTTAAAAAAAAACCAATAAATTTAATTGTAATTTTTGAAAATGTATTTCCCACAAAAATTCAATATTGTGAGCATATAATTCAACAAGTGACCACTTCTCGACTTATAAGAGACAACATCTATATAATCTGAAATTGAACACATCAATAGACTAACTCAAGACCCATGCTTTTATGAAGAATTAATTGAAGTTCTACTGGATCATATAAATATATCTTAATTCCAGCAAATCAATAAGTTTTATTTTAATATAGAAGGATATGAAAGAAAAAATCTATAATAAAATGTCAGGTGGTGATATATTAAAATATAATAGGCATATCCTGTTCATTAACATGAGCATTTTTAGATGGGAGAGCTCCATCTAGTGGAATAGAAATCAACTAAACGTCGACTTGGGTTTTTCTATAATATTTGGCCAACCCATTGCTTGAAAAACACTTTGGATATTCTTGATTTATCAAGCAATAGGCTAGCCAAATATTATGGAACAATCCTAAACCAACGTTTTATTGTTTTCAAGTCTTTCATATACAAACACTCATGGACAAAACTTAAGGAAGTTATATCGGGATTCAGATAATAAATCTGTAAGCTATTTGATACACAATGACCTTTATTGAAGACACACGAGATAAACAAGTGTGAACAAAATTGCCTGTCTCTAAAAAAAAACAGACTATCGGCGACATCAGAGACTTTCTACTTTCTAAAGTTTTGTCCATGAGTGTACACTACTCTAAACCAAATTATAATGTGTGTCCAGTGTAAAAATATATAAAAACTATAAAACTAAATAAACTAGTGAAACATATATCATTTCACAACAAAATATACTGGTTTAATGTCAAAAATTAAAATGTATTATTAATATTTTATATATAGAATGAAAATGACTATATAAAAATATAATTATTGAAACATATTCATTTCTAAAATCTTTATTAAAACTTTACATGGGGTTGGATGGTGAAGAAGTGAGATAAAGTGCAGATTATAGACCGCTAAGACCCGGGTTCGAATTGTGCACTTTTCTCTAAAGACAAAAATTGCTTTAAGGGTTCCCCATTCTTGTAACTTCCAACACTCCAATGAGTTAAAATAACCTAATGGTGCTCTGGCAGAATTTTATGATCAGTCGCTAACTACCCACCATGATTATCATTATCTTTACCATGTGTATCTAAAATAATTAACAATAACAGATAGTGAAAAAAATATTACAAATGTGATATTGTACTTGGATAAGGATTATAAATTAAAAAAGAAGAAAGGCATATCCTTATCGGGAAACTGAAAGTTGCTGACGGCTTTCGCCATCTATCGGAAAAAAAATCAACTATTCGTTGATTTTTCATTATTCCAGAATTAGCCAAATACCAACGCAGCACCACAGAGCCCGAAACGCGTACGTGGTTAGCTTTTCTTGATTAATCAGGAATGGGTATTTGGTCAATTATGTAATAATTAAAAATCAACGAATAGTTGATATTTATTCCGATAGATGGCGCAAGCCATCAGTAAATTTCAGTTGTCCGATAAGGAGCTGCCCTTTTTTTTTTCTTCTTTAATAACATATATTTTAATGGAATTATAATTCTGAATGTGGCTTTAAGCAATAATACAAATGTGTCCGTATATTCAAATTTGGTGACATCCTTTCGCTCTTATAACTGCTTGGAATCCTTCTGGTATTGTCTGTTATGTTCAGAAATTGCGTGGAAATTTTCTTCTTCATTTTTACTCTTAGATATTTGAAGAATACAAGGAAATAAAGTATTTTCAACTTGACTCTAGTATTGACTACATATTTTATAGTAGATCAAGGTCAAAAGATTTCTCAAGCCAACCCAAAACTACTATACAATATTCATTAAGCCATCCCTTGGTTGATTTGGATGAATGGCAAAGTTCTTGGTTTTATCGAAATATGAGACCTTTATAAAGTCTATTGGTATAAGAAATAAAACATTAAATCACGAATGTTTTTTTTACACATACACTGCGTGACATTGAAAATGGAACACCAAGAAATAGTGGCCAGAAAGTGATGAAACTCGGCAGACAGAGAGAGACAGGGACGAACAATAAGTGATATTTATTTCAAAATGATAGTCATAATACAGACCGAGAACGGCGTCGGCTTAGTAGCAAGTAGGACCACCGCGGACGGCGATGCACGCAGCAACACGTCTAGGTAGAGAGTCAATCAGAGTACGGATGGCGTCCTGAGGGATGGCTCTCCATTCCCTCTCAACCATTTGCCACAGTTCGTCTTCTGAACGCGGCTGTGGCAAGGCATGCAAACGGCGTCCAATGATGTCCCAGACGTGCTCGATTGGTGAGAGATCAGGAGAGTACGGTGGCCAGGGAAGCATCTGTACATCTTGCAGAGCTTGTTGGCTAATGCGAGCAGTGTGCGGTCGGGCGTTATCCTGCTGATAAAGGGCATTGGGTACCCCCTGAAGGTAGGGGAGTGTCACCGGTCGCAGCACATCATCAACGTATCGTTGGGCCGTCATAGTGCCCTGAATACGAAGTAAAGGTGACCTGGAATCATGCGCGATTGCGCCCCAAACCATGATTCCACGTTGTCGCACGGTGGGGCGTTCCACAATTGCTGCCGGATTAGACCTTTCTCCACGTCGACGCCACACGCGTACACGGCGACTATCACTGGACAAGCAGAAACGCGACTCATCTGAGAACACGACCCTGTGCCATTCCGTCATCCACGTCGATCTAGCCCGGCACCATTCCAAACGTTGGCGCCTATTCGGTGGGGTCAATGGCAGTCTTCTTAGCGGACGGCATGAGTGCAAGCCATTAGCAACCAATCGACGGGAAATGGTTCTGGTCGAGATGGAATGATCTAGGGTGTCTTGCACCTTTTGCAGGATGGCGGTACAAGTGGCTTGTGGGGCCGCCACTGCTTGTCGAAGGATACGCCGATCCACACGTACTGACGTCACTCTGGTTGCACCGACATTCCTATAAATTGCCACATTTGCTTGTTCCAACCATCTTCTCCACAGTCGGTGCACCGTGGACGCACCAAGGTGTGTATCAGCTGCGATTTGACGTATGGACCAACCTGCCCTTTTCAGTCCGATCACCATGCCCCTCGTAAAAGCGTCTGTCTGCTTGAACTGCCTCCGTTTACGATGACCTGTCATTCTCTGTTATTACACGTGTCTTTTGACACAAGAACAAAATTTCTACAATGATTTTCCTTGAAGAAATAACGACACGAATACTGTCCTTTCTGCAAGTTCCATCCCTTATATCTTACTCCATGTGCGCACGAGAGCTGCGCATTTTAGATCATTTGCATAACTCGGTTAGGCGCGTCTACCCTGAAATTTGCATAATTTTCTGGCCAATATTTCTTGGTGTTCATTTTCAATGTCACGCAGTGTAAAACAAAATTTTACTGCCATTACTGTGATGAAAAATATTGGGAAGGCTTTTATTATTAGTGTTGAACCCTCCCAGCGGTTAAACCAATTTAATATACTAATTAATTCTTTAGAGCTCTAATATATACTGTATTGGATCATTCTGCTCATATATGTTGCACTGAGAGAGAATGGTTGAAATCTCTGAAATGGTATTCAAGCAAACTATGGACATGAGACTGATGAGTCAAGACCCTTCCCAATATTTTTTAACGCAGTAAGGACAATATACAAGTTTTTTTATGTATAAAATAAACATTCGTGTTTAAATGTTCTATTTCATATATATAGATGACGCGTTATTGCCTTATAATTAAAGTCTATTCGGTTGAAGCAGGCTGAGCAGCTTCCCTGATAGAATAACTCTGTACCCCAGTGAATTTACAGCCCCTACTAACTATCTATGCAAGAAAACCTTCCCTAGATCATAAGACTATTTGACTGTTCAAGGGTTGACAATATGCAATTGTTTAGGGGTTTTTGATTGATCGCTCTTCAAACTAAAGAACTACGTGTCCGAATGTCAAGAGAAATTTGCATTCATGGTTCCTTTGTTCCATTGTTCAAATGTCCAATATTTGTATTCCTTTAAATTTTGTTTTCAGTAAGATACGGTTTTGAATGGTCTTTCAAAACAAAATCCTATATCAAAAATTGAAATGTATTTAAATATGGGTAGGGTACTTTCTAAGCAATTGCATAGAACTTCACATCTCACGGCCTTTGAAACCAGCTTCCAGATCTTAAAGTCGCGACGACGTTATAAGCAATTAAATAGAACTTCACATCTCACGGCCTTTGACACCAGCGGCCAGATCTTGAAGCCGTGGCGACGTTCTAAATATTAAATAGAACTTCACAGCACCCGGCCTTTGAAACCAGAGGCCAGATCTTGAAGCCGTGGCGACGTTCTAATCAATTACATAGGACTTCACAGCACACGGCCTTTGAAACCAGAGGCCAGATCTTGAAGCCGTGGCGACGTTCTAATCAATTACATAAGACTTCACAGATCACGGCCTTTGAAACCAGCGGCCAGATCTTGCAGCCGTGGCGACGTTCTAAGCAATTAAATAGAACTTCACAGCACACGGTCATTTAAACCAGCTGCCAGATCATGCAGTAGTGGCGACGTTATAAGCAATTACATAAGACTTCACCGCACACGGTCTTTGAAACCAGCGGCCAGTTCTTGCAGTAGTGGCGACGTTCTAAGCAATTACATAAGACTTCACAGCACACAGCCTTTGAAACCAGCTGCCAGATCTGCAGCCGTGGCGACGTTATAAGCAATTACATATGACTTCACAGCACACGGCCTTTAAAACCAACGGCCAGATCTTACAGTAGTGGCGACGTTATAAGCAATTAAATAAGACTTCACCGCACACAGTCTTTGAAACCAGCGGCCAGATCTGCAGCCGTGGCGACGTTCTAAGCAATTACATAGAACTTCACAGCTCACGGCCTTTCAAACCAGCGGCCAGATCTTGAATTCGCGACGACGTTATAAGCAATTACATAAGACTTCACAGCTCACGGCATTTGAAACCAGCGGCCAGATCATGTACTAGTGGCGACGTTATAAGCAATTACATAAGACTTCACAGCTCACGGCCTTTGAAACCAGCGGCCAGATCATGCAGTAGTGGCGACGTTCTAAGCAATTACATAGAACTTCACAGCTCACGGCCTTTGAAACCAGCGGCCAGATCTTGAAGTCGCGAAGACGTTATAAGCAATTACATAGAACTTCACAGCACACGGCCTTTGAAACCAGCTGCCAGATCTTGCAGCCATGGCGACGTTCTAAGCAATTACATAGGACTTCACAGCACACGGCCTTTGAAACCAGCGAATAGTTCATGCAACCATGGCGACGTTCTAAGCAATTACAAAGGACTTCACAGCACACGGCCTTTGAAACCAGCGAATAGTTCATGCAACCATGGCGACGTTCTAAGCAATTACATAGGACTTCACAGCACACGGACTTTGACAACGCCGGCCAGATCTTGAGACTACAGCGTTGTCCCGATCATTCCCTTGAGCCTTCTCAAATAGTGCAGCTTAAAAAATCACTTCTAATTATTACATTGAGCTGAGTTTTGAAAAATTCGTCCTAGATTGCATTTTTCTTTATTCTATTTCTATATTCTAGAATCATGGTTTCAAGTCTTTTCAATAATATCTATTCGATAGGAATATTCGATACAATTAATTCTTATTGAAAAATAGGCAACTCTTTCATTAAATTATTTATGTTGTGTTCATCGAATTATATTCTTTATCCCCATTGTTACTAGGTTCATCCTGACAACCCAAAAGTTTGAAATTTATTTACTTTAACTGTTATATATTACCTCAAGATCTTAATTACTAACAACTAGCTATAGATAAAAGAAATATTTTCAAATGAAGATTCAATTCTCTAATTTTACATAGAGTTTCTCGCACAAAGCACACAGGAACTAAAGAATTTCAATTTTATTATTCGGAATCTTCTCTGATGGCTCTTTTACTGGAGGTTTCTGTAAATTCAGAAATTTGTATGATATTTGTTAGCAGTGATGTAACATCATTTCTATCATTGTCAGTGTGCGATAGTTACTTACAAGTCTTTTACCTTTATGTCTGTCTTATTCGGAAAACAGCAACTATACACTTTCTAAATGGAATTCAGCTTTCTCTATGTATTTATATGGGAAACAAACTCAGTTTGAGCTATTTTAAAGGGAGATGGTGAATATGTGTCTCTTCCCTTTAAAAAATAATGGGGGATTGGTTGGTGGTCTTCTGTACGTAAAGCACGCGGGTTAAGAACAGCAACTGTACCAAAATACAAACTTTGGCAAATCCAAACACAATTCAAATACAAGTTGTTGGATTTTTAGAATTCTCATAAAATGGTGTTTTGGAATACTCTCCGAACTGTATTTGGGCGCTTTGCCTAGGGAAGATTGATCAAATGTTTTTATGTATTTCCTAAAGAGATATGTACCCCTTTATCTCACATAAACTCTCCCTATCTTGTATAATATTAAATGAACGATATAATTAAGTAGTTTGAATTTCTCTTTCTCTCTCTCTAGATGGAAATTTTGCCGGGAGGAAATTGATCCATGAAAATAAAGATCGTCGTTTTCGTTTAAAACATCTAAGAATATATTTTATAATTATTCTAGAATTTTACTAAATATCTATTCTCAATTACTTGAATTTTATTCTGAAAGATGACGCAAGCCATCAGCAAATTTAGTTTGATGATCAGGAGATGCCTTTTTATTAATATAACTTCCCAATCTCAGTACAATTCCACTGTTGTGCTCATTTTCGGAACATTTTATTTTTCATTGACTACTCAAGATTGAATGAAAATCACATTGTTCCAGAAAAAGGTCGATACATAGGTGTATTCCGATATATATATATATATATAAATATCCAGTCATGGATAAAACTTAAGAAAATTGTACCTTTCAGCATGTATATCGGGATTCAGACAATAACTATGAAAGTTATTTGATACACAATGACCTTTATTGAAGACACACGATATAACCAAATGTGGAAAAATTACCTCTGTTTCCTTCAAAAAAAAAAAAAAAACAGAAGACCGGCGATATCAAAGGCTTTCCATTTCCTTAAGTTTTGTCCATGAGTGTAAAACTCTGAACGTGATGAAAATTCGATTTAGATCAATTATATATATAATATTTCGACCTATAAAAGTCTCGTTCTATTTTTTTTAGGCAAAAATGAAATCAATAGACGATTCGTTTAAGTCAGCTTTACAAACTAAATATCAGCTCGACTGTAGCGCTCGAGTGGCCAAAGTTGGAACTAAACTTAGCTTTATAATAATTAAGTCCTGTGTGTAGTTAATTTAAAACAGAATCACGTTTATAATTATTACAAATAATCTCACATGTGACCTCACTTAGAAAAAAACGCGACATAAAATAAAAAATATCAAAAGTCAATTTTAGTTCCCACTTTGGCTACCCGGGGAGCCACCGTCGAGCCAATAGTTGCACAATAAAGCTCGGTTAACTGAATTTATTTCTTTCCCATTTTTTCTTTCATCAAATTTTAAATATCTGTCGTTAATGGGATTTTATTTGCAGAACTGCATTTATAATGTTTACATATATCTATTCTGAATATAGAGCAATCCATATTTAAATCTCTAGATAATAAAAAAGACATAAATTAAATTGAATAAAATATCTATTTACCAATATTTCGGATGACTGAACGCTTGCAATGTGCCTTGTCAAAGGTTTGTGTTTAGCCGAAATATTGGTAAATAATCTTTTATTCAATCCAATATATGTTTTTTATTATCTAAATTTTCATATATATCTATATATATCGTATATATTCAGAATAGTACACAAAACTTCCACTAAGGCCATAATATTGTCACTATATAATATTTGTATCTATGTTTTTCCAATTTGTTATGTACATTTTCTTATAATAATTTTTATGCAAATGGAGAGAGAGAGAAATAAGAATAACCCAGGCCCCTTGGAGCGTAAAAAAAACGCCAACTGCCCGGGATGTAAATAATTAGTCAAAATTAACTTTATAAAAGAAGCTTGTTTTAGTATTCAGAGTGAATAAAGTTAAGATAGAAAACTGCAATTCTCGTGTATGCTTTTGATAGCGCTAATCCTAGTACCTGTTTGACAAGGGAAATCCGTGACAATATAACCTCCAATTAATACAAAGCAATAATGCGCCATCTATACACAACAGATGAAAACATTAAGACGCGAATGTTTCTTTTCACAAATAAATCACACCAATATATTCACTGAAATAATTAAATTAATAGATTTATGTTTAGGAATTGATATATATTTTCGTTCAACAATGAAAGCTATAGACAAACAAATGAGAAGCCCACTGTCATCATCTTTAGCTTAAATCGTAATGTGACACATAGACCAGCTGGACATTGTCCACTTTCCAACAGAAATTCAGATATGGGGTAGATATATAAACGACATATTTTGCTTACACCAAACAGAAATGATCAATACTTTTTTAACTAAATAAAAAAACCTAAACAAAGAAATAGATTTCACTCTATAAAATAATAAATTAATAATACCTTACCTTTCTTATATATTTTAATTACTAAACAAAACCAGCAAAACAACACCACAGTTTATTACAAACTCACATCTCAACCTGATTATATTCTCTACTCTCTCCTCATATTTTGTCCTTTAAACCATAAAACAAGTACGATCAAAACATTAACAAAAATGATTTATACACATTGTTCAAATCAAGCATACAATACAATAGAAACACAAAAGATAATGCAAAACCTTTTCCATAGCAGAGGATACTTAAAAAAATTCATATTAAGACTCTTTTACAATTCATCCACAGTTAATAATAACCAGGTATCCAGATCAACATGCATTATATGAATTTGCATTTTTAATCCACCAGACCGCCTCTTTAGATCTCTAGTACTGTATTGGATCTTTATATAAACATATATTAATATGTTACATTAGAGCGCCATCTGTTATTGAAAAATTGAACTATTTATGACGGGTATGATTCTTTTAATAACAAACATCTTTCCCTACTGCTTCTACTTCAATTATAAGAATGGGGGTCAGTGGACAAATGGTCTGAACCGTCAATTTTCAAGATCCACAACCCGGGATAGAATTCCGCATTGGACACTTTCTTCTAATACAAAAATGCTCCAATGGCCCCCAATTCTTGCAAAATTCCAACCCCACCAGCGAGTGCAAGTAACCAACCGGGCTCTGGCACACTTGTAAGTGCAAAGTTAAACAGCTTTTCACGTATGTAGACATGTGGTGCACTTACAATAAAAGTAGTCGCCTACTTCTACCCACCATGATTATCATGGCCTGTACCATGTGAACTAAGGATATTATAAAAATATTATAAGAATAATGAGAGCGCCTGACTCATCAGTAATGAACCCTTTCTGTTTTTATTTGTTGTTTGTGGAAGAGCAGTGTTCGAAGCGTGCTTATAAATTTATAATTATTTCTGTTTCTACCTTCCTCAGAGCTTATGTCCCTCCATAGTTGTTTATTTTAACTCCATTTTTCAAGAATTGATCTTCCATATCAGTATAAAATCAAAACATCAAAATACAATATTAGATCGGTATGGTAGATTAAACTGGCGAAACCGCTAGGAGGATCACCACTGAAGAACCAGGGGCCCTCCCATTATCTTTATCACTGCAATAAGGAATATAAGAAAAGAAAAATCATTTAAAACAATCATATACACGTCAAAATAATAAAAATATATATTTTTTTCGAATTTATTTATATTTATGAATATAAATGGAACTTTTGCTGAGATAAATTTGATCTACAAAAATAGAGATCGCCTCTCCCGTCAAAATAGACGTTAAAACTGAGCATTATCTATTGAATGTCTCCGTAAACTAGCGGACTCAGTCGGTGACAAAGCTACGACACCAGCTTTATCAAACTGAGAAGCGTTTATCTAGTGACCATTAATTCCATCTATATTTTGGCCATAGATTTGGCCCAGCCACTTAGCCAGCTAAACAGCTTTTGGAAGATTGTGAAGATTTAATTAAATCCCGTGTGAATCTCATTGTAATAAAGTTCGCCCTGGGCTGTGACGAGGGCCATTAGCCCGAAACCATTGTCTCTAGGCGGACGCTTCTCAGTTTGCCAAAGCTGGTGTTGTGGCTTTATCACCGACCTGATTCCGCTGAATCACTGAAATGCCATGTCTTTCTGGTTTCATTCACAGCAGCAAATCTCTTTCTATAAATAATTTGCCATTTCCTTCAAACTTATCTAAATTTTAACCTTTTCTTCGGTTGACGTTAATGATTGGTATCAATAAATACACGTGACCCATCAGGATAGCATTTATTGAAGCATAAAATATTTTAAACGACTTGATGAACTCTTTCCAAGGATAATAACAAAGTATCCGATATAATTGTAGTTGCGAAGTATCAATAACACAATAGTACAAATGTGCTATTGTACTGGGATAAGGTACAAAATTAAGAAAAAAAAGTAATCTTCTCATCGTGCACTTGAAAGTTGCTGATGGCTTGCGCCATTTATCGGAATAAATATCAACTACTACGTTAATTCGTTGAACGCGTACGTGGTTAGCTTTTCTTGTTTAATCAAGATTGGCCATCATTGGCCAATTATGGAATAATTAAAAATCAACGAATAGTTGATATTTATTCCGATAGATGGCGCAAGCCATCAGAAAATTTTATTTGCACAATACGGAGATGCCTTTTTTATTTCTTAATAAAACATTATATTGGAATTTTATTGAGAGTTCTTGGAGAGTTTGAAATGGGATTATTCACCAACACAGAGTTTATTTTCCAGTTCCTCTTTATTGCATTTGAAACTGGTGCATCATGAGTTTTAACTGTTGAGAGTAGAGTCCATTTACTACGGTGATTGCATGTCCTCAGTGGTTATCTAGTGATTTATATCCTTTGTGACAATAAGTTGATTATTAGCGATTGGAACTTTTACAGGAGGATCTTGATTTACTTTTCACTCTTTATAACATTTTTCTTATCCCTATAGTACACATGGTATAGGCCACGATAATCATGGTGGGTAGAAGTATGAGACTGCTTTTACTGTAAGTGCACCACATGTCTACACATGTGAAAACAGTACGACTTTGCACTTACAAATGTGCCAGAGCCCCGTTTGGTTACTTGCATTCGCTAGTGAGGTTGGACCTTTGCAAGAATCGGGGACCAATGGAGCATTTTTTTTTAAACAGAAAAAAGTACCGAATGCGGGAATCGAACGCGAGTCATAGCGATCGAAAACCAACGGTTTAGACCATCCTTCCACCGACCCCCCTTTTTTATAACGTAGATCATCCCAATACAATATCAGGACGGGCTGATAGATTAGGCAGGAGATACCGTTTAACGAGTATACTCCCGACTCATGCAAAACTTCAACATAAACAATACGTTATAAAACAACAATCTGGGAACTTGTACTTTAAAATAGCAACAGTCGAATTTCTACCTGATAATTATCATATGTTGTAATTACAGTACCCATCATGAAGACTTCTAGTACATTTATGGAATAGATGGTTGAGAAATATAAAGTGTGATAGAATAAAAGAAAATAATTATCTTGATTTCAAATATCAGTAAGGCTTGTATCTGAACCAAACCTGTTCAGTGGTTTCTGCTGTTTAACCTCTAGTTTTATATTTGTAGTCTTAATTATCTCTGTACCTAACCGGAGCGTGTGTAGAAATTTTCAAATGTCGAAGTGAGTCTTCAGAATTAATGTCAGTTGTTGTTGACATTAAGACCCGATGTTGTCAAGTGACCGGGTCAGTCTTCAGACACAGTTTCTGGTAGTTAGAGAGAGTAAAGAAAGAGACCTGATCAATATTTCCAGAAACAATCACTTTCAGTGTTTTTATATGGCACCCAGAGCTATTATATGAAAGAGATCTGTTCAAACAACTGCGGATAAATTTATTGCACCATTTATACATTCTCTGAATCTTTAGGGTATTATAAGATTTATTTTGTCATATATACTCCTTCAGAAAGGTTCATAATACCTCAATACCTGAAAGAATATGTAAATAAAGCAAGAAATATATCCTCGGAGGCCGTTTTTTATTATTACTTACATTTCAGGATATATTTATTACCTGTCTCTTAACCTAACTCAAACAACCAAAATTGCATATAAATGACTACTTATTCAATTTCTAATATCATTGTTTACTTATATCACCTTTACTCCTTAGGACGAATCTATTAGACGAAATGTCTTAATTAAAAAATAGTTGTTGCTGGTAATAAATACTATTTTAGTTCGTGTTTGTATATTTATTCATATTTAAATTTTTATCAAAATTCACCAGTAAACATTTTTAATAAAAGTATGAACGCATGCAAAAAAAACGCTTTTACTCTATAACTATTCAAATGTTTACATACCTTGAACAAAGTGTCAAAGAGTAAAAGAAAATTTAAAATATGACTACTCAACTGAAGATTTGAATAAAATTATCTAACAAACTTCAAAACTTCCATATTAACAAGTAATTTATATCGCTTCAACTTCAATATTCCAAACACCTTGAAAAAAGTGTCAAACAGTGTAAGAAATCTAAAAATTAGGCTACATACAGAATATTTGAAAACAGCATTTAACAAACTTCACATTTTTCATATTTACAACTACTTTACTTCACTTCAATTAATCTTGTTTACAATTCAAAAACTTTAAAACAGTCATTGATGTAAACTCCATCTGAAATCAACTGGTTTCTTCCCTACATTTTTCTGCCCTGGTGATTATCAATGTCAAAGCCCATCACTATAAATGGTGAAACAAAACCGTATTGTTAAACTTTTTGACAAATTTTGTATAAAAACTGTCTGTTTTTAACTTCTTTGACACTTTAACAAGTAAATTATTCTAATGAGGAAAAAGAATCCGTTGATCGTGCAGGTGAAACTTGCTGATGGTAGCGCCATGTGTTGTAATAGATATCAACCAATCGTTGATTTTTTAAGTATTCAAGAATATTTGGCATGTGTGGTGTGTGTGATTAGCGACAAATATATTCTTCATAAATGAAACCTTTTTCAAGAAATGGTATTTGCCCAATATTCTGAATAAATAAATATCAACGATTAGTTGATAGTTTTTCCAACAGATGGCAGCAACTTTCAGCTGCATAACCAGGAGATGTATTATTTCTTAATATATTTGCAGAAGACAATTTTACACTTTAAGACTATTTTTTATGAAATAAATTTATAATTATAATTTCATAAGATTACATTTTCGTTTTCACATCTTGAGCTTCTCTATGAACTTTTAAAAATATTGTTCTCCATGTTTACGAATATGCATTGTTTCTCGTCCTTTTATTTAAGATTAAGATATAGTACGCCTATTTAACTTCATGAAGGAAAAAAATACTTTCTAAAAGATTCATCAAGAAACATCGTTCGACCCAATACTGACTTGTAGAGGTACATGAACCAACTTACAAAGTCTCTAAGTAGATATAATATATCATATGATATTTAAACACTGACCGAATCGACTTGTGGGGAAACTTGTGACGAAATAGTTTAATGGGCTTTTTTTACTTATCCCTAGTACACCTGGTAGACCCCAAGACACATTATTGAATGTATTGACTCATCCATTGATGAGCTCTACTCTTCCCCGGCAGACACCATCAAAAGTCTCAACCTTAACAAGCTTGATACCTTGGTGTGATTGAGTGGAGATAAGAAAGAAGAAGAATAGGACACCTGGTAGAGGCCATAATAATCATTGCGGGTAGAAATAGCCGATTGCTTTTACTGTAAGTTCACCATATGTCTACACATGTGAAAAGCAGTTCGACTTTGCACTTATAAATGTGCCAGAACCCCGTTTGGTTACTTGCACTCGCTAGTGGGGTTGGACATTGGCAAAAATTTGGATCCATTGGACCATTTATTTTTAAATCAGAAAAATGTTCCCAATGCGGGAATCGAACCCGGGTCGTAGAGGTCGAAAACCGACAGTTTAGACCATCCTTCTACCCACCCCCAATGGGTTAACTTTGTGTGCTATGACTTAAACCTCCTAAATTTTAACACTCTTTTTGTTTTAATAACGAATAGATTCAAAAAGGATAAGTTTGCAGAAATCTGTGTGAAATTTAAAAATAAATATTCCCAATAAGAGACTGACTATATAATACATATTTCTTTGAAATAATGATAAATATATTAGATATATATATATATATAAATTACAGTGATTTAAAGGGAAATTTTGTTGGCGGGGGGATAATAAACTATAGAAATAAAGAACACCTCTTCTCCGTCAAAATAGATGTCAAAACTAGACGTAATCTATTGACCAGCGGCCTCGGGTCGGTGACAAAACCACAACACCAGCTTTGGGAATCAGAGAAGCGTCACCCTAGGGACCTTTGTTTCTGAGGCTTATGGGTAAAGGCATTTCTCGAATTTCTAAACCTGGTGTTGTGGCTTTGTTACTGACCCGAGTCCGCTAGTTTGCGACGCGTATCAATTGATGAGGTCTAGTTTTGACCTCTATTTTGACGAGAGAGGTGTCCTTCATATATATATATATATACATAGCGATATGCAATTTTGGATATTTTTCATTTGTTTACAAGTTTTTATCTATATTATAACTATGTACTCTCACATCAAATTAAAAAAATACGTATTTATAATTTCACAGTAGTATTTAAAAATGCTAATATATTCCTACTTTCTCTAAAGAAATCATTGTTATAATATCCATGCATCTTTTGTTTTTCTATGTAATTTCAGTGTAATTTAAGTTGTGTTGATTGTGTTTTATATTATATAAATGTTCATCTAAAAAAGAGAAAACTTCGGATAAAATAAACCAAAGAATTAACATATGTATTAAAATAAACAGTATATCTATGTGTATTAAAATTATAATCAAATATTTCTCATTGTATTCAAATAATAAAATTTCGCAACTCTATATATATATTATAAACTCTAAAATACAAATATTTTATATATTTTTCAAAACATATATTTCATTTTCATTCATTGACTGATATATATTTTTTGACCATAGATTCAGAAGATACCACTTTAATTATTATTATTGTAAATATGTATAGTTAACCCTACCTTTTTTTAAAATCACGATTATAGAATTCATTCTATAAATTCTATATTGCAGTGATAATTAATTTTATGTGTAATTTTACTTCAAGTAATTCAAAATAAAATCTACTTGAAAAGTAAATAATTATCTTTACTTTTCCACGACTGCACCTCTTTTCAACAACAAAACACAATATATATATATATATATGGAATATATATATATATATATAGTGTAAAAACTATATAATAAAAATATAACAGTGATTCTATATTTAAAACTTAAGGAGCAAACTGATAAGAATGATAAATCATATCAAGTAGATTTGGTTAGATTAGCAAGCTAAATCTAAATTAATTATAAAAATAAATAGTTGTATAGTTTTATAGTTAAGTATTCTATTAAAATTATCTTAATTATTTTGATTATTTGAATTCAAATTATAAAATTAGTAAATTGTTATTATTTAGTATAGATAGAGAGAGAGAAAAAAAATCCTTTACTTCTAAAACATCATCTAGTTAATTATATATTTATAATTAATAACAATAAAATTTAACAACGTAACGTCTTTTGCATCGGCTTTTACACGTCATTTAGACATACTCTAATCCTATATATAGAATAATCGAAGTGAGAATATATATAATAGTTAGAAAAAAGAGAGAAAGACAGAACCATGTACTTTTGATCAAACTAATAATAAGAAGACAAAATGTTTTGTAAAGAAGGTAGTTAAGATTGTTAGTATATATATATATATTTTTTTTTATAATTTTATATTTTATCGGTTTTTTTTTAAAAGGTTTTTTTAAATTTTTTTATTTTAAAATATGAATATAAATAGTTGTATTTAGTAATATATCTATACTATGAATTAAATTTTGTTATAAGTTTGGTTATTATGTTTTGAAACCCTAATGGTAGACCAGACATATACAAAAAAAATTAAATTGGAGTAATTATTGAAAAAAGAGGTCTGCTGAACCGGGAATTCTCAAATAGAAGTTCAGCGGCGTTTCATCCCTTCTCTATTACGTCATAGACCTCTTTTCAACCGGATTTTATGTGTTAATATAAAGTTACTTCAGTGAAACATTTATATGAACAGATATAACAGATATAAGTGTTACCAAATTCTTATTGTGAACCTACCTTGACCGCGCCGCCTTCAACTGTAAACATCTATTTCTGGATGACACATGTTGTGGGGGGTGGGGGACAAAATTAGACCGTCCATTCTGAAGTTTTAGAACAACAAGATATTCAAAGAAGAAAGAAAAGATAGTTAAGGGAAGAAATTCAAACTTTATAATCTTTACAGCCAGTTATATTAAAATAACTGATTCAACACTTATTCATCTTTCAATATTCCTTTAAAAAGGCAAACTATTAGAGTTTAATAAAGCTATTAATTGTGAAAATTCACTTTTATTTAATTTCCATTTTCCTCCCCAGAAATTGGAGATTAAACAAAATGAATTCTATACAATATTACTTTAAAAATCTTGTGAAAAAATCTTCAAATCAGCTATTTAATTTAAGTTTAACTAATTGTTAAAGATTATAAATTTGTAGTATTTATTATTGAGAGAAATTATAGAAAGTAGATTTAATAAATGGATACTTCCATTTATTTTTTTATGTATTTTATAATTGATATACTGTTGAAATATTTTACTTGTCTGATACTAAATTTGTTTTTAATAAATTCCATGTTTAAATTTTTAACATCTTCTATGAAATTTTCTAATATATTATTTATTCTGTAAAATCTTAGAAACTGACCAAAATATATACCTTTACAACAATTTAATGAAATATTAGAATTCATATTACAGTATTTTATAATATTGAAATTATAATTACTTTTTTTATTATAAATTTTAATAGCATTATTTGTAAGGTCTATATTTAGGTCTAAAAAGTTAACTTTTTTGTTTCTATAATTTTTTTCATTGTTCTTAAGTTTCAAGTATTTAGGATAAATTTTAGGTATTAAGTTTTTGAACTGTGGATTATTAAATATTATGATGTCATCTACATAACGGAACATTTGCCAGTTAATATTATTTTGTAGAAAGTATTCTCTTTCGTACCAGAATAATATTAAGTTTGCTAATAAAGGACTGGAAGAAGTTCCCATGGGAACGCCTTCTGATTGAATATATATTTTATTTTTAAATTCTATATAGTTAAAATTTAAAAATGTTTCCAGTAGAGTTTTTGCTGTTTTAAGATCTAATTTAATTGTTTTATATCTGTTATGAATAATTTTAATGTGGAAAGTTTTGTCATTAATGATTTCGTTAAATAAATTGGTTATTTTATTATTTAGATCTCTTAAATTTATTTTAGAATATAGGTCCTCAAAGTCAAATGTGTGTACTGTTTCCATGTTTGTCCAATTGTTCATTAAATAGTTAATGATTTTTTTATTTGAGTCGATAAATTTATAATTATATTTATTTTGAAAATAGAGCAATCCATATTTAGAAGGAAGAATCATATATCGCCGCAACTCTTTTTATTATTATAGCGGTTAAGGAAGCTTTCGGGCAAGCCCTTCTTCAGCTAATTTAATTGTACAAACAAAGAGAGATTATATATCGTTTTTAAAATAAATCAAAATAAACGAAAAGAAATTTACCACGCCCCTATCGCCCTCGTTTCAATAGCACCGCGTGGCCACGTTATGTCTGATCCCAACTTCAAATGTAATATGGTACAAAAATATCTTAAAAGAAAGTTACCTAATTGAATAAATATAAAGAATCAACTATAAACAGTTCAAAAAAACTTCAATAATACCAGAATCCTCCATACAAATGCCAAAACTAAAACCCAAAGACTCATTCTTGAAGCAATAGAAACCATGAAGCACCCTAAACCATTAAACAAAAGTATACAGTTGCCATCACAGTACGTCCCCCTTCTATCCTAAACATTTTTTTTTTTTGAACTGTTTATAGTTGATTCTTTATATTTATTCAATTAGGTAACTTTCTTTTAAGATATTTTTGTACCATATTACATTTGAAGTTGGGATCAGACATAACGTGGCCACGCGGTGCTATTGAAACGAGGGCGATAGGGGCGTGGTAAATTTCTTTTCGTTTATTTTGATTTATTTTAAAAACGATATATAATCTCTCTTTGTTTGTACAATTAAATTAGCTGAAGAAGGGCTTGCCCGAAAGCTTCCTTAACCGCTATAATAATAAAAAGAGTTGCGGCGATATATGATTCTTCCTTCTAATTTGTCGAAATCCGCAAACCGTTTACCATGAATCCATATTTAATTCATTAGATAATAAAAAGGCATATATTGGATTCAATAA
>CP092866.1:44829224-45049497 GCA_030710605.1 Cordylochernes scorpioides
ATATTATTCTCCGGAAATATAACATATATATATTGATATTGTAGTCTGAACAATATCCATTGAAATTGTTTCCATTTGGTTTTCAATCTGAAAAATTTTGATATAATAAATGTATGTGCGCGAAATTTCAACAACTACAAAATTATGTAAAATTACACCCATGGATAAAACCCAGGAAATTGGAAATTTTTTATGTATCCAGTCGTCTTTTTTTCTAAGGAAAAGAGGTAAATTTGTTAACACTTGGTTATCTCGTGTGTCTTCAGTGAATTTCACTGTGTATCAAATATCTTTCACAGGTTTTGTCTGAATTCCAAAATACATTGTTGCCCCAAGTGTTCGTAATCACTTTCAAAAAATTGAAATACCAATATTATCCGCCGTTATGTATAATGTCTTTGTATTATGTATAAGGTAATTGTATTATGTATTATTATGTATTCGCCGTAATAATATTAATCGCCAAGTAATAATAAAAACAACGTTTGAAGAAAAACACGAACTTTTGGAACAACCTTATACATACTAAAAAGTACAACTTTCTCAAATATTTTCTATGCGTGTAGTTTGATTAAACTTCGTAAACAAGAATATATTACCTCAAATCTTAGAATATATGAACAGGGTAAAGAGGACATTAGTATTTAGAGATGTCCTGTAAGTTACTTTTACAAAACCGCTGAAGACATTCGCCACTGATAAGTCAAGTATATTCTCTTACCCCAATTAACCTTTACCATTTATTCTGTGAATGCATATATATTACGATGCACTAGCGCGCCATCTGTTATGAAAATAAGAAACTATTTTAGACGCGTAAGATTCTTTTTGATATTAAACAATTTCTACTGCCCTTACTGCAATGGAAAAATTAATGGGAGGGCCTGGTTCATCAGTGGTAAACCCTCCCAGCGTTTTCGCCAGTTTAATCTACCATACCGCTGTTATATTGCATTTATCGATCTTCCTTTTATAGTGATACTGTTGCTACACTCTTGGAATGGGTATTTTAGATGAACTATGGACATAAGCTTTGAGGACAGTAGCATTAAAAACAATTATAAATATATAATATGCTTCGAGCAATCGCTCTTCCGCGACTTTAAAAAGAATCTTACGCGTCTAAAATAATTTCTAATTTTCATATATTTTTATATTCTTATAATTGAATAATTACCTCCACAACTAAGTTAATATTCAACAATTCCAAACTTTCTTTGAAGCATACTAAAATGTTTAAATTTTTAAAAACTCCATATAAATATCCACTTTAATATGTTTTTATTTCTATCTTTCCGAAACATCGAATTTATTTTTAATTAGTAAAAATAGACAATTATTTAACAATAGAGTTCTTTAATAGAGTTAATTGTTTTTCTGTGAGAGAGTTAAAAGTGAAAAAGAAAATTAATTTAAAGTGTGTTACGAGTTAATTGTCAAACTAAATTGATTTAGAGAGAGAAATATTTGTAGCGTTGATTGGTGAAAGAAACAGTTATTTTTTAAAAAGCTTCCTGAGATTGTTTAATGTAACGGTATTATAGAATGCTATTACTAATTGTGTCATTGTGTCAAATAAGATTGGTGAATACATTTACTGAATAAATAAACTTTATCATTTATTTATAACTAGAATATTTGAATGCATCTCTATTAATTTCCTCAATAGATTTATTTATAATTGATTGACTATTATTTAATATTTAAAAAATTTAATTGCTATCTATCGTTATAATTAGTAACAAATAAATTTACTGGCAACGTGTTTCTTTTTAAGGTCTGTACAGTAAGTTCTGTAGAGATAATATTCTAAATTTTTAAAATGTTACACAGTGCCAGTAAATTCATTTGTTATAAATATTATATAATAAACAATATTTCTTTTATTTTCTTTTTAGAACTAGTCAAATAACTCACAAATATTCTTCTGGGTATTGCTCGAGTGAATGTTTTTCTATCTAATAGTGTTTTAACGAGTGTTTATTGCTAGCTGTCGTATGAAAAAACGGAAAAGTTGCATAAGCTGTCTATTTTTGACAGCCACGACTCCGGATCGAATCTCATATTAGGCACTTTTTTTCTGATGAAAATAAAATTTCTTCAACGTCTCTCGATTCTTGCAAAAGTCTAACTACATGTGGGGCACTTACAGTGAAACAGCCGCAAAATACCCACCATGATTATCATGGTTTGTTCAATGTATAATTAAGAGATAGGAAAAATATATATAAAGTTAGTTATAGTAGTCACGATTAGAATGCATTAATATTTTATTATCATAATGACTTCACTATGCAAAATAGTTTTTTTTTTTTGCTCATTCCTAGTACACGTGGTACAGACCATGATAATCATGGTGGGTAGAAGTAGACGACTGCTTTTACTGTAAGTGCACCACATGTCTACACATGTGGAAAGCAGATTCAAAATAGAGATTAATGCAAATTTAGAGAGTATTCGGGCTAATATGCAAATTCCAGTGTTGACAATCGGATGGTCACTCCTACTGGCCTGATGTCTTGTCAATGTTTGATAGCTTAGCTATTGTGGAGATCACCCGGGATACAGGCTGTTAGTATTCGAAGTTGACAGTGTACAGTATTTTGAAAAATTGAAAGCTTCTAAATAGAATATTTTTGAAACGTTCGTTAATATCACTAGATATTTCTCCACATATATAAAATATCGTATGCCAATATATTAAGAATAATTTTGAAGAATTAGCGCGCGTGCGGCGCGAACGTTTCAAGATGATTGTATTGGAAACCTTTCAACTTGTTGGTTCTTAACTAGAAGACTGAAATCTATATCTGAAATAAACAATTAAAAATAATTGATGTTCTTTATTTAAGTAATCTTTTTAAAACCCCTTCAAACACTAAAGATTAATTTTTAAATATTGCTGATATTGTTCAAATTGGCGTGTTATTGTAAATTTTGTATCTTAATTCACATTAATCTTCTGCCGGTTTCATGAAATAAAAGCCCGTTCAAACTGAGAAGGGTCATAACCTAAACTATGATCTACAAGTAAGTTTCTGAAAAAGCGCAATCTGTGAATTTGTCACCGGTCTGAGTTCGCTAGATTTGAGACACGTTCAATAAATGTCTCTTAGATGTTGCATCTACTGGTATATTGAAGAGGTATGTGCCGTTCTTTCATAAATAAATATTATTTTGGACAGACAACCATCTAAATATATAATTATTCAAATGAATTTACATATATACCTAAAACAATAAAAGAAGAAAGAAAGAAAGGTGTAAAATGAATCCAACCAATCAACGTCCTTGCCCAAGCGACCAATCAGAAAGCAGAGGTCCATTAGTTTGGTAAAGACTGTCACTATAAAACAGGAGTTGATTGGAATTTATGAAGATGGCCCAGGCTATAACGGCAGCTCTTCCTCTCATAGAGGGCTCCTCTTCCCTATAGCGCCATATACCTAATTACAAAATATCACCTCATATGACATAGACATCCTGGGATTCATAGAATATTCACTGATATTTATATAATGCATCGCCATCTGTCGTGAGAAATATAAACTACTTTTGACGGGTATAATTCTTTTAAAAAATAAATCAATTTTCTACTTCTCTTATTACAACGATTCTATCTGATCCTATTATTTTATCATTGCAGTAAGGGCAGTAGAAAGGTGATTTATTTTTAAAGAATTATACAGGTCCAATATAGGTTATAATTATGAGTGTGACATATATTCAAAGATCTCTATTTATAATTAGAATCAATGTTTCATCATAGTCTACGCTTATTATTTATTATTGTCTTCTTCTACATGATTTTGTTGACTTATCTTTTGTATATGTTGAACATCCATGATAATCATGTTGGATAGTTTTTGACTACCTTCACTGTAAGTGCACCACATGTCTACATATGTAGAAAGAGTTTGATTTTATCAATTATATATACCCGGCTTCGTTAAGATATTTCACGGTTGAATATTTTCTGTTGAATAGTTCTATTTGACAAATGCTAATTATTTTGATTATATTATTATTAATAGCATAGTAGTAGCATTGATGATGATATAAGAATCATTGGTTAATCATCATTATCTTCATTCTATAACTTCAAAATATGCTGGACAATATGTGCTTGAGATAATAATTTTTATCTTGAATAAGCTATATCTTTAATTTTGAAAATAATTTAAAGTATAAAAAGGTCAGGTGTACATATTTATGTCATTTTAAATGCTCATATGAGCGCGGTCAGGACCGGCCTTTTTTTAAATATATATATAGAAGCAATGGGCGCTTCTCCCGTCAAAATAAACGTCAGAACCTGACGACATCTATTGACCGTCGCCGCTGTTGTTTATGTTGTTCTTGTGTCTATTTGATCACGCAGAATGCAACTGAACTAAGTATTTTTTTATTAACATCTATTTATTATAACATGGTTATATATCTAAGAGTGTTTACAAGTCGAGTCGGCAGTGTTGCCGGATCAATCATAACATGTTTCCTTTAAACAAAAATAAAAAGGATTGCAGTTCTCCTAGTCTCTATAACGCAAAGGTTTTCTCACTGTTCTACCACTGCGGGTTCGCACACTAGGAGAAGTGGATGATTCTTCACCTTTCTTGGCCACGTTCTCCCTTGGATCATATGCTCTTCTGTTTTCAGAAGTGGGTCTTCCGTGATCTTGTATGTTGTCATCCATATAGCAAGCAGTTCCCTGGAGACCTGAAAGAATATTGTTTATGCATCGCTGGAATACCTCCGATGCACTGTTCAATCCATAGGGAAGTCGCTTGAACCGGAATCTTCCAAAGGGAGTCGCAATGGTGCACAGGTTGGTGCTTTCTTTGTCTAATGGGACTTGCCAGAAAGCTGATGATGCATCAAATACAGAGAAAACTGTAGCACCTTTCAGTTCAGAAAATATTGTTTCAGCTGTTGGCAGAATATAGCGCTCTCTCTGAATATACTTGTTCAGTTCCCTGGGGTCCATGCAAATTCTGACATCCCCAGAAGGTTTTTGTACCACTACAATAGGGTGTGTCCATTCGCTTGGTTCTTCAACTTTTTCAATAATGTCAAGTTTTTCCATCCGTTCCAATTCTGCTTTAACTTTTTTTAAATGAAATGTGTTGAAAACTTCCAAGGCTTCGTCGCCAATAAAATTTAATAAAATGGCAACTTTCAGTTTATCAGGCTTTGTGGCTTTTTCTGTTGCTTCAAGATAAAGCATTAATCGCTGTTTGAACCTTCGCCAATTTTCCGCTACATTTCCGTGCAGGGCGAGTTCGCTAGGCCTAACAAAGTCCATGTTTTCTTTTTTTTTACTAATATTTTTCAATAATATATTTATTTGAAAAAGTACTCACTTTTCCGCTGCCACCATGTTGTTTATGTTGTTCTTGTGTCTATTTGATCACGCAGAATGCAACTGAACTAAGTATTTTTTTATTAACATCTATTTATTATAACATGGTTATATATCTAAGAGTGTTTACAAGTCGAGTCGGCAGTGTTGCCGGATCAATCATAACAGCCGCAACTAGCGGCCTCGGGTCGGTGACAAAGCCACAACACCAGCTTTGGCAAACTGAGAAGCGTCCACCTAGAGACCATGGTTTCGGGCTAATGGCCCTCGTCAGTCTATGGCGGACTTTATTCCATGAGATCCACACGGGATCTAATGGAATCTTCACAATCTACCAAAAAGGTGTTTTTCTGGCAATGTGGCTGGGCCAAATCTATGGCTAGAACATGGTTTGCCAAAGCTGGTGTTGTGGCTTTGTCACCGACCCGAGGCCGCTAGTTGCGGCGACGGTCAATAGAAGGCGTCAGATTCTGACGTTTATTTTGACGGAAGAAGCGCCCATTGCTTCTATGGATTAATTTTCTCCCGGCAAATTTTCCATCTATATAAATGTCATAATTTGTATAGTTAATGCCAAAAGAGATAATTTATTTCCGTTAAACTAAGTATGTAAATATGTTACCATTGTGTTAAAATGTAAATATGTAAATTCATCCATGTATAAAAGCTGGACAAAAAATAAAGGTGGCAGACATCGCGGGTGCGCTGTTCGCTTGGCATAACGGCTGCGCCTCTTCATTTAGCTACGACATATATATATATATATGCCTATCTACACAGGTATAAAATTTATTGAAGTTATATATATACCAGTAACACCTATATATATTTCACGATTCACCATAAACTTTTATAAAATAATTTTAAATTCATGTATATACAATTCTTGTATATAATATAAACAGATTTTGCCCTCATGTATTCTTCTTACGATAAATTCAAATTTAAATATAACTATATATGAAAACTATTCAAAAAAATTAATTTTAATTAAAAATGTAATGGATTTACAAAAAAAAAAAGAATTTGAAAACTGGAAACAAAAATAATATATAAAAAGAAATAAATGCAATTTCATAAATAGAACATCAGTTATTTTCAATTGAATCAAATATAAATTTTAAAAAAGGTAATATTTTATAACAGGTAAATTTCAATTTATTTCGCCTCCTAATTCATTCTAAATATTTAATGTGTTTTAGTTATTTAAATTTTTCCAATTAAAATATTGGTGAATAATTGAACTCATCTACATATATATTTATCTTGCTATAAAATTAGAAAAATATGATTTTTTTTAAAGCTGAAATATTCAGTAAAAAAATGAGTTTTAAAATTTGTATTTTTAGAGCTTGCGTTTTATTAACTATTTTTCAAATTCCCAAATGGTTGGTTGTAAATATTTTTATAGCTATAACCGAAAGAAATACAAGACTTTTATAACAAGACGTATTTAATAGCTTGTTATTAATATAATTAATTTCGGTGAATATAAAATTGAAGAAAATTAGGTTTTTTTTGGTTGATTAGGTATGTCATTTCTGAGGCGATGGATTGAATTGATTCCCTCACATATTATTCATACATAATATTCACAATGTAGGTTTGTATTAAAATGGTACAGTACATTGTTAACAAAAAAGATGCAAGTTAGAATACCGCATTGATCAATATATTTTTGAAAAAATAAAAGAGAAAAAAAAGATATAAAGGTCAGGTGTTGATATTAAAAATAAAAATGGCATATCCTGACCAGGAGCACATGTTGTTTACAGAAATCAGAGCGCCATCTGGTGGAACAGAAATCAACTAAACATTGATTCAGCCTGTTCCCTGATATTTGGCCAACCCAATTTTTTGATAAATCAAGAAAAGCCATCCACGAACGCGTTTCGCGCTTTTGGCGCTCGTAAGCGTGGAGTAGGTTGTACCACTGCGAGCAAAAAATTTTTTCTAATTTTATAATTTGTGTTTGGTGTAGCGCAGGACCTTATTTCAAATTGAATAAATATTAATTATTATATTTATTTCATCCCTAATATATATATTTCAATTTTTACTTTTCCCTCACTTCGCTGAGTATAGGCAAAAAAACTTGCAACTTAATTCTATTGACGTTTTGTGGCGCCAAATTTGTTGTTGACACAATTATGTTGTAATACTTTGAAAGAGCTAGGCGTTCAGCTAACTAAAATATTGGTGAATAAATTATTCTTTTTTTCCGAATTATCATCAAGAGTTCTCACATGTTGAGCTTGTAACTCCAAAACAAATTATGATAGTAACCCAAACATTTTTATTTGTTCCTACTCTGACGCCATAAATAACCATTTTAAAAATTAAGTCCCAAATCAAAACGAGCTCCGAATTTAAATCGTTCACTATCGATGCACCCAAATATACACAGCCATGAACTGCCATAAAGAGAGGAGTTTGGAGGAGAAATAGAGCATATATTGGATTCTAGACAAGACCCGGGTTAGAATATCGTATTGAGAATATCTATGCCTCAATAGAACTTTTTCTAGGCCAATTACAAAGCAAATATTGAATATAAGAATTTACAATACAAGGCTTTGGGAAAATGTTAGTGCAAATATTGAGACAAATATATAGACATGTAATACACTGAGAGTAAGAGGGACAACTACCAACTATAATAATCATTCTATGCACCACGTATACTTGGAATAAGTAAATAAAATATTTATAGATTATTGAGATATAATTTAGCGTGGTATAAAATAAATATTGGATAATATTGTTAATATTACATATAGATCTCTATATCATTGTAAAATATCCTCACAATATATCAAGTATTGTGGAATTATTCGTGGAAAAAAAACAAATATTTTGAACTATATATAAACACTAGCCGAATGACCCGGGCAACGCTCGTGTTTTACCCAATTGTGTGAATGTTTTGATTCAAATACTATTTGTTACAATTATAATTTGGCGCCTTAAATAAATGCATATGTTAGTTAATAACTATAGCCTATGTGCTTTATCTGTCTATGTACTGTTGGCTTCCGTAGGCGTCTCTTACTGGGAAAAAGAAAGAGAGGATTCCATTTGGTTATTAAATAATATATGCATTTATTTAAGGAGCGACCCGCTCCAACACAATAGTTACAAAACCGAAAATGCGAGTGGGGGGGGGGGGGGGGGGCAAAGGTGGCGTGATCGTAGCCGACCAATAGGGGGGCGCCATTCCAAAAAAAAGCAAACCGTGACAGAGTTGATTGATTAGGATATTAGGAGATGAAGAATGACGCTCGTAACTGTATTTAAGCATACTAATGATAATTAAAACAAGGATAAAAGCCAGACGATAAAAACCAGACCTTCTGATCTCTGGGTCTTGATCGCTTGATCTTGATCCCTGAAATGATCCCTTAAATATTTTTGAAGCCTGCGGCGCTTTATTTGTGCTTGGTGCTGTCTTGGTTCCCTCAAAATCGGCGTGCACTCGCCCTCCTCTCCCCCGGGGTGCCAACGGCTCTGCCGGCGCCTCTCCAGCCCTCTCCTTGGCCCTCCAGTACGGCGGGCGCTTGGAGACACCTAAACATGAGTGATGCCTTAAAATGCTTATCCGAAGCATGTAGAAGGCAAAACAATTATATATAATGATAATTAAAACCCATTCTTATGATTCTATCATAATCGTGTACGTGCCTAGAATATGTACATTAGCTTGTTATCCTGTTGATTTATATATATCGGAGTCGAAACAAAAAGAATGAATTCTTCCAGACATATATCTATATAACGGTAACTGTCACAGTGTGCTTAGACTTATGTGCATATTTTCAATTCATTTTAGATTTGAATATATGCAGATTTTAATAGTTATGTGTGTATGAAGTTATTGTTGGACACGGAAACGGAATTAGAAAAACTGTTCGCTGGCAGGCGCGTGAGCTCGTTGGCAGAGGCGTGAGAAAGCAGAGCGTTCTTTTTGTTCTGAATATTTTCAAAATAAACAAAGTGTGTTTTTGCTTTTCCTGGCTGAAATATTTTATAAGTTGATAGATAGGGAATAGGCCCTAAATTAAAACCACCTACAGTAACATTTGAGGAGGTATATATTTGCCCAACAAACACCTGTAATAATAATTTAACCAGATATTTATTATACTAGTTAAATAGAACCATCTTCATCTAGGTATAATATGAAGTAATTTCAGCGACAGTTTATTGGGAATCTAATAAGTAAAATAATTTTAGTTTCTTAAACTATTTCAAAAAAATATAAACTATCCAAAGGTATCTGTTAACTCTACCAATACTACTCCGAACAGTCAAAAACATTAACAAATAAAATCACCTCTAATATTATAAAATTATAAAAAGGACACATAAGATTACTCTTAAAGCTTTTGTATAACTTATATTTTGAACTATATCTTCTCAGCTAGCTTCATTCAATTTAGTCGAAAAGAGTAAAAGAGAACTATTTAGGATTTTAATATATATATATTCTAAGATTATTTTGAAAATAGAGTAATCCATATTTAAATCATTGGATAGTAAAAAGGCATATATTGGATTAAATAAAATATTTATTTGACAATTATTCGGTTGGCTGAACGCCAACCTTTATCGAGGTCTTACATTTTTGTATACACTGTGCATACAAAAATGTAATGCCTCGATAAAGGTTGGCGTTCAGTTAGCCGAAATATTGGCAAATAAATATTTTATTCAATCCGAAATATGCCTTTTTACTATCTAATGATTCTAGGATTATGTATTTAATAATGATAGAAAGAGCTAATTCTCCTCGATGACAAATCTCTGACGTAATGATGCCATATCCGTAGAGATTTCTAGACCAGAGATTGGCTAGAGCAGTTTCACTAATGCTTTCAACAATCAGGTTGCCCATTGTTATTCAAGGCACTCATTTCCAGCTTGAACACTTCCCCCTTACCAACTTCTTAATTACATCAAAGACTTTTTCCCCAAAGACTTCCTAAAAACTTTGAACACCCAATCTGCACACACAGTCTATTTACTTACACCCTCACAACTTAAATTTAGTGAAAACTTTTAATAAAAAGTTAGTTGAAAGTTTTTAATAAGTTTTACTCTTGTTTGTAAGTAGAGACGCCCTCTTCAACTTCAAGATTTATTATTCAAATATTTTAACTTGTTGTTTAGCTTGTTAACATCAAATTTCTTAAATATATGAATATACAAGCCCCTTCAAAACATATAAATTATGAATACGTAAATAAGTAAGGGTGAATAATGTTTGGAAATATATAATGTTAAAGTTCACACAGAAAAGAAAAACATAAAAATGTACATACCTGAATCACACATATTTATATAAAGAAAGGTGCTTCAATTTTTAGAAATTTTAATGACTATCACAAATGCATAAAAATACAAGTATATAAGTATAAATACTTGTTATATGCTCCATAAATTAATATGTGTATTTTTAATTTTAGCTCGTGAATACATTATATGCAAATATAATTGTCATTATCATTCATATTAATATAGAATTAACTGAACAAGTTCTATACCAACTGTGAAATATTTTATTGTATATTTTATCCAATAGTTAAAATGAACCTATACCTGTTATTGAATAAATTATTTTAAAATAATCTATTCCATCCATACGCAGAAAAGCACACGGATTCCTCTATAAGAAGTCTTCGCTTACAATGCCTGGAGCCACTTTTTTGTCTCTCAACGAAAAGAATAATTTGATCGAGAGAAATGACAAAATCAAGTAGAATTAAGCCAATGTTAACCCTTGAAGCCATTTGACAAGGAATCTAACTAGTTTTGTCGGGATTGGAATGGGAAATTGTAGTAATTGAATATTTTCCTTTTTACATTGTTGTGAGGAAGTGCCTTAATTCAATAATAAATCCTACTGAGATAACTCTGTGTAGCTTTATTTAATTGCGATAATATCAGAAACCTTTCTAAATTTTTTTTTCCAAAATCATAACAAATAAAAGGGTATATGAAGCAATAACGCACAATCTATATTTATATTTATATGTAATTCTACTGTCCTAAAAGCATATGTCCATAGTTTGCCTGGATACCATTCCTAAGATTCCACCCTTCAGTGTTGCGTATATAAGCAGAATCGTCCAATACAGTATTAGAGCTCTAAAGAAGCGGTCTTGTAGATTAAATTGTCGAAACCGCTGGGATGGTTCACCACTGATGGGCCAAGTCCCCCCAATATAATTTCATCGCAGTAAGGACAGTAGAAGTTTGATTTGTGGGAAAAGGAAACAGTCGTGCTTAAAATACTTTCATTCTTCAAATATAAAAGTGTTTTATAGAATTGAGGTCAATAAATCACACACTCCATTAAGAGATAGAAATACTGATTGTAGAAAACCAGGTAGAGTTTTAGGAGATCATTATCACAGGGTTATTGGAAACTCTCGCTAGTGTAGATAGAGAGGCAAGTGCTATCTGAAGAAAAAATCTCAAACAATAAGAACAATCCGCTTTCCTAATCTTCAAACTTTTTATTTCATTCTTCACTCTGCTTGTTTTCTTTTCGTCTAATCACTGAACGCTAATATCTATATATAGTATAAAATAGTGTTAGGTCATAGGTTAAACGCTATATAAATAGGAGATATACATTTTTGTAATTATATTTTTTTAGTCAAAACGTATGGAGATCGTTGAAGGGGTGTTTCCAACTGTTGATTCTTGATATCCACGACAATGAATCGAATCTCGAATTTGACACTTTATCTTAATAAAAGGTTCTCTAATAGCCACCGATTATTGCAAACATCCAACCTCTATAGTGAGTGCAAGTGACCAAACAGGGGCTCTGACACAATTGTAAGTGTAAATATTTAACTGATATCTACATGTGTATACATGTGGTGCACTTGTAGGAAAGCAGTCGCCAACTACTACCTACCATGTTTTTTAATGTGGCCTGTACTCTACTTATGCAAAGAATATATTTAAAAAAAAATAAGTTTGACAACAAAGTTATCTTATATTCATACTACAAATCCTATTTCTTCTCTAAATATTAATTTTTATATTATTTTATAAATCTACGCGAGACAAGCCTATATGAATCCAGACTTCTATATAGATAATACCGTAACAGAGTTTTCCATTGTAAAGTCCTGAGCTATCTCCTCCGAAGATTCTGAACTACACATAACAATCTATATACCAAAATTTTCGTTATTTTTTTCTTCGTGTCATAGGCCTGTTTTTATTTTCCTAATGTTAACAGTTATTTTTATTTTTTAATTTAATCTATTTTACAATCGTTGATTTTTTGCATTTATCATCATCAATCATTTGTTTTGAAATTCCGTAGAAATGTATATATATATATCTGATTAATTTGATTATGTAAGTACTTTGTTATAGTTTTTCATTTAAATATATACATTTTTCGATTTGTAGATTGAATTATTACTTTATTCTATAATAATTATCTTTTATAACTGTTTGTTATAGTTTTTCATTTGAATTTAGCTCCATTTTTGTGTCTTATTTCTTCTGTATATTAAAAAAATATTGAAACTTAGTTTTTCATTTAAATATATACATTTTTCGCTTTGTAGATTGAATTATTACTTTATTCTATAATAATTATCTTTTATAACTGTTTGTTATAGTTTTTCATTTGAATTTAGCTCCATTTTTGTGTCTTATTTCTTCTGTATATTGAAAAAAATATTAAAACTTAGAATTAAGCTTTGCTTTTTCATATACATGTTTGTTACACATTTAGCAATATATATACCAAAATATTTTTTTGGATACTTAACTCTTTTAGTGAATTTTTGTCAGGGGGGCTGCAAAAGTGCCTTACTTATTTTGGAATATTTAACTTTTTTGGTGAATTTTTGTCAGGGAAGCTATGGACTGCCATAATCATTCAATATGTTGATGTTCTTCTCATAAAAAAAATATTTGGGTTTAGAATTGGGCTTTGCTTTTTTATATACATATTATTTGCACATTTTTTTTTTCATCAATTGTTTCCTCACTTGCTTGGAATTTTCTTTTTATGCCTGTCCTGGCTTTCAGTTTTATAGTTTTCCTCTGCTTGGTTCTTATTTTACCTTTTTTTTTCAGCGTCTTTTTTGTATTTCTGATTAAATTAATTTGCGGGTTCTTTGTTATAGTTTTTAATTTTACATTTTGCTCAATTTTTTGTGTCTGGTTTTCTTTTTTGCCGTATCTTTCATAATTCTTTTTTGCAGTATCTTTCATAATGTCTTTGGCATCTTTATTTTTCTCAATAAGAGGCTAATTATTTATTTGTATAATCAATTGTTGATTACTTAATTTGTTATATGATAAAATGTTATATGATACATACAATTTTCTACATTTTTGCATTGTGACCTTGCTTTTGGCGGAAAGGTTGTTGTTCTTGGAGGTGACTTTCGCCAAGTGCTACCTGTGGTACCTCGAGCTTCAAGAGCTGAAATTGTTGCTGCTTGCATTAAGCAAAGCAAGCTATGGCCATTGTTTGTGATCTTGCGCCTTACTCAGAATATGCGAGCAGGTATTGATGCACAGAGCTTCTCTCAATGGTTACTTAAAGTTGGTGATGGTGATCTACCTACAGACCAACAGGGCCTCATTTCTCTTCCAGAAAGCTGTATCTTTCATGGGGTTGACCTGGTGCAGGAAATATTTGGTTCTTCCTATGGTGATATTACCGCCCTTAGCCAGTCTGTGATTTTAACGCCAAAAAACACAGATTCATTAGAGATTAATGAAAAAGTTTTGGATCGCTTACCAAACAGGAGTCAGTGTTTTCTCAGTGTTGACAGTGTCGAGTGTGAGAATGTGGAGGAACAAAATAACTACCCTACTGAATTCCTTAATAGCCTTACTCCCACAGGAATGCCTCCACACCGGTTAAACCTTAAGATTGGTGCTATTGTTATGCTCCTTAGAAATTTGAATCCTAAGCAGGGTCTCTGCAATGGCACACGTATGGTTATCCAGCGCATGCGCTCTCATGTCCTAGAAGCACAAATACTGACAGGGACCAAAGTTGGACAAACTGTATTGGTGCCAAAAATATCTTTGGCTCCTTCAGATACCAACCTTCCCTTCATTCTGAAGAGGCGTCAGTTTCCACTAAGGTTGGCTTTTGCCATGACTATTAATAAGGCTCAAGGCCAAACCTTTGCTAGAGTGGGTCTCTTGCTACATGAGCCCGTGTTTACTCATGGACAGCTCTATGTGGCTTTTTCACGTGTGCGAACTTTGAATAGCATACGGGTAAAGTTGAACCCACGTATTTATAAAACTAGAAATATAGTTTTTAATGAGGTCCTTTAAATGAATTTTTCCTTTTTATGTTGTCTTATCTGCTATATAGTTGTGTTGTATTCAATTTTATTTTCAGATTTGTTTTCTTTTAATTTTTTTTTTCATTTCAAATAAATGAATGTATGCCTTTTATGTTGTCTAATTTGGTTTATTGTTGTGTTGTATTTAATTTTCTTTTAAGATTTGTTTTCTTTTGCTTTTTGTTTCATTTCCAAAAAATTTGTTTAAAGTTTCACCAATGCCTATAAACAAAAGGTAATAAGACCAAATCCAAATAAATAAATAGTGTGTGACGTTTCGGTAACAGCGTTGTTACCATCTTCAGACAAAAGTACTATGGCCTACGGCCATACCACGTTGAAAACACCGGTTCTCGTCCGATCACCGAAGTTAAGCAACGTCGGGCTCGGTCAGTACTTGGGAGGGTGACCACCTGGGAACACCGGGTGCTGTAGGCTCCTTTTTTCCATTCAGTACTTTTGTCTGAAGATGGTAACAACGCTGTTACCGAAACGTCACACACTATTTATTTATTTGGATATTTATTTCAAATAAATGAATGTATGCCTTTTATGTTGTCTAATTTGGTATATTGTTGTGTTGTATTTAATTTTCTTTTAAGATTTGTTTTCTTTTACTTTTTGTTTCATTTCCAAAAAATTTGTTTAAAGTTTCACCAATGCCTATAAACAAAAGGTAATAAGACCAAATCCAAATAAATAAATAGTGTGTGACGTTTCGGTAACAGCTTTGTTACCATCTTCAGACAAAAGTACTATGGCCTACGGCCATACCACGTTGAAAACACCGGTTCTCGTCCGATCACCGAAGTTAAGCAACGTCGGGTTCGGTCAGTACTTGGGAGGGTGACCACCTGGGAACACCGGGTGCTGTAGGCTCCTTTTTTCCATTCAGTACTTTTGTCTGAAGATGGTAACAACGCTGTTACCGAAACGTCACACACTATTTATATATTTGGATTTGGTCTTATTACCTTTTGTTTATAATCTACAATCCAAATTGTGCCTCATCAACCAATGCCTATAGTTTCTCACACCTCCCATGCTTACCCCTCTGTAACTGGCCTGTGGTGCAGTGGACATTGTTGGGAGGTACAGTAAACTCTCTACACGATTGTATCAAGTCTTGTTCTGGTAGACTTGATGCTGTAACCAGGAGGGACACTCCCTCTTTAAAAATCCTGAGTTCAACTGACCCAGTTGATGGACCTCAGCAATGGTTCCACTCCAGGGATACGGAGGAGCTGCGTCTGTGCTCATGTTAGAGTCAGAAACAAAGGCTTCCATATTTGGAATGGCCTCAAATCACAGGCAAAGTCAGACTTTCACCAAAGTGTGCCTGGATCATGGTGCCATGATCAACGAAAGCTGCACCCCTATACCCCATTCCATGAGATCATGGAATTCGTGTAATCTTTACACAAGGGGATAAGAAACATCAACAACATAGTTTCTCACCTGAAAGGATTTTTTTGTATTAGTTGTTCACTAATAAAATATTTATAATAATAATAATTATAGAGATACATTGATTCAGGATCTATGCAATGTCTCACATATGGTTATCTAGCGCTTCACATGTTTTTAGGCTAAACCCGGGGCGTTGCCGGGTCACTCGGCTAGAAATAATGGCTGTATTTGCTATATAGTTGTGTTGTATTGAATTTTCTTTTAATATTTGTTTTCTTTTTTTTTTTCAATATAATTTTTTAAAGTTTTCACCAATGCCTATAGTTTCTCACCTGAAAGCAATTTTTTGTATTATTTGTTCATTCATAAAATATTTATTATTATTTTGACTTTTGGTCGGTGGAAGGCTGGGTAAACCGTTTGGTTTTCGACCACTAGGACCCGGGTTCGATTCCCGCATTGGGCACTTTTTTCTGTTTACAAAAAAAAAAAATGCTCCAATGGCCCCCGATTCTTGCAAAAGTCCAACCCCACCAGCGAGTGCAAGTAACCGAACGGGGCTCTGGCATTTGTAAGTGCAAAGTCAAACTGCTTTTCACATGTGTAGACATGTGGTGCGCTTACAGTAAAAGCAGTCGCTAACTACCCACCATGATTATCATGGCCTGTACCACGTGTACTAGGGATAAGCAAAAAAAAAACCTATTTTCCCCAGTGCTCTATACATTGATTTAGGATCTTTGCAATGGCACACATATGGTTATCCTGCCCATTCACAGGCCTTTAGGGTAAACCTGGGGCTTTGCCCAGGTCACTCGGCTAGAAATGCAGTTTTTAGTGAGGTCCATTAAATGAATTTATCCCTTTTATGTTATCTTATTTTCTATATTGAAAAGTTAATAAATATGAAAAAAAAATTAAAAATGTTTAAGAATATTATTAAAAAAGAATCATAAAGATATTTTAAAGGAGTCCTTTAGGGATGTCTGTTTTTGCACTTATGATTCCAGAGTTACATGGTCCAGTGGGCCGTATGAAAATCGAGTTGTTCATATAATAACATGTTTAAAAAATGATATTTTCTTTTAATGTAATCTATATAGCTTGAAATAAATAAAAATAATGGCTGCTTGAACTCGGTCGCATGTGACATTTTACAGGTACATTGGGACAGCTGACATTCCCCCCCAACCCAACCCACTGATAAATAGGCAAGAAGGTATGGGAAAAGATCCCAGTAGACGCGAATTCGCGTTGGTAGCCTACAATTTTATGTTAATTTTTAGAAATCAGGGACATGAATTCGCATCCTTTAGGCTTGACACCCTATAAGTGAGGATATGAATTTGCATTATATGGGTTCAAAATGTTTCGTTGCTCGCATCTATAATACCTTTTTTTTAGTAAAGTTGTAAGTAAACATCAATCGTCGAAATTTGAATTTAAAAATGGTTGAATTATCAGAAGTGTTGAATAATTAATATTGTCGAATTACCGTTTGTTATTTGATAGGCCAGAGATTGGGAAATCAAATCAAGGTCGAATTATCGCAAGGGGTCGAATTATCGGTATTGTCGAATTACTGTTTGTAATTTCATAGGTTCTGGAAATCAAAACATGGTCGAATTAACGAATTTATACTTAGAAAGTATTTTTACTTATCCTTACTTGAAATGCTGCTTCTAGGAAATCTGCATATACCCATTGCGATTTTTAAGCCACCATCTATACTTTTAAAGTCTCTGCAGGCCCTTTGGGTAAACCCTGGGCGTTGCCCGGGTCACTCGGCTAGTTTATTTATAATATCTGTATATTAATTATTAAAAGCGCTTAATATAATAATAAGTATAGTTTATTGTAAACTAGCGGATTTACCCGGCTTCGCCCGGGTTTTACCCGAGTAAAGGTTTGTCTAACGAACATTTGTTGAAACAATTCTCTATAAACTTATTTAAAAAAAGATATATTTTGATAATTTGAAACTCGTAAATTTGAATCTCTCGTTAAAGTGAACATTTTTTCCCGGTCCCTGTGTGCGGTGTCATCCTGAATTTTGTCTTTCCTAATTTTCTACATTACAAAATCATCGTTTTATCTAGTGAACATTTTTCCCCGGTCCCTTGAAAAATATTCGATAAGTTGAATAAAATCAATATTAATTGGTTCCCTCGGTAATTGGAAGTTAAAGGAATAGTATCTTCGCCTTGGAATTGTATCATTATTCTTGTCTCAAATTAATTGCCGTGTCATCCTGAATTTTGTCTTTCCTAATTTTCTACATTTCAAAATCATCATATTATCTATATATATGTTGTAGATAAATGATAAAACTAACTTTGACTTGTGCGCAATTACTAGGTAGAAAATCTTACTTTTGATAAATAATCTTTAAGATAATAAACTTAGTGATAATAAAACTTATAGATAAAAAAAACTTATCATCGTCGCAATGGTGGCGCTTCTTGCGAGTTAAATCCACAAATCTCCAAATAACTCTAAAGATATTCTAGATATTATTTTTCAGAACCCTTCCCAGTACTATACTAAATAACTTCCCAAAGTTTCATGGCGTTCCAATGAGTGGTTTGGTCAGGCATAAAGGACAGACACACACATACATTCATTTATATATATATAAATATATATATAATATAATAATATAGAGTGCAGAGCAGTAGTATATAGAGCGCTCACCAAACATAGGGAAAACAAAGTTGTTTTTCTCAGGAAGCGATAGAAATAAGAATCGTTAAGTCCGATATATGTTTCCATATTTCCATAGAGCTCCCTACTAAGCCACATTTACAGAAATGTCCATGAATATATTTATCATAAATCCTATAATCCCCTTCTATGGACTTCTGCCTAGACTGTTGTTATATCAGCAGGGTTAGTACAAGGTAAATATTCTGTTCATATTTATTCATTTTACACATGACCATTGATTATACAAATTTACATGGATGTTTTATTTTATAAATTAATATATCAATGATTAATTTATTTCTAATTATGGCTCTTTTTTTCTTCTTACATTTATTATTATTCAATTTAGAAATATACCATATATATTACATTGGTTTTCTTTGTTTATATTTAATTTTATTTAGAATGTATATCATAGATGATTTATCGCCCAAAAAGCTTGTAAGACGTCTGTGGCTCACCTGAAGCACGCAACCTGCTGTGTGCTTCAAAACAAAAACCTCGTAAAAGTTGAACGATTGGTCCATCGAAATATTGGATTGGATACAACTTTTTAAATCGAAAATAAACATTATTTTAAATATACCTTTGTAATTTATACTTATTTAAATTATTCTCTAATAGCAGAGTGCCATCTAGTGCAACAGAAAACAACCAATCATTGATTTAATATCAGGGAACAGGTTAAATCAATGATTAATCTATTTCTGCTCCACTAGATGGCGCGCAGCTATCTAAGCTCATGTTACCGTGTTTAGGATATTTCTATTTTGTTCTTTATATTCGAGTTTGTGATTGAAAAATGTTCATTTTAATTTTGTTTGAAAATATGCCGTTTTTTTTAATTAATATATTTTTCTGGACATTTTTAATATTTTGGTTAATTTAAACCAAAAATAAATTAATATTAATTATTAATATCAATTATTGACTTTTGAAAAATATAGTTTTGAAGTTTAAAAGTTTGACATAGATATATATTTACACACATGAAAGAAATTTTTCAAACTTCAGACTAGATTCCCATTTCTAGAAGTTGTTCAAATATTGCATAGAGTGTTTCCCAACATTGAAATTTGATATGTTGGGTAGCCCAAACTACACCTCCCTATAAAAAAAAACAACTATATTTTTGTATGGTTTATGCATTTTAATAAATTAATATATATATTTATAAATTTAATATAAATAAAATTTGTAATAATTAAATATTCGCCAATGTTTTTATATTTATTCTAAAGATCTTACTACGAGGGGCTTTGTAGTAGCAGAGGTGGCTTGGTTCACTAGTGGTGAACCCTTTCAGCGGTTTCGCCAAATTACTCTATAATTCTGAAAATAAATATATAATAAATATTTTAAACACATTCTATTCAATTAAATTGTAGAAAATTTTAAGTAAGTATTATCATGGTTCTGTCTTCAAATTTTACTTCTCAACTCTTTTTTTTTCCATCCAAAGCCTTTGCGAAAACAAATAGACAAATTCTTTTTGAAATCTTTTCTATTTTATAAGCACTTTTATTTAACCTAATAGATATATAAAGGGTGTGGAAGGATGATATTCATAAACCAAAATTGGTACCTCTCCATTTAAAGTTGACTAAAACAATGCATATTCGCGTGGTTTATTACCCTAGTAGAAAAGGTAAAAGTGGTGATAAATAAAAAAAGACATAAATTTATTTTGGCAAATTGAAACAATGATAATGGCAACACCACGAAATACAGGATGTTAGAATTTGTCTGAATTATACATAGCAGGTGTTGCGGTACATTTTGATCTTTACAAAATACTTTCTCACAATAAGTTTCTTTTTATTTCAAAACGCTAGCTTCCAATTGATAATCGCTCTTCAACGGGCTTAATAAATTTTCACAATTTCATCATGAATAGATTTTATTAAGCCCGTTGAAGAATGATTATCGTTCGAAAGCTAGCGTTTTGAAATAAAAATAAACACATTGTGAGAAAATATTTTGTAATTTTAAAAGGGTTTTAACAATTTCATTATGAATAGACATTTTAATCTGAAACTTTACGTTCTTTTTTAGCAGATACGCCTGTAATCATTTATTCTACTTTTACTTTTTTTATTTATAAAGAGGTAATGAAGAAAAGCGGAAATGTTTACAGGGGTATTATAGATGAAGTTCATATATATTTATACAAGAGAGTATTTTGTGAGTTTATTTTACTATAAATGATTTTGATAGAGAATTAATAAAATTGCATTCAGATTAAAAAAAAAACTATAGACAGGAACACAGAGGCTGAGATATTCTAAGATATTCAATCCCAAATAGGAAACATCTCGAAGTATATTGAAATTTCAAATTACCATCCAAATGGACGTAAAGAAAGCGTCTGAACTATATACTGGGAGAGAAGCAACTATATATAAGAAATCATGGTTAAATGAATTAACACGACATGAAGGAATTAGGATAATTAATAAAATGGTTTATAATTTGAGATGAACATATATTTTAAGTCAAAATAAAACATTTTATTTTCCAAATTCTGATATTTTTACAAGATCTTCTGAAATATATTTAATTCTGCAAATGATTCTATTAAACCGCGCGATGTCTTTACATAAAATGTTGAACCAAAACACTATTTTAAAAATAAAAGAAGTCGCAAAAGAATATACGAAAACTGTTAATCAAAATATTGTACATCATATAATAAAATGTTTTTAGAGTTTGATCTCCAAAATTTGCCCAAATCAAATAAATTTGTGATATTTTGTAATCAAAATATATAATAATATACTAATCATTATTTACGGAAAACATCGATTTTAGTATTTAATTGAATAATGTTTAGCTAATAATAATAACATAACGGTTTCTGAGTATAAGGTCTTGCTTTATTTATATATTTGCTTAAGAGCTTTAGGGTATTATAAATCAATTGTAGAACGATATTAGACAAATTTTACCGCAAATGTTTCTTTTAAACGAAAAATCGTAATTTATTTTAAGGAGAAATAACGATTATATCTAACCTTAAGAATGAAGTATGAAAGGATGAATTGTGAAGAATAATGATGAACGGAAAAATAAAATCAATCCTTGTTATATCCTCCAGTAGAAGGGTATATAATATCCGAAAGCTCTTGAGAGAATATTTAAAAAAAAACAAGATCTTATACTCGAAACCGTTTTATTATTATTATTTACATTTAAGAGTATTTTATCTTTATAATTAATATATATAACTGTTATAAATGTATATATTATCATAGCAAAGTATCGTTAGGAGAATCAATGATAGTGGTTCATTAAGGAACGCTACTCAGTCCGACCTACATCTGGGTCGGTAAACAGAGAGTCAATGCTGTTGGTTCTTCTACTTATCTTGTAATGAAGCCTTTCTTTACTTCAAACAGAATGTCTTGAATTCATTAGAAACAAAATATTATATATGTAAAATAATGCTCTTACTGTATATTATCATGTTTTTCTTCAATAGAGTACATATCTTTCTTATTTTTCAACCTATATATTTCAAAGTAAGCATGCAGGATTGAGATTATAGTATCAACACTAACATTAATAATTTTGATGGAGGTGAAGTGGAACATTGACAAGAAAAACATATAATTAGATGTTATATATTTTATGATAAGAATGAGATTGATATAGTAAATAAAAAGTTATTTTCAAATGGTAAAATGTATAGTGCATACACACAATTCCTTTATTCCAATTATTAGTTTCACAATATATGCAGGTTGCATATATAAGATGCATACTTCTATATGAAAATAAATAGTATATTTCCCAAAATAACAAAAGACTATAGCCCGACAGTAGGTAGGCATTCTAAATTTTCCAAAGCTTGTTTTGCGATTTTGCTACCAAAATGAGAATTCCAGTTCGTATTGACTGTCAATAGATAGGACTTAATTTTGATCTATTGTGATGGAATATAAACTAATTTTCTCTTCAAATATATATTCATATTCTCATATAAAAAGAGGAAATATCATTATTTTATATAGGGAACCATACTTTATTATTACTATTTCATTAATTTACGGTTTTGAAACTATATTGCAATTTAAATACGCTAGTTTAGGAAAGTGAAAATTAGATTTGTTTTATTCTTAATTTATTATATACAATTATTACAATGGTTATTGTTGAAGCTCATAAAACAGAAAACTATTTCTATTCCAAACAACTTTCAGAAAGTTTCTGCCATGTACATTTAAGAAGTTTAACTTAGTTGAAGTCACGAAAATGGGGCAATTTGTCAAAGTGTCAATAATTAAACCAATAATTCTAGCTAGTTAATATGGACAGCTAGCTATAATAGTTAATCACATTCTGTTAGTTTACCAATGGTTACATTTATTATGTTGAAAATACAAAGCAATAATTTAAAATAGTTGTAATTGGTTTAGTTACAAATAGGTCAGTAATAGAATAAATTAGGTTTTTCAATGTGTGTAAATATATAGATACCACGGCTAACAAATATATATTTTAAAATTACAAATATTTCCTCACAATGAGTATCTTTTTATTGAAAAAACGCTAGCTTTCAAGCGTTAATCGCTCTTCAACGGGTTTCCAAAAAATCGACTTTATCCCACCAGAAATATTTACAAAACCCTTTTAAAACTTTATCACAATTTTATCATAAATATATATTTATATAAAGCTAATATGAATTAAAATTTCATAATGGGATTCTCTCTTTTTGCTCGATTAGGAAATTAGCCCGTTGTGTATATGTGATAAATAAATTGAACTTTTTGTACAATAAAATATGAATACTTAATATTATCAGAGGCTTAATTTACATATGCCTTAGATATATTTTATTATTTTAAAAATTATTCAGTCTTAAGAATTCTTTAATTAGGCTCTTCTAGTATTATCGATCCTTAGACATAACCTGGTGTTAAGATGTTGCTTTGGTTTTATTCCAACCTGAATGGTATAACTCTATGTGGCACTTAGTTGTTTCTATACAGAATAGAATATTACACTTACAATGTGAAAATACCTCATTTTTTACTTGTATTTACTGATTGGTATGGACATCTGCAAGAATCAGGAGCCAATGAGCCGTGTCTTTCTACAAAAATAGTTCCTATTGCTGGATTCAATCCTGAAAGGTGGCTATCGAAAGTCGAAGTTGTAATTTTCATAAAGTAAATTAGTTAAATTGTATTATTTTTCTGTGTAGTCTGCAAATGTCGAAATGCTTTTTCACGTATGTAGACATGTGGTGCATTTACAATAAAAGCAGTCGCCTACTTCTACCCACCATGATTATCATGGCCTGTACCACGTGTACTAGAGATAATACAAAAAATTAAAAAAATGTCGGTGTGGGGCTGTATGCAATTCAATTTACATGGAATGAATATGAAGTCTACAGAAACCCTCGCTTCCTACATTTACTGATTAGACATTCTCTAGAGAATACTGAGGAGAATATTGAAGCACATGATTATCATGGACAAGAGTTTTCCTGTATTTAATTTAAACATATTTACATATACATATGAAATTGTTACCTGTTTATATTTGAAATTCAAAAGACGCAATGCACTCTCTTGATTATATCCATTCAGGTAATGTGGACTCGGATAATTCAATATGCCATAATATATAAAACTCCTCAAGCCTAAACCAAGGCTATATGTCAATAAATATTCTATCAAATAATTATATATGGAAGCAATGGTCGCTTCTCCCGTCAAATTTAACGTCAGAATCTGACGCCATCTATTACCGTCGCCGCAACTAGCGGCATCGGGTCGGTGACAAAGCCACAACACCAACTTTGGCAAACTGATAAGCGTCCATCTATAATTATACATATATGTAGTGAGAAATATAGTTCTCCAATATGAATTGTAATTTTAATTTTCAGAAGTTCAATGCCATATCTATTTATAAGAAAAAGGGAACATATAAAACTACGGGTAGAGTATTGTGACTACTTGTGTCTACCACATGAGTAAGAAGTATTTCGGGCGTATATGTTAAAAATATATTAGTATATCACTTGTTAACATACAGCGTTTGATTTAACAAACAATAGAATACGTGTTGAATATTATTATTATTTTTTTCCCAATGTTTCAAGTACATAATACAAAAGGTTTCCAGGCTTTGACAATAAAAATAAAGACAAAATGTAACGCCAGAGCTTATTTTTTTAGAAGAAATTACAGAAGCTCTAGGACAATTCCTTCATCAGCTATGTACACATTGCAGATAGCTTAATAAATAAAGTATTTATCTATTTATGTTTTACACATTGAGCTAATGAAGGAATTTATTCTATATCATTTTATTTTAATAAAAGGTTATGTTAGTACCTTTTACCCCCCTTGTTAAATTGTCAATTCGACACTTCCACAGTATATAAATATAGAATAAATTTAATATCAATATAAACTTCAACACTTACTCTCCCCATATTTTAATATAAAACTAACTCCCCGCACCAACACGCTATTTATAAATACTGGGTAAAGAATAAAACTCAGTTTCAAAATAAACTCGATTGGAAAGTTAACACGCAAAACCCCAATTACACTCCAAGCTTCTCTCCACGCCACTTTTTACCTGAAGAAATTGCTTTTTTATCCATAAAATGTAAGTTTTATGTCGATAACCCATTATAGCGCTACTGGTAATATCAGTTTATACCAAATATATAAATATTTCAAAACATATTTGTAGAAATATATAACACTTTCATACTATAATCACTTATCTATTAAGATATAAATAGTTGAAAGCTATCTCTATAGAACTCATACTGCAATAAATTGATCTTAAAAGTAGAAGGTATTGGCTCATCATAAACCTTCCCAGAAGTTCCAAAACAGTTCACCACTGATGGGCCATATTCTTTTGTTCTTGTTCCAAAATCACTTTATTAGGTACCGCTCAAAAAGACAAACTGGTTTATGATAATTGCACCAATTAATATTTAAAGGCATTCACATACTAAACAAAATGGTATGTCGGGATTCAATCCCGGTTCATGGCTGTCGGGAATCGAGGGTGTTACCTATACTTGTCTACTTATTATTAATCATTGCAGTATAATCTCTAGGCAGCACTCACAATAATTTTTAATTCTATATATTCAGAAATAAAAGTTTTAATATTAAAATTATTTATAAATTTGATCGATAGATGGCAGTGATATTTAAAAGGTATTTATGTTGAATACTTAAAATGTTACTTCAGGAAAGATTCTTCTTCTTGAATGATGATGAGACTGCTATACGAAATATTGATATAAATTTATATTCATATACACTTCGTGACATTGAAAATGGAACACCAAGAAATAGTGGCCAGAAAGTGATGAAACTCGGCAGACAGAGAGAGACAGGGACGAACAATAAGTGATCTTTATTTCTAAATGATAGTCATAATACAGAGCGAGAACGGCGTCGGCTTAGTAGCAAGTAGGACCACCGCGGACCGCAATGCACGCAGCAACACGTCTAGGTAGAGAATCAATCAGAGTACGGATGGCGTCCTGAGGGATGGCTCTCCATTCCCTCTCAACCATTTGCCACAGTTCGTCTTCTGAACGCGGCTGTGGCAAGGCATGCAAACGGCGTCCAATGATGTCCCAGACGTGCTCGATTGGTGAGAGACCAGGAGAGTACGGTGGCCAGGGAAGCATCTGTACATCTTGCAGAGCTTGTTGGCTAATGCGAGCAGTGTGCGGTCGGGCGTTATCCTGCTGATAAAGGGCATTGGGTACCCCCTGAAGGTAGGGGAGTGTCACCGGTCGCAGCACATCATCAACGTATCGTTGGGCCGTCATAGTGCCCTGAATACGAAGTAAAGGTGACCTGGAATCATACGCGATTGCGCCCCAAACCATGATTCCACGTTGTCGCACGGTGGGGCGTTCCACAATTGCTGCCGGATTGGACCTTTCTCCACGTCGACGCCACACGCGTACACGGCGACTATCACTGGACAAGCAGAAACGCGACTCATCTGAGAACACGACCCTGTGCCATTCCGTCATCCACGTCGATCTAGCCCGGCACCATTCCAAACGTTGGCGCCTATTTGGTGGGGTCAATGGCAGTCTTCTTAGCGGACGGCATGAGTGCAAGCCATTAGCAACCAATCGACGGGAAATGGTTCTGGTCGAGATGGAATGATCTAGGGTGTCTTGCACATGTTGCAGGATGGCGGTACAAGTGGCTTGTGGGGCCGCCACTGCTTGTCGAAGGATACGCCGATCCACACGTGCTGACGTCACTCTGGTTGCACCGACATTCCTATAAATTGCCACATTTCCTTGTTCCAACCATCTTCTCCACAGTCGGTGCACCGTGGACGCACCAAAGTGTGTATCAGCTGCGATTTGACGTATGGACCAACCTGCCCTTTTCAGTCCGATCACCATGCCCCTCGTAAAAGCGTCTGTCTGCTTGAACTGCCTCCGTTTACGATGACCTGGCATTCTCTGTTATTACACGTGTCTTTTGACACAAGAACAAAATTTCTACAATGATTTTCCGTGAAGAAATAACGACACGAATACTGTCCTTTCTGCAAGTTCCTTCCCTTATATCTTACTCCATGTGCGCACGAGAGCTGCGCATTTTACATCATTTGCATAACTCGGTTAGGCGCGTCTACCCTGAAATTTGCATAATTTTCTGGCCACGTAGTGTAAATTCAAGGAACTGTTTATTTATTGAAAGTATACTCTCTCAAAAATCGATATTTTATTAAAATATACATTGTCGATTATTGGCCCACAGTCTTAGAGAATTTACTTGCTGAATATACTAATAAACCATGCAAATTCTCTACTGCAATCTATAAGAATACATTTGCATTAATTTCCTTTTATTTTTCTGTTTATCATTACTCTTTACAATTCATCCTTTCATACTTCATCCCTAAGGTTAGAAATAATCGTTATTTCTCCTTAAAATTAATTTCGATTATTCTTTCAAAAGAAACATCTGCGTGATAATAGTCAAATGTCGTTCTACAATCATAAGCCGCATTATATTGTATTATAAAGAAGAATATGTTCGAAGTAACGTTTATTTAGAATATGTAGCTGTATACATTTGCATATGTATTTCTTTTGTATAATATAGAGTTATTTAACTGTTAATTGATCTCAAGAGATATTTTATGGTCAAATAGTATTGATGAAACACCTCTTAACTGTAACAGATCTGATAAGCGAACATCTTCCTAAGCGATCACTGTTGTAAATACAAAATTCCTGTCATGATTCAATTCAAACTGCAATAAGGATTCAACTGCAGAAGATAAGGCATTAACAATGCTTCTTTAGAAATGTCTCTCATGAAAAACTCTAAATTTTCATAATACCAACTTTACTTATAATCACACCAGTTTTATATCATTGGACTTTGTTTTTCAATATAAATATCTCCCACGATTAATACAACGAACAGATTGTCTTGGTAGAGAAACCGCTAGTGAGATCTCTTTTATAAGTCACCTACAAATTACCCTAGTTGTGATGATTATAGACAGTATTTCTACTATCTCCTCAAAGCTCATGTCCATAGTTCATATAAAATACCTTTTCAAGAGGTCAACCTAGGTATCGAAGTCCATCCCCTCCTCTACGTGGCGGTCGGGAGAATCAACACAAGTAAGAGACTGCCCTGTAGGACGAAGTACGGAGCCCCGAGCCGCTACAAGGAACTCTGAAATGTGGCTAACTAACGGGGCAATGGCACTCTCCATTCCATGGAGCAGCAAATGGACAAGACACCATTACCACCAACCTAAGTATCAGTATAAAATCAAAACAGCCCAATGCAATAGTACAGCGGTGTGGTACATTAAACTGGCTAAAACGCTGGAAGGGTTTGCCACTATTGAGCCAGGCCCTCCTATTAATTCATCATTGCAATAAGGACAATTGAAATCTTTTTTATTTTAAAAATAATCATATACATCTAAAAGAGTTTCAATTTCTTAAATCAACGTCTTTTAAAGATGCTATTTCTTCAGCTAAGTTCTACCTTACAATTTTAAATACCACATTATATATTCTATATAGAATTTTATATATTTCTTTATACATGCCAATAATATCGGAATCTCCCTTATCATCTCACGCCAAACTCCAATCTACAACACAGCATCGGTCACGCTAACCGTTCGGTCATCGGTCAAAAGTATTTTTCAGCGCTTTCATTGATAAATCTTTACGGGAAAGGTATTACACGTGGTTGAACAAATATTTCATAATTAATTTTTATATTTTGAATATTTTATTTTTTATATTATATATAAAAGTGAAAATTTGAAACTATTAAAGAGGCGTATGATTCTTTTACAAAAAAAAAAGGTTTCCATTGCAGTAAGGGCAGTAGAAATTGTTTAATTTTTAAAAGAATCCTACGCGTGTCTATAATAGTTTCGAATTTTCCTAAAAGATGGCGCGCTAATGCATCATAATATATATAAGTATTTATATATTCACACACACTCTCTCTCTAATTAAAGAAACTATTAATTAATTCGTGATTTTAATTTTTAAACAAATAATTATGGAACTATGCGTCTATAATTTTATTTGAAAGTTAATCGCATGTATGTGTAAATCAGAACCTTCCCTAAGCCATAACCTATTATATGAAGTATTTGGAAACAATGAGGTGACCTCTCAATTCAATTTACATTACGATTACACATTATAAAACGTCTTTAATAAAATGGCAAAATTATTGTTGAAACATACTGTAATAGAAAGAAGGAGTATTATAAAGCTTGGTATTTCTTGTAGAGTATTATGATTGATACGAGTAAAATGTTATTTACGCCATTATCTACTGGAGCCTAGCAGTAACTACTATCGAATATTCCTACAGAAACACCTATTGTAAAATCTACAATAGCTTGAACTGTAATATAGCAAAACCTCCAACGAAGAGATCACCTCTAAGAAAAATAAAGAGGAATATATATTATAGGGAAGTGTCACTTAAAGAAGTTTCTTGTTTATTATCAGATATTTGACAAAACAAAGTTCTAGAATTCACTTTAAGTTTTAAAATTTTGTTTTCTGACTATTCTACTTGTCCGAATTCCAAGTTTTGTTTTCGAGAATAGCTCGCAGATAAAATTCCGAATCGAAAAATATTTTAGTATTTTCATATTCCATTTCATATTTATTTTAATAGAGGGACATTTTGCAGTAAGGCGAGTATAAAATTATTTTATATTGAAAAAAACCATACGGGTCAAATTTTTCATATAAAAGATGGCGCGCTCTAATGCATATATTTTTATATTTCATTTAATAAATTCATATTAGCATGCGATTCCTAGCGAAATATTCGTCTACAAATTTTAATTCCAAATTTACATTTACTCCCTATACGTGCATATTTAATAATCATCATTAAAGTATATTAGTATGTAACTGCACCTACATAAAATATGTAAATAAGTTTGATAGGTTTGACATCCCATTAAAGACTTCGGATAATATTCTGTATATGAACATGAAAGTTGTCAAACTTTGTACATAGGTCTAATGTCTCCAGAGAATGTATACTAAGACTTATATAATTAATGTGTAATTTTAGATATAATGAATACTCTATAGATAAGGAACATCTAATCTAAATACTCAAACTTTGAGAAAATTAACTATTTAAGTTAAGGGATATAAAGTTTTGGTAAAATAAATAATCCATGATATGTTTTATTCGGGATTTAATTTTTGTGTATATATATATATATATATATATATATATATATATAGATTGCTCAATGAAATATATAATTAGAACATATCGAACTTCTGTCGAAGAAATTTGATTAGATATGAACAAAATGAATTTTGAAGTGGAAAGTCTTTTAAGTCGCCGGGATTGTCTGTTTTATTTTTTTTTAAGGAAGACAGAAGCAATTATTTTCACACTTGGTTATCTTGTATGTCTTCAATGAAGGTCACTATGTATTAAATATATTTCAGAGTTATTGTTTGAATCCCGATATACATTTCTTGTCCATGCGTGTAAAATGAATTGAAAAGGAATATTAAGAATTGGGCATATAGTCCAGATGGGAATCTATGAAAATATAAAAATGGATAAACAATGATACAATGGGGGTAATAAACCTCTCACTCACGAATCTATATAAAAACTGAAGAATAAACCTTTAAATTCTGATTACATAAAAATAACACAGAGAACAGTACAATCGTTGCGAGGTTGTGTAGATGACCTTTTGAAACTACTGAAAAGTTGGTTTGTCACTAATTAAATGCATAATTTAATATTCAGCTCTGTAATTTGTATAAATGAATCTCATATTTGAATAAAACGCTATGAAGGAATAATACCCTAATCAATATATACAGCATGTTCTGACAGTGATTAAATGAGGTCATACTTTATTAAAACATTTTACTCTCATATTATTATTATTATTCGTTCTGAATTAAAAATTCTAAAATGAAACTATACTTTGAATGTTTCTTTCATATTTTACAGTAATATGTAAATGAAATGGTATAAAAGTCCAGATAAATTTGATTTGGTTTAATTTTATTCGCAGTCAATAATTCGAAACAAGCTGAATATAATTTAGAATTCGATTCATTTTTAGTTCGCTTCTAAAGTGAGATTAATTCAGTTGTTTCAATAGCGAGTATAAAACTTTTGAGAATTCTCTTGGTTCCTAATTGATAACAAATAACTCCTGTTTAATATAAACACTAAACTCGTTAGTTTAAAATACCTTCCATAAACCTTTCAGCATCCGGCACCCTGCTTTTTTAATTGATACAATTATTGGGATGAGTCAAAAAGCAATCCACATTGAATATATTTATATAAAAAGGGACTTGCCCCTGGAAAAAGAGATCTGTGTATTGAAAAAGAAACAATATTATTTCTCAAAATATTTAGAGGGATTGCTTATTATTTATCAATTTATCGTACAAAAAAACCTTTAAAATAATGTTTCATGTTTATTGTACAATACATTTATAAATAGTTAACAATCATCGAAATATTTTGAGAAAAAAAATTATTTCACAGATCCTAGTGTATGCCTTTTTATATATAGAAATTATTAAGATGTTTATTAAATAATGCAGTAGGTTTCTGGAGATCAGTTTCTTTTCAGGTCGATGACAAAGCCAAAACACCAACTTTTGAAAAAAAAAAGAGAAATTTCGACCTGTAGTCCATGGTGTCTGGTTTCGATCTTGTTATTCTAGATCAATTTCCCTACGGCAAAGTGTCCAGGTAGAAAGCTATTGTAGGTGTTGCGTTTATTTACACATCTTCTTGATGGCTTTTAGATCTTTTTTGGGGGTCGGTGAAAGGCTGGTTAAACCGTTTGGTTTTCGACCACTACGACCCGGATTCAATTCCCGCATTGGACACTTTTTTCTGTTTAAAAAAATGCTCCAATGGCCCCCCGATTTTTGCAAAAGTCCAACCCCACTAGTGAGTGCAAGTAACCAAACGGGGCTCTGGCACATTTGTAAGTGCAAAGTCGAAATGCTTTCACATGTGTAGACATGTGGTGTGCTTACAGTAAAAAGCAGTCGCTAACTACCCACCATGATTATCATGGCCTGTACCACGTGTACTAGGGATAAGCAAAAAATATAAGATGTTTGTTGTTTAAGATGTACATGGAGACACTACTGGGAAGTTTAGTATATATAATTAAAACATACTTAAGTGTGATCCCTCACTGTGCGACGTGATATGGTAATATAAGATCTCCCAGGTATTGTTCCAGCTTTCATAAATATTTGATGAAGGAAGTTGACTTAGAAATTCAACCCTCCTCCATCTTGATGGACACATCTATTGTGTATAGATATTAGAATGGAGGTGAAACATTAAACCTGAGAGAATGATTATGCTTACAATTTCAACTCACTCGTTTGGGGTTTCATCTCTTAGAGCTTTAACCTCAATCTAGATTCGAGGTGTTATTTATCTTTAAAATTCGAGCCTTTCAGAAAAACTATCTTTACATATTTGTGTAGATGATATTATTATTGACTCCTTTGCATTATAAATGGAGTTGACAACCAAATTTACTAAAATCTATGACACTGAATGAATGTGAAGCAATAGTAGAAAATTTCTTTTTGGAATCTAAAATAAAGATAAATATCCACTTGGTGAGTCTACAATATACAGCCTTAACTACGCTGACGTATACCAAAAGCCCGAAACACCTACGTGGTAGACCCTTTTTGATAATTAAAGAAAGATATATGCCAATTTCTGGAGATAAAAATAGCTTTCAATTATTATTTATTCCGATAGATGGTAGGAACTATCATCAACATTCAGTTTAAAATTCAGAAGATGCGCTTCTCCATTATTTAAACACTTTGATTCATTTATTTTCTACTTTGAACTATTTTAAGACAATTTGAATATGACAATGAATAAAATGGGAAAAGTATTTTCTGCAACCTACAATAAAAACTTATGTTTAATTTTCTAGTAAAGGTTTAATAAAATTTGTATATTCAAAAAAAAAGTAAATTCAATAGAATATATATTTTAAATAATATTTGATATTCTCTTTAAATATTGAACAATCCATATGAATTTTATAAACCAGAATACTTAACTTGAATTGAAAAATAAAATATTATATATTGTTAAAAATCAATATATCTATAAGATGTATAAAAGATTTCCATGGAGTCTCTCTTTACTTTGTTCATCTTCGAGTTACCTGCACGTATTGCAAAGTTAGTCAAATATTTATAAAATAAAGAGACTAATAAAAATATAGGTAAAGCTTTAAACAATATCGATATTCTGAAAATTCTAAAATGTATTTTATTCTGATCCAAAATATTCCTTTTTGATTAATATTTAGAAGCAATAAATCTTTCATCATCTAAAAAACGAGTTTTCATTGTTTTTCCTGAGAAATATTTTCCCAATTAGATAAGGATAATATATCAAATTCAAAAATACCTTATTTTATTTCACAAGTATATGTAGCGGGTGGTCATTATATATGTCTCCAAAATAAATTATTCAATATATTATTTTTAGGTAGTTTACTGATTCATAGATGGCATTGCGAATCGTGTTGACCTATTCCGACCAATGAGAACACGAGTTGCCAATCAACTAGCCAATCAGAATGGAGTCAAATCACAAGAAAATTTAATTAACTCTCAAATGAACTTGCCATTTTCAGAATCAGAAAGAAAAGACTTTACTCGCAAAGTCTTCATTGAAGATGTAATTTTCTCTGTAGGCGTTAATGTCTTATTAACCCTTTGTGCTTTCTGTTTACTCAATTACAAAAGAGCCTATAGCACTCTATAATGGAGAGTTAATTAGCTATTGCAAATGTTCATGATTATGATATAGATAGACTATTATAGTCCTATATTTGTCATATTATCTGGCCATTGTGTGTTAGGCTAATATGTCTTTATATTCAAAAATTTAATAGAGCGGCTTGTTTTGATGAAATCTTTTATATGAATAGCATCTCAAAGGTGGTCTGAATCTTAATTTATATTTTTATAGGTTTATTATCTCGGTATATATATATATATATATATATATTGAATAGGATGTTATGAAATCAAACCAGCCCCTTTTCTGCTGAGAATCATTGCGCGAGCCATTGAATACAGGTTAGCTTTTTGTATGAATTTGCCAAAATTTGTGTTGTGGCTAATTCCTTAACTCCACCTTAAAATAATGGAATTATCATTTTACCACAAGCCTACAAGGCAATTACAATCCTTTATCTATATATAAGAGATAGGAAAGGTTGTTCCAGTATAAATTATATAAATCTCTAAATTGGATTTTTTTCCATTAGGATGTTGATCTATCATGAAGAAAGCCACCACTTTCTTGGCCACAGAGTTGGACTAGCCACCATACCAGCTGAAGTCCTCTTTGGAAAATACTAAGGAATTCATGAATTCCTCGACGAGCATATGAAATCAAAGCTTGCCATTTACTGACGAAGACCATAGCTTGAGCCTTCGTTTCAACGTGAGCCTTCTGAATTTGTCAATTCAAGTGTTGAGGCTGCTGAGTCCGCTTGTTTGCGGAGACGATCAATCGATGGCGTGTTTAATTTAAGCGTACATTTTGACTGGATACATTCAAATTCTTTGATAAAAATCTAAATAGTATACAAACTGATATATAGCTGGCAATAAATATATATATATATATATGTTTCTATGAAAATGTTAATCTGCAAGACGCAGGTTATCATCATCATTGATTTGTTGTTGTCACTTTTTGGCGTTTCGCAAAAAACCAACAAAAGCTGTATCAGACTTTACTAAGACAATAAAGATTTGCTAAAAAAATAAAAGTGTACTAAGATGCTGCATTTGGCGACGAGGATATAAGAGTAAGTACCCTCGAATTTTGAAGTAAATATTTTTAGAAATTATCTTTGATTTTTTTTGCATATAATTGAAAGTTATTTTTAAAAGATTAAAATTGCAAAGTTTTAGGATGCAAATTTAAAAAAGTGAAATAAAATGGCTAGTTACCAATTTAAGGAATATAATGAAGAAACTGAAACTTTTGAAACGTTTTATGAACGATTGGAACAGTTTCTCATATTGGAGGAGGCAGGGGATGAGAAGAAAAAGGCTTATCTCCTAACCCTCATGGGAAGTAAAACCTATGGTGTTTTGAAGAATTTGTGCAGTCCTATTCTACCTAGAAATAAAACTTTTGATGACCTAATAGATATCTTGAAAAGGCACTTCTCACTTCTCTCCAAAGCGCTCAATTATAGTAGAGAGGTTCATTTTTTTTAAAAGAATGCAATTAAAGGAAGAAAGCATCTCGGATTACTTGGTGGAAATTAAGCGTTTGGCTTCCTTATGCAACTTTGGAAATTTTCTGGAGGATTCTTCACGTGATAAAATGGTTTGTGGGTTATATAATGCCAAAATACAAAATAGAATTTTGTCGGAGGGTGACATTTCTTTAGCTAAAGTAATTGAGATAGCATTATCTATGGAAGCGGCCGAGAAAAATACAAAATTATTCCATTTGGAGCAGGGTGAAGATTGTGTAGATAAGTTGAGGATGGAACGCAAGGTTGAATCAAATTTCCAGAATGGCAAATGTAAACATTGTGGTAAACCGCACAAAGAACCATGTAGATTTAAGGAGGCGATATGCTTTAAGTGTAATAAAAAAGGACACATTGCCTCAATATGTTGGAGCAGTAGAAGAAATCTAAGGCAACATCAGAATCAGCCGGGAAATATACATCAGATAGGAGACCAAGAAGAGGAGGAAGAGTATGTCCAGAAAATTATAAGCGTGACGATACCTGAGTATAAAATTAATTTTGCCTCAAGTGACCCTCCCTATCTGATGGAGTTAAAAGTAGAAGGAAACTTTATTAAATTTGAAATGGATACGGGTAGTGGTCTAACACTGATATCAGAAAAGGATTTTAAAAATAGTCTTCAACACTTGAAATTGGAAAAAGCGAGTATTATTGTTAGAACTTATGATGGTACCGTGGTACCCATTCTGGGTAAAATCAATGTCAAAGTGGAGTGTCAAGATATTACTTACAAACTTAGAGCGTTGGTGGTGAAAGGAGAAAAGAGGGCGTTGATGGGAAGAGAATGGATAAATAGATTGAAATTGGGCTGTTTCGCGGTAAAACATATGCCTGTGGAAATTACCATTGAGGAAATTTTGAAGGAAAATCAAGCCTTATTTGTGGAGACAACTGAACCAATAAAAGGTTTCACATTTTCAGTAAACATGTGTGATGTGAATCCAATTTTCCATAAGCTCGTCCGGTGCCTTTCGCCATTAGGCCAGCAGTTACTGAAGCATTAGACAAAATGGTGGCTAAGGGTTATCTATGTGAGGTGGCGAGCAGTAAATGGGCCACTCCAGTGGTTGTAGTGCCGAAGAAAAATAAAGAGATCAGAATTTGCTGCGACTTCAAGGTAACTCTAAATAAATATTTGGACACTTCGGCCTATCCCCTTCCCACACAGCAAGATTTATTCTCCACATTGGCCAAGGGAAAATACTTTTCTAAATTGGATTTGAGGAACGCTTATCTGCAATTAGAGGTGGACCCAGGCCCCCGACCGTTACTAACGATAAATACTCATAAAGGGCTGTTCAGGTTTAAGAGAATGCCATTTGGATTGGCAAATGCGCCCAGTTATTTTCAATCTGTAATGGATAGGGTTTTGTCGGGTATAGGAGGCGTAATTTGTTATATTGATGATGTCCTTATAGCCACAGCATCAATTGAAGAACATCTGGCGTTATTGAAGACTATATTTGCTCGCTTGGCGAAGTATAATATCAAACTAAAGAAAGAAAAATGCCTATTTTTGCAAAAAGAAATTGAATATTTAGGACATCTTGTCACGGGAGAGGGCATCAGACCTTTAGATCATAAGGTACAAGCAATACAGAAGGCCAAAACGCCTACGAATATCTCTGAATTAAGGTCATTTCTTGGTTTAGTTAACTTTTATTGGAAGTTTATACCCAATTTGCAGAGCTTTTGAAGCCTCTTCATGAGCTTCTTCACAAAAAACGTCCTTGGGTTTGGACAAAGGAATGTGGAGAGGCCATTGACAAGTGCAAGAACAGCATTACCTCTGAGAGGGTGCTAGTCCCATATGATACGACTTTGTTGTCACATATTATAGAAGGCCAGGAGAGACCGATTATGTTTGCCTCACGGACTTTATCGGAAGCAGAACAAAATTTTTCTCAGATTGAGAAGGAGGCTCTAGCCATTATATAAGGAGTTACCAAGTTTCATCAATTTATTTATGGAAGAAAATTTATTCTTATTACAGACCATAAGCCATTGGTGACCATTTTGGGCTCAAGATCAGGAATCCCCACCTTATCTACTTCAAGATTGCAGCGTTGGGCGCTTATTTTGTCAGCTTATACTTACGATATTAAATTTCGAAGAACTCAAGACCATGGGAATGCAGATCTTCTGTCACGTTTTCCTGTGGGCTGTGAAGAAATTCCAAGATTAAATAATGTCTATGCTTTATCCTTTGTGGAAGAATTGCCGATCACAGCAGAGGAAATTGCCACGGAAACTGAAAAAGACGAAGTGCTCTCATTGGCCAAATTTTATACTCAGCAAGGCTGGCCTGAAAAGGTGGCTGATCACCTCAGACCTTATTTTCAAAGGAAACTTGAGCTAACTGTAGATGGGGAGTGTTTGGTTTGGGGAATGAGAGTTGTCATTCCACCATCTCTCAGAATAAAAATGTTGAACTGTCTTCATGAGACTCATTCCGGTATGAACAAAATGAAGGCTGTAGCAAGATCACATTTTTGGTGGCCAAATCTAGATACCCAAATCGAGTTTTTGGTGAATAAGTGCAGAAGCTGTCAGCAATCCCAGGATGGGCCAAATAAAGGAAAATGGCAACCCTGGAAATGGTCAACCAGACCTTGGCAAAGAATTCACATTGATTTTGCAAATAAGGAAAACATTAATTTATTAATAGTAGTAGATAGTCATTCAAAGTGGATCGAAGCCATCCCAATGAGAGAGACCACCACACGCAAAACCATTGAGCAACTACGGCGACTTTTTTCTTCCTATGGGTTACCGGAGGAACTTGTATCTGATAATGGACCTCAGTTTACTGGTAGTGAAATGAAAGGTTTTCTGGAAGGAAATGGAATTAAACAAACCTTGATCCCGGCGTACCACCCGCAAAGTAATGGCTTGGCTGAAAGAGCGGTTAGAACAATTAAGACTGCCCTGGATAAAAACAAAAGGAAAATTGGGGATACACACACCATTCAAGACACCTTATCAAAAGTTCTTCTGGCATATCGAAGCACCCCGCATGTGACAACGGGAAAGACTCCATCAGAGCTCTTTATTGGGCGTGCGCTTCGAACCAGAGTGTCGTTGATACATCCCAGCTTGGCATCTAGAGTTAGGGACCAGCAAGCCAGGCAAATGAAGTATGATCGGCGAACCCATTTGGAAGAATTCCAGATAGATGATTTTAGTGTGGTGTAAAAACTTTAGAGGTGGTGATAAATGGATCCCAGGAAAAATTGTGGGCAAGAAGGGAACTAGAGTCTACACCATTTTGATCCACGGACAGGTAAAGGCCTATCACAGGGATCAAATTAGAAAAAGGTGGAGGAATGGTGAGGAAGATGAGAGTGGAGATGGAGAGCGTCAACCCGAGCACTCAAGAGGAGCAGGTCCCAGTGCCATAATCTCGGAGGTTGTACGAGACAGAGGTTATATGGAGTCGATGTCGCCAGGACTAACTAGCCAGCGGTCGGATCAAGATTCAGAGGTTCAGAGTGATACAGACGAAGGAAAGTCATTGGAGCCTCTTCGCTCGCTGGACCCCGAGGCCTTGAAAGAGGAGGGTCCTGTCCTAAGGCGGAACCCACCTCGAGCGAGGAGACCTCCTGTGAGATTTGAAGAGAGAAGATGGTGATATATAGCTGGCAATAAATATGTATATATATATGTTTCTATGAAAATGTTAATCTGCAAGACGCAGGTCATCATCATCATTGATTTGTTGTTGTCACTTTTTGGCGTTTCGCAAAAAACCAACAAAAGCTGTATCAGACTTTACTAAGACAATAAAGATTTGCTAAAAAAATAAAAGTGTACTAAGATGCTGCACAAACTGTGATCAAGATAATATTCATAATGTGTATATAAATAAGAGGCTACCATACTTATATTATAGGAATAAACTATCTTTACAGCTAGATACACAGTTTGAATTTGAATCAAAAGGCGATACATTGAATATAATTACATAAAAAGGCCGCAAATAGATCTATCTCTATGAAAGAAAAACAATCCTTTTTTTTTTCAAATGTTTTCAGAGGTATCGCTCTCTCTTTAATAATTTATTGCACAAAAGACTAAAATGATTTTTAAATTCTGTAGATGACATCGAATCAACTATTTGTTGTATGTAGATGTAGTTTCAATATAAATCTTAGAGGTACCAGAATAACATTCATTTGAAAGATTTGGACTTAGGCCCCAACATTTTATATACAGTTACGAGCGTCATGCGTTCTTTATAATTTTTCATCTCTGTCACCGTTTGCTTTTTTTTTTTTGGAATGGCGCTCTGTTAGAAACCAATTCTTTCCTAGTCTACAATCGAGCAGAGTAAACACTAACACCTCTAGGAAAATCAACACTTTTAATTTCCTTTCATGACTAACTAATTTACATCATTTAAAACCAATTATATACATGTAAAGTCGTCCGGTCATCTGGTCAAAATATAAATAAATTAATCTATGAAAAAAACAACTTATAAAAATCCTAACAATGCCCCCCATTTTAAAGTTGTTTTCATACCCTCATCCGAGGCCTAGAGTGGTCAAGATCCTGGTTAGGTTTTCGTTTAACATCATTTGGCAAGTCAACATCCCATACTCTGTGTTCCCGAAGTGATGCCATTTCACATTCCATAGATTTTTGCCGATCTTGTACTTTAGGCATATTAAGCGCTTCCTCGTATGATGACGGTATTTCATCTTGATGGCTCCCATGTTCAATTATCCCATGGTGGAAGGCTGATCTACAATACTCCTTCTGCCTAGCCGCAATTCTTGAAGATCTTCTTGGGATTATAGTTTCATTCTGGCCTTCCTCTTCGTCTTCTCTCCTCAGTTCTTCGTCTTCACAGGCCTGCTCTTCATCCTCTTTTTGTTCTAATTTATTCAGATTTTTCTCTACCGATATTGTTTCTTCATCAGTCCCTGAATATCCTCTTGGGATCGCAGCTTCATTTCGACCTTCCTCGTCTTCCTTCTTTAGTTCTTCGTCTTTCTGATTACTTTTCACCAATTTCGTATCTTCCCCATTTACAGATTCATAGTCTTCTTCAAAATTGTTATTTAAAACCTGGAAAAAATCAGTTTCATGTGAAATTTGTTTATCGACTTTCTTAGTTGGGAAAACATCTTCTCTAAATCTGACATTTCTGGTTACGAAGACCTTATTGTTTCTGATATCCCAAACCTTGTATCCCTTGACTCCTTCCGGATAACCAATTAGAACACATTCTCGGCTTCTTGAATCAAATTTGGATCGACGCTGGTCGTTGTATGCCCAGGTCTGACAACCGAAAACTCGGATATGCTCAATCTTCACTGGCCGTTCGGTCCACATTTCTTCGGGTATTTTGTTACTTATCGCCTTGCTAGAACATTTGTTTCTTAAGTAACACGCTGTATTTACGGCATCTGCCCAGAACGATTTGGGAATCCCTGATTCAAGTAAAATGCATCTGGCTGCGTTTAGCAATGTCTGATTCATTCTTTCTGCAGTTCCATTTTGCTGAGGTGTTCTTGGAACTGTAAGTTGTCGCTTGATGCCATTTTCAATAAGGAATTTATCAAATTCTTTGTTAACATATTCCGTCCCATTATCACTTCTTAAGACTTTGATTTTTCTGCTGTGGTAATTCTCAACACTGTTCTTATATTCCTTAAATTTGTCAAGTACCTCCGATTTAGATCTCATGAAATATACTGTAGTGAAATGAGTGAAATCATCTATGAACGTTACAAAATAATTGCTCCCACCTTTCGACATTGGGCTAATGGGACCCACTACATCCGAATGGATGAGCTCCAAGGGTGATGAAGTCCTCTTACTTTCGACAGGTTTGGAAGGAAATGGAAGTCTTCTCATTTTACCTTCAAGGCACACCTCGCACTCTGCTGTGTCACTCACATTTTGGAGATCCCTTTTGTAAACGTGTCCTAGCCTTCTGTGCCAGATATCTGCACTAGGTGACTTCACTTTAGCCATCTTTAGTTCTTCCACTGTATAGATTCTTCCTCTTCTATTATATTTCCTTTTTCCCCAATCCTTCCAACAGACAAATTATTTCCGTCTAACTCAGGAACGTATAAAACGTTTTCCAAGAACAAGGTTTCACCTCCATATTCGTGACCGAGTTTGATTGTTACATCACCCATCTCTGATACCTTTATTTTCTCATTGTTTGCCATTTCTACTGAAGTTGAAATACTTTTTGTGTTCGTCAATTTCAGTCTGTTCGACGTCATGTGTTCAGTAGCTCCACTGTCCAGAAACCAGATATTCTGAGAGTTATTGCCTTTCAAGTTATTTGCAAATAGGACTTATGAGTAAGGTCTAACGTACTTTGTTTCAGCATACCTTCGCTAATTCTCCTTGATGAGTTGGCAAATCTGCAATTCCTAGCCATGTGTCCTAATTTGCCACAATTGAAACATCTTATCCGCCTGAAATAATTATAATTTTCCCTTTTCCCTTCCGTCCACGTATTACGATAATTCTTTGGTTGATCATATTCAAATTTATTTCGCTCTTGACATGGTGATTTGCGTGTATCTTCTTTTCTTCTCACCGCAAAAGCGCAATTAGGATCTTCTTGAGGAATTTGACGCTGTTTCTGTCTTTTTTCTTCTAAAAGTAACTTGGATTTAACCACACTAGTCGATAGCTTCTCTTCTTGCTGTTCTAAACTGAGAATTAGCGGCTCGTAGCTCTTTGGCAATCCCAATAGCATAATCAAAGCTAATTCGCCATCCCCAAATCCATGGTGGCACTTTGCTAATTTTCTATGACATTCCATTATTCTCACGAAATATTCCTTCATGTCTTCGTCATTTCTTTTGACAATGTTGAAAAACTCTCTTAGTAACTGTAATATGTGCAATAAGCCATACTTTGTGTGGATGTCCTCCAGTATCTGCCATGCATCGATCGCTCGCTTGCAATCACCGATATCATCCAGGAATGAATCTTCAACTGCTAATAATATGATAGATAATGCCAAGTTATCTTTCCGCTTCTGTTTTTCTGAAGTTTCACTAGGAAAGCCAGGCTCAATCGCATCCCATATATCCTTCTGGATCAAAATAGATTTAGTTCTTATAGCCAAGGAATAATAATTATTACCATCAAGTTTAGGTATTCTCAACTCGTCAGCCATTGATATTTCTAGTTATGCAAATCTGACAAAAAATTATTACTCAAAGCTTTTCTTCTTCGTTGCACAAAGTTCAGTCTTTAAATCACTCAAATTTCTTATAATCAAATCCTTTTCTCTATCTTAGTTAGCTTTATCTTCTTCAGTCTAGCATAAACTTTTCTTCTTTAGCCGTTCCCTGGCCTTATCTTCTTTAGCCTTCAGCTTTTTTTCTCTCTTTAGATTTAACTTTAAATTTTCTTCTTTACCTTCTTAGCTTTAACTTCAGCTTTTTCTACTTTACTTTCTTCAGCTTTAACTTCAGCTTTTCTTCTTTACCTAAACTTCTAATTACTTTCTACGGCGCAGTGGAAGCGTGCTGGGCCCATAACCTGTTAGGAACCAATTATTTCCTAGTCTACAATCGAGCAGAGTAAACACTAACACTTCTAAGAAAATCAACACTTTTAATTTCCTTTCATGACTAACTAATTTACATCATTTAAAACCAATTATATACATGTAAAGTCGTCCGGTCATCTGGTCAAAATATAAATAAATTAATCTATGGAAAAAACAACTTATAAAAATCCTAACACGCTCTCCTATTGGTTGGCTATGATCACGCCACCTTTGCCCCCCCCCCCCCCCCATCATGCCCCTTCCACTCGCTTCTTCGTTTTTGTAACTATTGTGTTAGAGCGGGTCGCTCCTTAAATAAATGCATATATTAGTTAATAACTAAATGGAATCCTCTCTTTCTTTTTCCCAGTAAGAGACGCCTACGGAAGCCAACAGTACATAGACAGATAAAGCACATAGGCTATAGGTATTAACTAATGCATATTGAATCAAAACATTCAATCGGGTAAAACACGGGCGTTGCCCGGATCATTCGGCTAGTGACTTATATAGGGAAGGGATGGTATTAACACCTTCGCTTCCGATCATAAGTCAGCGTGTAATTTGTGGACATTACTGATTATCAAATGTTCTTGTTCAATTGACATCGTATATTAGGTGTTTCTTTTGGTATTGGGATAGACGGAAGTGTGCAGAATCTAGTTGTATATGGTGAAATAGCTTTATTTCTCTTTTTGAATTATCAATAAACTTACCCATAAAGATATTTCGGTATTTTAGGATAGCATATTACTACCATTGAGTAAAATTAATCATTCCTCTAGGGAAAAGTGTATTTTCAAAACATTTTACAGGTGAAAACATGGTATAAGGGTGCCCGTGCCCGAAAGCTAGAAAATAATAAAAATGTTTTGAAAAGACACTTCCTTCTGGAGGAATGATTAATTTTACTCAATATTGATTCAAAGGATTATTTCATAGAATTTTACTACCATATTGTATATTATCTACGAATAATATCAGAATCATGGCAGTGAAACTGTTGAATTGTTGTTCATATAGGTTCGAATTCTAGGCTTGTTTTCAATAAGCCACCAGTTATATCCCAATATACACCTATAGAAGTTAAAAAATATAACAAATTGAAACCGTGAAAATGTATTAAATCAAAATTTCAGCGTGACTCTCAAGTTCTTTGTCATTTTTTTCCATAGTTGAGGTGTGGGCAGAGTTCTAAATTGAATATAGAATATCGATTTGTTTCAGATTTCTACAAGATCAATAAACCAATATTCTATAATTCGTTTATTTCTCAACTTTTATCGCTTAATTTGCAAGTTTCTTTTTCCTCTCTTTGTCTTTTTCCCTGAATAAATTCTATCAAAGTGCCATCCAAATACCTTATAGATATAAGAGCGCATCAAACACTTAAAAACTTTAAATTTGTATATATTGTAACATAGTATTTATTAATTTTATTATTTTTTATTAACAGAGTGGTCATTTTTATGTTTATATCTTGCGACTCTGTAAATTTCCCTCGTGGCTTATCTTTTGTTTACAATTCATAGTTTGTCCTTCCCTGAAATAAATTGTTGTTTCCTCCTGAAGTTTTTGTCTTCCCTAAAATGCCCCGTGGAAAATTAGGGAAGACAAAAACTTCAGGAGGAAACAACAATTTATTTCAGGGAAGGACAAACTATGAATTGTAAACAAAAGATAAGCCACGAGGGAAATTTACAGAGTCGCAAGATATAAACATAAAAATGACCACTCTGTTAATAAAAAATAATAAAATTAATAAATACTATGTTACAATATATTTCGATATATACCCAATAATCTTCAAATCTATATATTAGTTAATATAGCTATAAAGTGCTATAGATGCATGTTAATATTGATATTTTATCATATTTTAGATAATACTATATTTATTCGGAATAATAGTTTTATAAAACTCGTTTTTTTTTTTATTCGTCAAGATGTAATAAAAATAGTACGTCATTTAGGTATCGTAAAAAACAGGATAAGGTTTTTAAATTTGTTTTCTTACCACTCTCCTATGAAGTTTCGCAGCTATATAATATGATGGAATTGATTTTTTTTGGCAGTAATCCATTTAATTTGTATTTCGAAAAAAAATTTAATTACATTACATACTATATATAGACAGTTAAACCTGTTTATAGCGCCCTATCTTGGGACTCACCAAAATAGGGTGCTATAGACAGGTCACTTTTAATGTAAATCGCATCGTACTACGTATTTAAAATCAGGCGCTATAGAGAGGGAGGCTCTATTTAGGGGCGCTATAGACAGGTTTAACTGTATATATATATATATATATATATATATTTGTACTATTTTGATTTAAGTTTTTATTAAAATTAGTATTCTTACAATAAACCTATTTTAATCACACAATTTTATTTCCAGTAAATATTATTTGGATATATAGATATATAATATAGTTACATTTCTTCTCTCTTTCATTTGTCGACAGTGTCATTAGCGGGACAGCGCGCGTTGTTTTTATAGATGAATAAAGTTTGATTCAATAAATTTTCAAAATTTTCCAAAAATTATTAATATATAACGATAAAATTAAAATGGCTTATATAAAGAAAACTATATCTTCAGATCTAAACAAAGTGGAACTTTCCATTAACAATCTAATTAATCAATGACAACCTCTCTGAGCGAACACTTTGGTGAAAATATTGAACTAACAAAATCTAACCTCCCGTAAGAGACCACCTCCAGGAGATACTAAAAGTGCCTATGGTTTATAGACTGTCTGAAAGAAGATTCTATTGTAATTTTTTTTAATGTAACCGTGCTCACATATGTTTAGTGAAAACACGAACATCCTCGATAAAGAGAGGCGAGTTACCCCTCGGAATATTGGAACAATAAAAATACTTATAAATCCAATTTATGAATATTTTTTGAATATATATTTTTAAATGTAATATTTATTGAGTAGCGGCATTCAAATCAAGCTCTAGAATGACATCACGAAAATTCAAACGATTTAAAAAGATTTGAAAAAAAATCCTTATACCTATTTCAACAATAAATTCTTGAGTTATATAACACCCATTCGAAAAATACATTATAGCCGCTTATCTTGGGGAAAACAACTGAAAATATATTTGAAAAAATCAAATTAAATATTAGAAAAGAATTCTCTTTTACATCTAAAAAACGTAGAAATTGCAATTTGAAGGAGGAAAATGAAATTAAAAAGGATTAAAGAAATAGGAGATTTAATCTAATCAAGAGGATTATCACGAGGTGATGATGAAATTGTCGACTCTAATCCTACAAGTACTTTGATGAAAAGATCTTGTTTGTTGTAGATTATTGGATAATACAAGGTGATTACAAAATCTGCTCTGTGATTGATTTTTCTCGTCAAGTTTGTATCATCCACTGCAGTCTTCAATACAAATATTTTAGGTATGGAATTATTTCATCCTAAATTCTAAGCCTTCCTTTTTTCCCGCATCTAGCTCACTTCACTCCAGTTTCCATCATCCAATGCAGTCTTCAATACAAATATTTTTAGGTATGGAATTATTTCATCCTAAATTCTAAGCCTTCCTTTTTTCCCCGCATCTAGCTCACTTTACGCCAGTTTCCATCATCCAATGCAGTCTTCAATCCAAATACTTTCAGGTAGAGAATTATTTATTCATCAAAACTGAGCATTTCTCTTTAGCAGCATCTAGCTCACTTTACTCCAGTCCTTCAGGCCTATATACCTTTTGGTCTTTTTCTAGCCCGAATTTCATCATCCACTGCAGTCTCCAATCCAAATATTTTCAGGCATGGAATTCTTTCATCCTTAATCCTGAGATTTCCATTTTTAGCAGAATCTAGCACACATTGCTTTCTTTAGGCCTATATACTTGGTGGTCTTTTTCTATTCCAGTTTTGATCATTAACTGCAGTTTTCAAGCCGAATATTTTCAGGTATGGAATTCTTTCTTCCTAAATTTGAGCCTTCCTCTTAAGCAGCATCTAACTCCCTTTAATCCAGTTCTTTAGGCCTATATACTTCTTGGTCTTTCCTCTCGTCCAGTTTTCATCATTCACTGCAGTCTTCAATCCAAAGATTTTTGAGGTATGAAGTTCTTTCATTCTCAATCCTGATCCTTCTCTTCAGAAGCATTTACCCCACTTTACTCCAGTCCTTTAGGCCTATATATTTCTTTGTTTTATCTTTATTTTGGCAATATATTCTATATATTCAAGGAAAAGTTAAAGAGCGAAAGAGACACGTTTCTATCTATTATAGCTCTAATCACAAGCTTACAAACCAAGCGGATCTTCTACAGTATGAAAATTTAAAAAAGACGATTTTATATATGAAACATATATATCATCTGCATATACAGTTAAACCTGTCTATAGTGCCGCCTCTAAATAGACGCCTTCCTCTCTCTATATATATATCGCCCGATTTTAAACATTAAATATAAATATTTTACATTAAAAGTGACCTGACTATAGCACCCCCTCTCTATTGCACCCTATTTTGGTGAGTCCCAAGAGGGGGCGATATAGAAGGTTCAATTGTTTCTAAATTAGATAAGAATTCTGAACCTGAGAGAGAGGCTAATATTGCCAATTTCATTTAAATATATGAAAATGAATGTCTCACATATAAAGGCGTTCTTTTTCTTAAGGTATAGTGGAGTTAAACCCGTAGAAGCAATAAGAATACACACACCTACTGATTTATATCTATTAAGGAAACAAGGAAAGATAGAGACTAAAAGTTAATCTATAGTTATTCCATATATTAAGACCAAATCTTTCTTACATTAGACACTGGTAAATAAAGAAGAGCCAAAATAACAAAACAATTCTTAGCCAATAACACTATGTATGAGATTCCATCCAATAGATGCTATCTTTCACAGTAATTTCCTCTTCTTTCATTGGTTGAAACCTCCTCGAACTGATCTGTGACAGTGATAGATTGGAGTAACCTTAATTAACTGGATTAACACGATTTTTCATACTAATTTTACAACCTCATAGCTCAGTAGAACCTGCCTTAGAAGTCACCTGTCTGAGCCTTCCTGTCTTAGGAGTTCATTTAAGTGGGATGCGCGTTTGTTCTCCCATCAATTCAGTTTTCTTATGCATCTAGTCCTGTATAAAATGCGCGTTTATATCTATATTTTTTTTTTCCTTGAAGGCTATGGTTTGTGATATCATTTATTAAGAGCATAATATAATCTGCATAGGAAATAATAGTTTTAGGTGTATTGTAAGCAGTTTTATTCAACCCCCCTGTCTTCGGAGTCAACCTGATTTCAAGTGCCTTTCTTTCTTAGAACCAAATTGAAACTCAAAAGATAAACTTGACTGTTTATTGGATTGAGTCAGTATACGTGGACGCTTAAGAGGGTACTACACGTTTGTTTATTATAATGTGAAAATCGAAGAACACTACATGTCTATAAGTTTTACCATGACATGGTGGTTCAATGTAACCTTCAATTTTCCTATATGTACATTAAATATGTACTTACGTACAAGCCTTGGATAGAAGGTTGTGATTGTAGTATACAATATGCATACCTACAGCAATATTACAAAACGTTCGTTTTCTTACTTGTACGTTCAAGGAGGTTTGACAACGAAATGTGAGAATGTTTAAAAACTATATTTAAAATAGAGAAAACAAAAGAATAAGCTTAAAGAGATATAATATAGTGAGAGGGCATCACCTGATCGTGCATGAAAATGTGTTTGATGGATTTCTGCCATCTAAGCGAAAAAAAAGAGAGGAATACTCTAGATATGTATGTATATGTTTATTTTCAATCAATCTGAATATAGTTCGATCATTAGAGACTTTTAGGTGTATTTGATCAAATTAAAAAAAAATATAACACTTTAGAGAAAATATAGGAAAAAATAGTATGACAGGTTGGATTTATAGATGAGTTAAATATTCCGGTATCTTCATAAAGAAGCAAGAAATCAGTAACATAGGAGTGTTTTCTTTGACAAGGGTTGCAATGGGTCATTGAAATGTAGCAAATATAAATATAATGAATGTTTTAAAGTAACTATTTAATTTTTATACTACAGAAAATCCTATTATTCGTACTCATTTAATAAGATTGTGAAACTAGTTAGTATTTTCATTTTGTGGTATAGTTAATGAAATTCTAAAACAAAAGGTATAAAGAAATCACTAGATCACAATCCATGCAGTACCACAAATAGTACAAAACTTTTTTTTTGTAAAATGCTCCTCGAAAAGATTGAGCAAAGTAAAAAGATTCAATTGAACACAAAGAGAAAGAAGAAGTTTGTTCCAAATCCACTTGGAACAGAAACGAATAAGCAGTTTATGTTTTGAATATTCAATATTTATGGCTAGTAGGCCCGGGTTAATAAAGAGATATAACTTTTTGATTTAGATCCGCTCGTAAATATTAAATGGTATTTCCACCTACGGATATTTTATTGTTCTCTTCTTTCTCTATTTTTGTCATTTAAATCTCTATTTTTATTGTCTTGAATGTCTTCTCTAAAAATTAAAAATATAATATTTTATATTGCTTATTCAAATTTTAATTAAAATATAATGCCATATTTCTTAGTTTTTGAACTGTATTAATTTGTCAATGTAATTTAGGATGCTGGTGTAAATAAGGAGTTATAAAATGTTACATTTTACTTTTTGCTTTGTGCTAAGATTATTTTTACACAATGTATGTAATTGGATGGTCTGAAAACTTAGTTGTAGAGTCAGGATCACTTTTAGGCAAATATTATTACTAAAGAAGATAGATATTGTTGTCTTTTCTTGAAATATATATTAAATATTTTTGAATATTATTACAGATACTGTTCTGAGAACGTACAAAAACCGTTGGATTAATCACAGTATTTAACCGATTGAATCAACTATGGAACGCTATCAATATTAATTTTATAATTGATATTATGATTATTTTAGAGGTATTTATTATTTAACATGGGGGATCGGTGGAAGGCTGGTTAAACCGTTTGGTTTTCGACCACTACAACCCGGGTTCGATTCCCGCATTGGACACTTTTTCTGATAAAAAAAATGCTCCAATGGCCCCTAATTCTTGCAAAAGTCCAATCCCACAAACGAGTGCAAGTAACCAAACGGGGTCTGGCACATTTGTAAGTACAAATTCGAACTGCTTTTCACATGTGTAGACATGTGGTGCGCTTACAGTAAAAGCAGTCGCTAACTACCCACCATGATTATCATGGCCTGTACCACGTGCACTAGAGATAATTAAAAAAAAAATAAATAAATAAAGGATTAACATTATTTTAAATGCAAAGAGAAAAATATTTTGAGAGGCTTTAGTTCATCAGTAATTACCTTCTTAGCGATTTTTCTAATCAAGTCTACAAGACTGCTTTAATATCAAATTAAACTGCTTTTTTAAATATTATTGGCTGTTAAGAATGGTATTTTAATAAAGGCAATTTGAGGAAACTATATTTGGACATAAACTTTGAAATAATTAAATATATATACAAGCTTTAATAAATATTTTGGTTCTTCTATAGAAATTTCTCACTTACTTCTCTAGTTAAACACCTTTGTTTGAAAATTTCTGTAGATTTGATGCTTCATTTGCGAATTTCAGAAAATCAAAGCTCGTTCTAGATTCGCAATCTTAATATCCCGTAGCCAAAGTCTCTAGGCATTCTGAATATGGATTTTTCATTGACCCGAGTCTGCCGGATTGTATAGACGGTCAATAGATGGCGCATTTTACGAAAAAAAAACCCATAAAACTCCTCAACTCTTTTTATTTTCTTGATTAAAGGAAGCTTTCAGGCATTACAAATACAAAATTACGAAAGCTTCCGTCAATCAAGAAAATAAAATAGCTACCGCATCTTATGATTTGATATTATCTCTCTCCATTGTCTTTTTATGCGATTTAGTTATCAAAAGGAGGGCTTTCCCGAAACCCTTCTTTAATCAAGCAAATAAAAATGGTTGCGGAATCTTATGAAAATTTGTAATTTTTTGAAATCCGAAACCTTGTTATAATCAATTGGTGCATAGTTTTACGAATATTTTGATGAGAAAAGTTGAACTTTCTTTTTTAGACCATTAGCCTTCGGGATAAATATTTATCTACATATAAAATACAGTAGGTATGCGTCGAACATTGCTAATTCATATAACCCTTTGTATGTATGTGTGTGTTGGGGGGGATTTCACCATTGATATGGTGTAAAGTCTTCTGTATGAACCGAGGATTTGATGGTGAATATCATGCTGGTTCTAGGTCATCTTAGCATCTGAAACCGTCCTTTCAGTTATATAAAGTTTTGATTGGTGTCTGCTGGGATTTGTTCCGGGTTATCCACCAACTTCTTGTTTTTAAATGTACACTCATTGAAAAAAAAATAAGGAAGTGGAGAGTCTTTGATATCTTTGAAGGAGACAGAGGCAATTTTTTTCACACACTTGGTTATCTGATGTCTCTTCAAAAAAGTTACTGTGTATCAAATATCTTATTGTAGCTCAATAACTCAATTGAGTTATTGTTTAAATCCGGATATACATACATGATTAAAGGTACAACATTTTTAAGATTTGTCCATGAGTATATTTTGCATAGAAAATGTATGTCTGTATTAATTAATTAACAATACATACACAGTTTATCTTATTCTGTAAGCTTACAAGTTTAGTCATAGGTTATATAAAGATATATTAAATCTATTTTGATTATATATATAAACTAGACGAATGACCCGGGCAACGCCCGGGTTTTACCCGATTAAATGTTTTTATTCAAATACTATTCGTTACAATTATAAATTGGCACCGTGGACGTCACTTTTGTGAAACGTACCGCTCCAAACTTTACAGTTAGATTAGTTACGATATACACATGTGTAAATCTTCAAATCGAGCGAGCGTCTATAAATATCTCGATTTAGATCAAGTATTCTAATTATTAATCGAACACTATTATTAATAAAATTTTGAGAAGATATCGATTTTAAACGTATTTATAACCTTGATAGAGGGCGCTGTTCGTGAGCTAAGCAGAATAATTTGAATATATATAGTTTTAATATTTAATTTATATATAATTTAAAATAGCCTATCGTTTTCCTCCTATGTATGGAAATTTTGGTACTGTAAAAAAAACTTTGCTTCAATAATATAAAAAAAAAACACCCAGGCTAAGTTTCGAACCAAGGTTGTGGAAATACGAAGCCGCACACCTAACCATTAAGCTACGCTTGGCATCATAAATGTTCGCATGTAAAGCTATTTCAGGCCTTACATATTTCTAACGACCTTTTTTAAATAGGTTTTTGAAACATGGAAATTATAATACTTCAAATAAATAGAAATAGAGTGAACACAAATAAAACATACCAAATATTTCGAATTAGAGCAGTTATTTTAAACGGCGAATTAGATCAGTTATATCTAAAAATGAAAATATATAAATAAATAAAACATACCAAATATTTCAAGAGCAGTTATTTTAAACGTCGAATTAGATCAGTTATATCTAAAAATGAAAATATATAAATAAATAAAACCTACCAAATATTTCAAATTAGAGCAGTTATTATATAAATATTTATATTATATATGTGTTATTAAGCGAACTATTTTAAACGGCGAATTAGATCAGTTATATCTAAAAATGAAAATATATAAATGAATAAAACCTACCAAATATTTCAAATTAGAGCAGTTATTATATAAATATTTATATTATATGTGTTATTAAGCGAACTATTATTAATAAAATATTGAGAAGATTTAGATTTTAAACGTATTTATAACCTTTTAGTATTGATAGAGGGCGCTGCTCGTGAGCTAAGTTGAATAATTTGAATATATAGTTTTAATAATTGATTTATATATTTTTTTAAATAGCCTATCGTCACCCCCGTTATTTTTTACCTATGTATGGAAATTTTGGTTTGAATTAGTGAACTACTGCGAATTTGTATACCGGACATACCAACATACAAACATTCATTTAGATATATATATATATATATATATATATATATATATATATATTGTATTTCTCCATTTCCCATCTTTTTATAAAAATATATATTGAGTCTTTATTAAATTGAAGTTATATTTCGAAGTAAAACATTACATAAATATGGGAAAACTATATCGACACAAATATTTAATGGAACAGAGAGTATATTTTCATATGAGAAAACCCATTCACTGAAATATTCATTATACTTCAAAGCGGAATTATATACAAAAAATATAGACAAAATTATTTTAATCATTTCCACCATATGGTATACATAATACGATATGAATTAAATTATAATACCTATATAAATTTTTATAAGATATTTAATGCTCATAGCGTTTAAATTAAATGTAAATATAGGGTATATTAATTCATTCTTTTTCTGGAAGATAATACTAGAATATAAATCAAATGGATTTCATATATTTCCACTTTTATTTCTCTATAAAATATAGTGTTTTATGAAGCAAAAATCGGGAAAAATATATTTGGCCAAGACCATCATTAATTCATATTTTATATAAATGAAGTTTTATTCTAAATATTAAATTAAAAACGGCCTCCGAGGATAAGTTTTTTTGTTTTATTTATATATTTACTCAATATATACGTGTACTGCTTTCATTGGATTTTAAAGTAGAGACTTTCATGCTTTCCCTTATATGAATCGATTAAATCAAACTCTTCGAGTTGAAATAGCAAAATAAAACATAGATTGAAGAGAAGTATCCTGTACGAATTTTATTAGCAAACTTTTGGATGTCCTTCTACAGGCTTTACGTCATCATGCTTCCGAAAACTTACTAATAAAATTCGCACAAGACACTCCTTTTCAATCTCCGTTCATTCTGTTACCTTATATGAATATAGACAGAATTTCTATTTCGTTTGACATTATAATTTTATAACATCATTAAAATACCACCTATCTCTAAATATTCAAACAATATTTAACACAATACCTATCTCCAATAACTATATTGAATATTTCTACTCTTTTACATATTTCCCAACAAGTGTATTTTGTGATTTCGTAGAAGAGCCTTACTCAGTGCATTTGATAGTTAATTTAACTAAATATTTTATATTATCGTAGAAGCTTATGTCCAAATTTCCTTAAAATGCCCTTTACCCTGTATATTCCTTTATAAATACCGACTCTATGGAAAATATTAGTCTAATACTATGATAGAGTGGCCTGGAGAAAAATCTGAAGAAACCGCTGAGAAGGCTCACCATTGATAATCCATTCCCTTTTTTCCTATTGCATCTTTTTTTATCATTACAATATAAAATCTATATAAAATGTGTTTTTTACAGATAGCGCGTGGTTGATTAAATACCCAGCTATTTAATACATGCATCTAAATTCAATAAAACGCTAAAAGCAATTGAAAGAATACAAACATACAACAACCGGGTCATACAACGACTTAAAAAAGTAATTTAGAGCCAAAAGTGTTCCGTGTTCCGAGACTTCCTTTATTTATTTTAATCATTTCTCCAAAGTTTTAAAACTTTTTCTGAACTTTATAAAATATTTTACAGGCCGGGTATATAAATTTTGTCAGAAATGCTTTATTCTGAAGGTTCAATATGACATTTTCATTAAACATTTATTGAGGTTTTAATCATTTTTCTGAAATGTTATATATTGATTTTTTCACAATTATATTAATTATTTTTATTAATTGTGTTTACATTAACATTTATATTAAATAATTATCTCATATTTTGAAAGAAAATAGATCTGATAGTTTAACTGAAATTTGCTAATGGCTTTCACGATCTATGATAATAAATATTTACGAAAATATTTATTTAATTATAATTTAGAATGTTTTGGTCAAAAGTATTTCTTTCTGATCAGAGAATAGCCGAAAGATAGACATTTATATACACAGTCCCATATCTAATATATATATTTTTAAAATTATTAATTTTACTGTTCAAATCTACTATAACATTCTTTTTTCATTTTTGGATTACCACATCTATTTATTAAAAATAAAAAAGGCATATCCTGACCAAAAGCACATGTGCTTTTTAGATGGCAGAGCGCGATCTAATGGAACAGAAATCAACTAAACATTGATTGTTCCCTGATATTTGGCCAACCTATTGAATATTGAATATAATATATTCAAAATTTTAATTGTTTATTAATCTTTATTCTGACTTATTGAGTAGTAGCAGATCTGAGATAAAATACCAAATAAATATCACCAGTTTGAATAATTTACCTAATTATGATCAGACCTTTTCCTCATAGAGATAAACAGCTCTGAATAGCGTCTGTATTAACGTAAGATTTGGATAGGAACGTTGACGGAAAAATATTGATCTATTAAAAAGGTTCCCTCTTCCGCCAAGAAAAACGCTAAAACGCCTTTCTGGAAATAAATAAAACACATGCCACAAAGTTAATATTTGATTAGAAAGGCATATATTGGATCAAAATATCATTTATTTTACCAATAATGACGTTCAGCCAACTTAATTATTGGTAATGATATTTTGATCCATTATATGCCTTTTTAATTAAAGATTTATTTATGGTTTGCTCTATTTTCAAAAGTTAATATTAAATATATATATAAGTATAATATATATTATCTATATATTCTAATGATAAACCATTTTAGCAAACAAAAAGTATATTTATTTCCATTTTAGTTTATATATTATCTAAATTTGACGGTATACTTCTATGAAAATAAAGAACTCAAAAGATAAACTCTGCATAAACAACGTTAGAGAATTCTTTCTAAAGTTTAATGTTAAAATACCACACATCAAAGGAATCTTATTTTGGTATTAAAGAAGTGACAAAGAATTCATTGAAGCGTATTAATTATGTTCTGGAAAGTTTTCTAAATGAAATTTTAGTCTATTCATTTGATAAACTATAATTTTCAAATATTTTCTGAAATTTTTATCCTATATGAAATTCAGTTCTCTTTTTATCTCTATACGTGTTTTAATTTAAAATAAATCTATGAATATTATTTGTAAATTTATTTTCGTGTGTTTTAATATTTTATCGTTAGGTTATTGATTTACAAAGAAAGGCTCGTTTTCCATTTTCAAAATTTCTAGGTAACTATTGCTTGCAGAAGGTGTAATAATATGTTTTTAAATTATACAGAGAATTTATTCCATAAGCCTACACACACTACGCACATACACTATAAACCCACACATATATATATATTAGATAATAAAAAGGCATATATTGGATCGAATAAACGATTTATTTGCCAATATTTCGGTTGGCTGAACTCCAACCTTTATCGAGGCATTACATTTTTGTATGATAATGTAAGTGTATACAAAAATGTAATGCTTCGATAAAGGTTGGCGTTCAGCCAGCCGAAATATTGGCAAATGAATATTTTATTCAATCCAATATATGCCTTTTTATTATCTAATGATTTAAGTATGGATTGCTCTATTTTCAGAACACATATATAACATAAATTTACATGAAGATAGTACTCATGTTCCAAAAGAGACGCCTCTCCCTTTAAAAGTACATTAAAACAATCCATTCGATTTATCACCCCAGTACAAGGAAGAGATGCCACTTTTGGCACTTGATTTAACACTTTCCTGCAACTTTATATTGCATTCTAACCTGAAAATCTGCTCATGGACAAATCTTGAGGAAGTTGTACCTTTTAGAATCTATATCGGGATTCAGACAATAACTCTGAAATATATTTGATACTACTTTGACCTTTATTGAAGGGAGTCGGTGGAAGAATGGTCTGAACCGTTTATTTTAGACTGCAACGACCCGGGTTCGATTCCCGCATTGGGCACTCTTTTCTGATTTAAAAAAAATGCTCCAATGGCCCCCGATTTTTGAAAAAGTCCAATCCACCAGCGAGTGCAAGTAAAACGGAGCACTGGCACATTTGTAAGTGCAAAGTCGAACTGTTTTTCAGATGTGTAGACATGTGGTGCACTTACAGTAAAAGCAGTCGCCTACTTCTACCCACCATGATTATCTTGGCCTGTACCATGTATACTAGGGATGAGAAAGAAAGACCTTTATTGAAGATACACGAGATAACCAAGTGTAAACAAAATTGACTCTGTCTCTTTTAAAAAAAATCAGACAACCGGCAATCCGGCGATATCAAAGACTTACGATTTCCTTAAATCTATATAATCATATTTATTGAAACAGACTATAATGATAACAAGCCTACACATATATTTTCTTTTCTAACCTTGAGTAAAATAAATCATAATATCAATTCAAATATTGAATAGTTCTACAAATAACTCAAAATTAGATTTTTTTTATATTTGAATATCGTATAAAAACGCATTGTATATTTTTAATATTTGTTCAGTAGAATATTATTATGATAAAAATAAACATATAAAAATCATATTGCAAAATTATATATTTATGAAAATTGATATATTATGAAATAATAGTATTCATATATTTATATAGTATCTTTTATGCAGAATATATCATATAATAAATAACTCTCTCTCTCTTAAACAGAATAAATACTATTCAACCTTTTGTATTAACATCTAGATCTTTTCAATTTTCAAAAACCTTAGAGATAATATCATAAAATATAGAAATATAGGAATAAATAGACAAACACAAATAGCAAATACATAGAAGGTTATGATTCATTAGCGCGCCATCTGTTATCAAAATTCGAAACTATTATATACGCGTCTATAATAGTTTCGAATTTTGATAACAGATGGCGCGCTAATGAATCATAACCTTCTATGTATTTGCTATTTGTGTTTGTCTATTTATTCCTATATTTCTATATTTAGGAAAGTTAGTTTTCAAATAAATATATGCAAGAAATTTATATAATATATAAGAGTCAGTGGATAAGTAGGCAACACCCTCGATCCCCTCGGCCATGAAGCGGGATCGAATCCCGCGTTAACATTTTGTTTAATATATGAATATACAAGAAATATAGAATTATTAAATCTACTCACAAATTAAAATATTACAAATAGTGAATTGACCAGAGAACACCGTATATATATTCTGTAAATAGATATTTCAAACTTTAAATTTATAATAATTTGATGCTTAAATTATATTGGCCATAAATCTTCTACCTTTCCTTCAGAAAAAGAAAAGAAAATGATCACTTAGATTAAATACCAAAAACAAGGTTGAGTAGGAAATTACAAAAAGCACGTGCTGATAACATTAGCTAATGAAAATGGAAATTGTCAAGAAAAAGACTTCTCGTTCAAAGAAGAATTTGAAAGAGTAGTAAAAATCGTTTGTTTCTTGTAAATTTATTTATATATACTTACTCCTTTTATTGGTCGAGCTCAGGTTCAAGTAGGATGTTGAAGTCTATGATTACATTCTGTGCCGAAATTATATCTTAGAAAGATATCATGGTTTATGATTTATTTATATTGTAAAGGCTTTTTCTTATTACATAATTAAACAATAATTAGAATATTTCTGTAATTTATTAAAATAACTATCTTATTATGGTTAATTTATTTCATTTTTGGTGAATTATTGATTAAAAATATCGTTTCTGCTGCTAAATCGAGGACAAAAGAATGTCAGTGTTTAAGGCTGTTAGTCCTCATCAACGTGTTTAAAACTAAACTTCAAAGACAAAAAAATGATTATTTAAAAACTGCTTCATATGTGTATGGAAATGGATTTTTATTTAATATGTATATTTCAGTTCTAATTATTTGTTTACTTTTTTGATGCTTTGCTTTATAAGTTCAAATAATTAAGATTGAGTGTGATTTCGAAGTTCAGCCTGATTTATAACGTATATAAATAGATAGTTTTTAGAGTTAATTTAAAGTTTGGACTGTAATAAGAAACAGAATACTGTGAATTATCCTAGCTGATTAGTGATAAACACTTCAAGTAGTTTAGATAGTTAAATTGATCCAATTTATAAACTTATTTTTATAGTTTACTCTTATTTTACAATATACTTTATATTACTGATAGAACGAATAACGCAATGATTTTCACTGTCTAGTAGATCAACCTGGAAAAACATCTAGAACGGTGTTCACCACTGTGTTAAGCCACTCTCTTTAAAATCAATTTTATATTAAGTTAAAAGAATGTAGGAATTCCATGAATAATATTTGAAATTGTACAGGAAATATTTCATCGTAAGATTTATTAAACTTTATATGTTGTGTTTATTAAAAAAGTATATTATTGGTTGATTAAATTGAAAGAGACTCTAGTCAGTAACAAGTAATCTTTGTCGAAAACTGGCAGAGATGTCTATATCGCTGTATATTGAATCTTAAATCACAAACTTGTATTAGATTTTAAGCGCTATTATAAAGTATCAGCTTTTAAGTCATAACATAGAAAACCTACTTCAAGTTTCATCTGAAGAGATCGTTTATTGATCATATACTGATCCATATTGAAGAGATTGAGACTGAAAAAACTTTTATATAGTCATATAATTAGATAATAAAAGGCATATATTGGATTTAATAAAATATTTATTTTTCCAATATTTCGGCTGGCTGAACGCCAACCTTTATCGAGGCATTACATTTTTGTATACACAAAAAGCGCTGAATTTGTGTATACAAAAATGTAATGCCTCGATAAAGGTTGGCGTTCAGCCAGCCGAAATATTGGCAAAATAAATATTTTATTAAATCCAATATATGCCTTTTATTATCTAATGAATTAAGTATGGATTGCTCTATTTTCAAAATAGTCATATAATATTAATAGAGATAAATATACATATAAAATATAATATCAAATAAGGATATAAATAGATAAATAAATGCAAAATATGAAATTGATGAATATACAAAAAATAAATCTATACAAGTGTGGTGCCCATCGCCGGTACGAATCCGACACCTGTTAGACAGTGAGAGTTCTTTCCCACATTGAGTGAGATTTAAGCAAAATAATTAATGTAACAATATGATAGAAGGGTTTGGAATTATAAAATATGAAACTTAGAATGAATTATGGACTATATATGAGGAAATCCTTGTGTTGAATTCCGTATTGGAGATGTGACTTCGCGATATTGAAGATGTCCTGAAGCTATTATCTATCTCTTTAATTGTCTCTCTCTCTCTTTGAAGTTGGACGTTCTTTGATCCTAGCAGCACAGAATTGTCTTAGATCTAAGTCAGAGAACAGCGGAAGATAAACAGACCACTTCTGGAAATCCTCTCTTGACTGAAAAGCTTGATTTGAATGACAAGTTCAACTTGAAGTTCCAATTCCTTCGTACTTACACTGATTTCCAATGACATTCTGATTATAAGGCGTTGTGTTACTTCAGTATTGTATAATTTCCAAGAATTCCAATTTCTCAAAAGCAACAGTTAAACAATTTCGCTCAACTGACACTTCTCTATTAACAAATAGAATTGGTCAAAATATGTTCCTTATTGATATTTTCACCCGTTAAAAGTTTCAATATACAGGGTATTCATTGAGAGGTCGGAAAAATGAATTCTTTATGAATTATTTTATTTAAAGAGTATCTGTGTGAAATGTGTTCATTTGAAGGTCCCAAAGAATACATATATTAAAGTATTTTACATAAATATAATATATAGTTTTGTATTTAGAGTCATATAAAGACTCTGTTAGATATATATTTATAATTGTATGTAATTCTACCGTCCTCAAAGCTTATGTCCATAGTTCTTCTAAAATACCCATTCCAAAAGTCTAAACAACAGTATCACTATGAAAGGAAGTTCCAAAAATGCAATATAACAGCGGTATGGTAGATTAAACTGGCGAAACCGCTGGGAGGGTTCACCACTGATGAGCCATGCCCTCCTTTTAATTTTTCCATTGCTGTAAGGGCAGTATAAATTGTTTAATTTCAAAGAGAATCTTACGCGTTCAAAATAGTTTCGAATTTTGATGAAGACTCTCTCCTATTAAAAAAAGGAATATACAATATATATAGGATTTTTTTCATGAATTGTCCGAAAATATATTCGCTATTAAGTTTTTCCTCTAATAGTAATTTCAAAATACAGTGTTGTTATTAAAAGGTTTGAAATCGTTATAAAGAATATTTCTTTCAAAAATGTTTTGTATTAAAACTTCTCATATGTGTACACGTTATGTTCAATATGAGCCTTTAATACTCTTTTTTAACCAAAGGTGAACATTTACTTCTTGATAGACATTGAACAATTAAAATTATTTTTATTGACATCTTGTCAATACATGCAAAGTGCACAGTCTGAACTATTAAAAAAAAAAAGATAATATGGATTATATACACTATGTATAATGAATATGGCGCCTCTGCCAGCGCTGCAGAGTTTGGTGAAGAATCGCCAGTGGGTCTCCAGCGACACCACGTATTTCACGATCTACGAATAATACGTAGATCGCGTACTTCACCGCTGAGGAGATGGTGATGGCGTGGTCCTCGAGACCAACTGGAAAGATCCAGGACTGCAGGTCCGGCAGCCGGCCGATGATGGAGAACGCCTCTCGATCTTGATAGAGCATACAACAATTTTGTATCTTCATTTCTATAAACTATTTCGTATAATATACGTTTTAGGTGTAATTAATTTAGGTTTTCGAATTCATCAACCTGTTTATAAAGTTTAAATCTTTTGAGACGATTCAATGACTCACTGTTACCCTTTTTCAAAAATATTACAATGCACTAGCGCGCCATCTGTTATGAAAATCAGAAACTATTTTAGACGCTTATGATTCTTTTTGAAATAAAACAATTTCTACTGCCTTACTGCAATAGAAAAATTAATAGGAGGGCCTGACTCATCAGTGGTGAACCCTCCCGGCGTTTTCGCCAGTTTAATCTACCAAACCGCTGTGATATTGCATTTTTCGATCTTCCTTTTATAGTGATACTGAAGCTAGACTTTTGGGAGGGGTGTTTTAAATGAACTATGGACATAAACTTTATAGTATCTATAGTTAAGACACACACTAATGTTCTTAATCTGATGGAAAAAATAGTAAAAGTTAACCTTTCATTAGATTCGCCAGTGTAATTTACTGAATAAATTGAGCTATATTGTTTTAGTTCCTACGCACACTTTGAAACCTGTTTATATACAAATAAATAGAAGCATAGGGCGCCTCTTCCGTCAAAATAAACGTCAAAAAGAGGCGTCCTATGCTTCTATGGATCAATTTCCTCCGGGCAAATTTTCCATATATATAAATAAATAGATTTATTTAATGACCCGTATTGATTTACTTTATAACTAAAAACCAAAAACTTATCTTTTTTACTATCTATAGATAATACAGATCAAATATTAGATATGTAAATATATTTATTGTCGCGAGTCAAAAATTAATTAAAATATTTATTAATCTGTGATATAGAATGGTAAACTTCTTAGAGAGAGAATCCAATTAAAATTTCCCGGAATTCAAACAATAGATGAAGAATATGAAATAAAATATATGTAAATATAATTTCGTTTATTTGAGTTAATATTTATAAGAAAGTACTTCCTCGTAGGTGTGTTTATATTCATATGTAAATAACTTTATAGGTAAGGGTTATATTTAATTTACATATTATAATTAAAGGTAAACAGTATGATACACAATATAATATTCTATTCAACTGTTCTGGTATAAGTATTAGCCTTCCGTTTTATATATATAGGCTCCTTTAAATATATATACCCTCCAACTAAATAGAAGGAAGTCGACACAGTTGGTCAGATGGAAATCTGGTCACCTGCGCCCTCTAGTCTATAAAGAGGGAGCCAAAGGTTTCTCCATGTAAACTAGATGCAAAGCCGAAGAGTCCACTCCCCAACATATACTAAATTCTATATGGAAAGAACAAAGGATCCCTGTACCGTGAACCAAGAAGATTTCTTGAACTTCTTTATGAGCACGACCTCCAAGATCTTGTCTAATTTAGACTAATAAAAGGATAGGTAAATATATATATATAGGCTCGCTTCTCAGTTTTCCAGAAACTGAAATACTATATTCCGGATTATACTGTATGTACACTGCATGCCTATACGTTTTACCATTACATGGTGTTTGAATGTAGCAATTCCATAACATTGTTGAATAACATTTCAATTTTAAAATTTCAGTTGTAAATATCTGCGCTGAGCACGTATGTAAATATTTATTGTAAGATATAGTCGATGTTTTTTATTAAGTCCGTTAAAAAGTTATTATCGCTTGAAATCTAGCATTTTATAATAAAAAGAAACTCATTATGATAAATATTCTTATATTTTTAAATGTAGCAATTACTTTTTCTGTGAGTACATTCATTAACAAAACTTAACTCCGCTACATAACAAACTCCGCCTTTGCCGGTCCCAAGCCTGGATAAAAAAGGAGGAGGGGGAGCAGTAACAAGCTCACTAAAAAACCTGGGCTCAGCTGGCCCGGCTGTTAGTACCCTGTAAGGGCTCCTAATCCAGGGATACAGGATGAGCAGCGTTTGTACTCCATGTTAGGAGAGGCTGCACTTCGCGTCTGTTCCTCATGTCAGAGGCGGCCATTTCTTTTGGAGCTAAGTAGGCCTGCCACTGAGTAGTGCTCCCAGTCTTAATGATAAAGGCAGACGCATACTACTTCACCCAGTCATGATGGTTGTCAAACAAGCTTTATACCCTAATATGATTTGGTGGAGATAAGAAAGAAGAAGGTAGTGGAAATTCCTTGATGTCGACTGTTATCTTTTTTTTTTTTTTTTTAAGAGACAGAGGCAATTTTGTTTACACTTGGTTATCTCGTGTATCTTCAATAGAGATTACTATGTATCTAATAACTCTCAGAGTTATTGTCTGAATTTAGATATACATATATGCTGAAAGGTAAAACTTCCATATATTTTGTCCATAATTGTTTTAAAAAAACATTACAATTACGGAAGCAACTTTCCATAGTTTCGTTGAACATAATCAAGAGTAAACATTCGAGTGTATATGGTAAGCAGATTCAACCCACTGGAAGATATAATTGACAATATCGCTTGGAAGGTTTAGCACCGATATGTCAAGACTTCTCAATCTTTTTCTCATATTCGGTTAAATAAAATCATCAAAATTCAACCATTATTTAAAAGAAAATAGCATTTAATGCCTCCATCTTATAAATAAAAATATTATATTCACTATTTAGAAATATTTCATTCCTTGTATTTAGTCAAAAAGGACATTAAAAGAAACCAATCTATAAATGGTTTAATTTTTGAAGACTATATACATTCATTGAGTAAACTTAAGGAAGTGAAAATTCTTCGTATTTTTTTTCTTTATTACATATATATATATGTTATAAAAACAAATGAGATTTTCTGTTGTATTTTAGATCATGTTGAGGATTATGGTGATGCAGTTATTTGCTGGTTCTTTTTAGTACTATATGGTATTGGTGATGCAGTCGTGGCTAGAATCTTGAAAGTAAAATAATAAAAATAGTTTTGATAAGAGATTGTTTTAATTGAGCTTTAGGATAAACATAATTTGGTAAAAGTACTGCCTGGCTTAAGGCGAGTAAACAAAGAAAACAAAAGATTATTTACATAATGTACAAAGTTTTGAGCCGGCCAACGGGGAACAACAACAATGAGTATTTATAGGGAAAGCGTGAACTCTGGCGGTCGATTTAACAGAGTATTTGAATCGATGAAATATAATTTTAAATAAAATAATACTTTAATATAACAATTTTAAATAAAATATTTTAATATAACTTTTTTTTCTAAGGAGACAGAAGCAATTATGTTCACACTTGATTATCTCATGTGTCTTCAATTAAGGACACTGTGTATCGAATATCGAATATCTTTCAGAGTTATTATATGAATCCCGATATGAATAATTATGAATAATAAAAGCTAAAAGTTCCTTATGTTTTGTCTATGAGTGTATTAAAAAGGAATATCTAGGAAGCAACGTTTAATTCTCTTGTGATTCCATTAAATAAAACAAAAATATTCCGATCAAATCAGAAAAGTAAATCTTGGATATTATTTCACGCGCGAGTACATGATAGGCACATGTTTAAAGGTTATTCACACGTTTGCATGCGAATTGGCACATGTAAGGTATTTACACATCACGCATATACATGTGAACAGCAGCGAGGTGATCCTGTCAGAAAGTTAAAATGGTTATATAAAGCAGCTTTCCACATATACGGGGTTCGCTTTAGACAATTTTTGTGTGTAAGTTATAGGAATTTGTAATAAAATGAGCAACATAATTAATTGAGAAGATTTCAGCATTGAATGTTTTATTCAATTGTAGATTTCTCTCTACGTTGCTAAATGCGTAAATATAGTATACATAGAATAGTATTGAAAATAGAGCAATCCATATTTAATTCATTAGATAATAAAAAGGCATATATTGGATTTAATAAAAAGATTTATTTTGTCAATATTTCGGTTGGCTGAACGTCAACCTTTATCGAATACAAAAATGTAATGCCTCGATAAAGGTTGGTGTTCAGCCAGCCGAAATATTGGCAAAATAAATATTTTATTAAATCCAATATATGCCTTTTTATTATCTAATAGTATAGTATATTATATTAATATAATGTATAAAATAAAAGGTTGCGGAAGAATTATATTCAGGTATAGAGGCATCTTTCCCTTTAATTATTCATCAGATAGATGTATTATGTACATCAGCTTAGGAGAAACATTATTAGTGATGACGAAGAATGATTTGAGAAGAGACATCTTTCATGACACCCATGTTGGTATAGTTGTAACTAAGGCATTAGCTCGAGGATTGTTCTGGTGACCTAATATGGACAAGGACATTGAGAGAAGGATATCTAATTGTAGAATCTGTTTATCTTGTAGTCATGATCGACCAAAGACTAGTGTATACCCCTGGATTTGGCCTTCCAGACCTTGGTCAAGTTTACACATCGACCATGCTGGTCCCTTTCAAAGAAAATTATTTTTGGTAGCAGTAGATGCTTTTTCAAAATGAACAGAAACAATAATTATTATGTACCTTATATTCAAATTCTAATGACAATTGTTGACACACACTAACAAAAACAATTTATTCTCAAAATATATTTTGATTAGAACATGGATGATGATAAAATAGAATATATATATATAAAAAGTCAATTATAAATAATACACAACAATACACAACACCGGTTTAGGCAAATTCATACAAAATCTTACATGTATACCATGGTTTCAGGCTATGGCCTTAATCGGTACATGGGCATCTTGATTTCATAACATCCTACAAGAGGGGTTTTTTACTAGGGTAATGAACATAATGCGTCGTTCTGATATATAATTAAAGGAACAGATCGTCTCTATAAGTACATATCATATAATAGCATTTACACTTTTTTACCAGGTACTATACAATTATAAGCATCAAAGATTACCTCAAAATGCCTAAAAAAGATTAGTTGCCTAATTAAGAAGTAATAATCTGAATTAGCTCCTCAATTTGCCAATATATACCTACTTCATTACATAAGTAAAGAGTAAAAGATTTCGTAAATTATCAATTAGACTTTATGCAAATATTGATAAAAAATCTACTATCCACCTTAATTACTAGTTTATATCGAAGATTTCCAAAGTTTTTAAATGATATACGTAAGGAAATGAAAAGGAAGATATTATATAAAACTATTTTTACGGCTAAGGGTTGCGGAAATTTAGAAATTTTTGCCGTTGTAATTAGGTTAATTTATCTTTCAAAAATAGTTTTACAGATTTTTCTTCCTTAATGATATTGGAGAGTATTAGCGTTGGTTGACTAATTTTGTTAATTATTAGAGAAATTAATAAATGAGAGGGTTATTGAAAGTTGTAAATAGGGATAAATGTATGCACCAAGTGTAAATGGCTTTAATTTGTTAGAAGCATTTATATTTATTAATTTATTTGGAATATTTTTCCTCTTCCTCTCTCTTTCTTAATCCTTCCATTTCTGTGTCCTGCTCGACTTATCTTTTTTTATAGGAAGCACTGTTCACACCTACACTCATAGACAAAACGTAAGGAAATTTCATATTTAAAAAGCAAATCATTCATTGAGCTATATAAAGGCGGATTTCCCTATACATGTAAGTTCAAACGTTATATCCTTTACAAAAAATTTTAAAATGTAATTTAAATATAATAATAAAATATATATATGCCTAAATGTAAAACCTTCTTAAATTTTGTCCATGAGTGTAAAGACTCCTTAAAATAACAAATTAGAGAGACTCTGAGTACATAGCAACAAAACAGCCTCCACACTAGAATCCTATGTGAATATCTAACTGATACAAAAACTTCATTTCCTTCTAATTGCTGCTCTAGGCGATAAAAAACGCCTATGTGACGTCATTCAAACCACCCACGTAAGCTAACTAATCTCACTAACTACAAAAATACAATCTACTAGTTAAGTATAGTTAGTGAGCGTAGGTGTGGAGACAATATTAATTATTCCTTACATGTTGGCACATTTCTTTGATTATTATTACTAGTTATATCCACCCCCTCTGTCAACAACATCGTGTGTGATAGTCATGCTAGCTACAGCTTCTATTTATTATATGTTACCATCCAGTGCTGACAAAGTCAGTCAATATTGTCAAGCCTAAAGGTATGAGAGTGAAGTTAGAGAGACCTCCTCACTAACTGAAGTAGAAATCTTTGATAGTGGGAGAAACTGATAATCTATAAATATATAAATGTAACTATAATCAATCATATTTTATATAAAAAAGGTGTACTTGGATCTATGAAAGAAAGAAAAAAAAAATATTTTTTTCGCGAAATATTCTGAAAGATTGCTCCCTCTTTATCAATTCATTACTCAATAAACTTAAAGGCAATTTGAAATTTATTTTAGATCACATGGAATGAACATCTTCAATTTACATATTTACAGATATAAACCCATTTTTAACATAAATACTCGTATTTTAAATAAATCACCTTTTAACTTTAACTATAGAATGAAAAAACCCTGGACAATTTATAAACGAATACAATAAAGCATCAAGGGCTGCGTATCTTTATTAAAACGACAATTTACGAGCTTTCGAGCACATACGCCCTTCCACAGGAATTAATAACACAATAATTATTATTGTGTTATTAATTCCTGTGGAAGGGCGTATGTGCTCGAAAGCTCGTAAATTGTCGTTTTAATAAAGATACGCAGCCCTTGATGCTTTATTGTATTCGTTTATAACTTTAACTATATTCAATAATATATTTTATAATCTTATATTATTCATATTTAAATCTCTAGATAATAAGAAGGCATATATTGGATTGAATAAAATATATATTATGAACAAATTCAGCGCTGTATAGTGTTATAACACTTTAATAATGTCAAATATTTTTGTTATTTTTATCTATATAATAATATTTATATTTAAAAGTATTATATGGTTTACTATATAAATAAACATATATTTTTACCCTGTTTAGTTTCTCTAGAACTTTATAGTTATGTAATTAAAGTAAGTAAAAAGGTTGAATCCGTAACCAATTTAACTCTACATATAATTTATTATTAATAGCAATTATACAAAACAAAATTGGTATATGTTTACATGAAAACAACAAAAACAATATTTATATACAAGTTCCTTTTCAAACACGAGCTCATCAATAGCCATTGTTACTCTGTGTAATATTTCAACAATTATTTGTTCTTTCGAATCTCGTTTGTGAGAAATTTGAACTGAATAACATTTAAATGATTTCTGTACATTTACAGTTTAATTTTAACAAATTTATTCTTCATTATCTAATTAAGAAATCTCTAAATATCTAGTTTCCTTAATTTATTTAATCAGTAAATCTCCATCCAAAAGGAACTCCAACGCTAAATGAACAATATTTTTTTATTATATATGTTCATAAAATGATTTTAATTAAATTTTCGTTTAATTTGTTTCAAGTATTTTTCTATTGTGTAATATTTACCCCTTTTGTATAATCTTATTTAATAGTTGTTTTTTTATAATTGTTTTCTAGATAACCAAGTGTTTCTTTAGTTTTAATTTATTTGTATTTTCTTATCATATTTGTGTGACGTCAACAGCAGATAGGCTGTATTTTGCTATAAATCTAAATGACAATTTTTCTATATAATATATTTCAATATTTCAATTTAATGAAATCAACAAACAATCTACGAGTAAGGTAAATCTACCTTGTAAGGTTGAGTATCTTTTACGATTTTATTTATTTAGCTCTCGCTCTAAAACATGCCCCTTCAACAGGAAAACTACTTACTATGTGGAAGTATGATTTCCAGCTAACTATACACTGGAAGCCAAACTTCTAGTACCCTGTTTTAAGGAATGTTAATCCGAAAGATAGAGAAATAAAGAAGGTAAAATATACTCAACCCTGGATTGCTTTTTGATTTCATTAAATTATAAGTCTGTGATGAACGTGTATTATATATTATATTATCAAATATGTCTATATATAATTGAAACGGACAAATTTCTGATAAAAAAATAAAATTTCAGATGATATGGCCCCAGCCAAAATTCAACTAATCATTTATATGTAGTAAAAAAAGCGGTACCCTATTTTAGAAGAAATCGGTTAAAATATTAAATATTTTCTTCAAAGCTGAGCTTCTACCTCTTTAAAAAGCTAAACATTGAATTTTCTTTATAATCTTTGCCCTGTTAAAGCCAGCTTTGTTAACATAGACATTTATAGGTGCCCAATCCCTAGCCTACCAAATCGAGTCTATGGTCTATTATGGTACAGCTAATTCTCTAACCTACTGGCCTGGTATATTCATCGTAAAATATAGGATATTTTTATGTAATTATACACATACACAATAAGGTGAAGTTTTATTCAAATAACTTATATACAACATTAAGATTTATAAATATACTATTATCATATAAATAAGGAAAACGAATAAATGGAATTAATTAGCGTATTCACCTTTATTTATATTTATATATTTCGTATGCAATTTTATATAATCTTGAAGATAGAGGTTGCCTTATAGACAATCATAGTTCTTTGAATAAAAGACACGTCGGCCAGAAAAAATGTTTTTATTTATTTTCTATGAGATTTATTAAAGGAGCTACTTTATATAAATTCTGAATTTCATCTCATGAGAAGAAGGTGTCAATAAAGTCTCTATTCTTGTTCCGATTAAAATTGAAGCATAGAAATACGAAAGAGAAAGAGAGATTGAGATTGAAACTTATTTATTACAACTTCCATATAAGATTATATATGGTTATATGCATAAATATGAGTAATTAAGATTATGTAATGATAAATATATATGAATAAAAACAATGGTTGCCTGTAAAGTCGGTTTTACGGGCGAAGATTTTACGTGACAACGGTAGAATATTTATTGATATGAATATAATTAAATTGCACAATAGGAACAAGGAATTGAATGAAAATAAGAATTGCACAAATTTTAACTATAGAAATATATTTTGTTTACTAAAACATTGTACATGTAAACTTAAACTTAACTAATTCCTATTTGAGTGATTTTGTTGAGGATAGGACGATGATAGGAGAAATATGAAATGAAAGGAAGTGTTTCTGCTGTAATGTGTCTTGCGAAAGTCAAGTCGATAGTTGTTCCTTTTAACGTAGTTGACTTAGAAACGTTTGATACGCAATCAAGATTATACGTATTTTTCATGAAATTAAGAAACGAGTTGTCAGGCTTTACGTTTTTGTTAAAATCACCACACAGAAGAATCGGTATACTAGAATCAATTTGCACGAACGGTGGCACGTACTGGCTGTTGTGAATGTACGGACCGAGTCCTTGCCATAGTAACATTCCAATATCCTGCATACTAGCTCCTGGATGAATATATACAGCACCGAGTATAAACTTGAAGCTAGTATTAGCGGCGAAGCAAGTAACTTCAGTCATGCACATGTCACCCTTGGTTTTAATGACACGAGTTACGTCTGTAATCGCAACTTGGAACACTTCCGCCGTAGATGTCGATGATAATTTACGATAGATCGCCACTCCACCAGCCGCGTTGTTTATTTCATAAAGGCGAGATTCTGCACAACGAATTCTTTGAGAAACTCCGGATCCTCTAACATGCGTCGAGTTACGCTCTCTGTGATCGAAACACTTCGGAATGTGCTGTAAATCCCATCGACCATTCGCAGACGTAGAATCTTCATTGCATCGTATAAGACTTTTTGAGGCGTGGCTCCACGCCTGTCACTCCGTCGTATTTCACTGGTCGCCATCATGTACGGTGTCACTGAAATGTTCATGTTGAAACGGCGGGGCTCTCCGAAGTATATCGCAGGAAATGATAGTTCTTCTGCATGACGGTCATAAATGATGTTAAGAGGCGTTGCTCGATGTCCTGGTGCGATGTCAAGACAATCCTCTTCATTCCACAGTAGTATGTGCTGTCTCGCAGCAAGAACTTCAGACTCGGGCGTATATTCGGCGGAGATTGCTTCGATCCGATTAGCAGGATCATCTTGAAGGCCTTCATCTGATGGCAATGCAGGCTGCAGTCTTGACAAATCTATTTTGATATCGTACAAACGATATAGACTTGAATTTTGAAGTACATCTAACCATTCTTTGACCGTACGCTTAGACATGTACCCGCTGATGTAATTTGTTCTGTGTGCAAGATTCCTTTTGATGTTAACGTTGATAACATCGTCCTCTTCTAGATGGCGAGGCAAGCATTTTACCATGTCTTGTACGTTGACTGGGACGTTTATCACTTGTCCAATAATTCCATAAGAGAAATCATGACGCAGTCGACGCACTTGCATAAATGGAAGGCGCGGTGAGACCAAACGTTCACTGATAGGATCCAGAGGCGGTAGACCTGGAGGTATGTCAGGATATGAGAAGCCGTTGACCTTTGCGAGAGTAGGAAGCTTACGCTTATTCAGTGATTGTCTACAGGTGTTGCAAGACTTTGTATAATCCTCCTTGCGTAGCTGCCGATTTTCCTTAACGTACCAATCCGAGATTACCTTCAGTTGTAGTGCAGTGATGGTTTTAAGGTCATTCTTGAACCACAATCTGTCACAAACCGAGCAAGCATGGCCAAAATCGTTGTCCAGGAAAGTAGATTGAAATCTCCGTATTGACGATGACCATTTGGTATACCAGGTGGATTGTTCCAGTTGTATTGCTGTTTGGCTTGAAGAAGTAGTCGGTTGTACATCAGTCCGAGAAGATGCTGCTCTACGTTGTCGGAATGCACGTTGCCGTTGAGCGTTAGTTAGGGGAACGCTCGTTCTCTCCGCCACGACAGGAACGCTTGTTCTCTCCACCACAGAACAAGACGTTGAAGCAGGTGACTCTGACGTACCGCTGGTGAGGGCTATGATAGCAGATTTACGTAGCTTGAACCTGCGTTGCCTCTCCGCAGCCGCTTTTGCAAAGGCTCTTACTTGTTCAGGAGTTCTGGTCAATGCTTTTCGTAGTCTGTACTCACGTTGTCGCTGAGCATTCGTTCTGGCGGTAGAGGTGGTGTGTGGAACAACGAAAGGTACTGCAGACGTTGACGGCACGATATCCTCCGTCTCCATTGAAGTACTGGAAGTTGAAGGCACCGTTTCCATTGTTTTGAGAGTGGTGATTCCTGTTGAACATTTGAAATTGAATGGATGAATTTTTAATTTTAAAGAATCAATTTGAAAATCAAAACACTTATTCAGATCGAAGGTTCAAATTTTTGCTAAATAAATTTGAAATTAAATAAAATTTGTAATTGTAAATGATGAAGTTGAAAATTAAAACATTTACTTATATTAGATGTTAAAATTCTTGCTCAACACAGTTTAAATAAAGTTTTCTTATATCTGCCACTTTTTCTTAATATTTGTAATTTTAAATAATCAATTCGAAAATCAAAACATTTATTCAGATCGAAGGTTCAAATTTTTGCTAAATAAATTTGAAACTATTTAAAATTTGTAAAATAATAATTAATTAATTAATTAATTTTAAACTAATAATTTACTTAACACTATCAACATTTATCAATAGTATGACATAACCTATAAACTCAGTTTTCAACTTTTGTGTCAATCTAACAATTAATCAATCAATCATAGTTTACGATAATGAAATATCAGTGTACAATTATTTACCTTTATTGTTGTAGTTGTTGTAAATGACGAATCTAAGCACTCCACATTTTCACTACAGACACAGCTGACGATACTTTAACCACACGTGTGAACTTGTATTATGACGCTTTCTTGTTTTTCCAACGCCAAGAACGTTCGAGAAAGACAAAGACAGAGACAAGCATGCGCCGATTCAATGCGCCTAATTCTCTAGCGCTGCGCGCGCAGCTGCGCGCGCAGCACTCTCGTTCGGTGACTCATCGTAACGTTACCGGGCGTTACACTTTTTCATAAGTGACTCCCAGCCGCAACCTAATTTAAGACGTTGTCACGTCAATAAATGAAAAAAATATAAAACAATTGACAAATATACATAAACATATATACAAGGTCTTCATTGGGGACGAGAACGACTTTGCCACCGTTGGACAGCGAGAGAGAAAGAGAGACAAAAATATATTCTTACTATGAGTATATAAATTTAAACGTTTCTTATAAAAAGGTTTTACTATCTTTTTAGTTGTGTACGATAAAATAAGTTAAAATTTCTTCTCGATTTTTTTCGACGTGAAAAAAGAGAGTTTTCAAAGTGTGAAATTAAGTCGTTGAAAGGTATATATAGAGGAAGAGGCAACAAGGTATCAATGAAGAAAATTAAATAGAAGCGGGCAAATCAACGCCCACCAATTCAACACAGGTGATTCAACAGGATGAAAAATAAAGAAAATCTCTTTAAAAAGCCCATCAAAGCGATAGGAAAAGGTCAAAAATAATAATTGGATTTTCAAAGAGTTCTGTAGTCCCTGAAGGCCGAGATAAAAGTGCCTGGCAACATCGATAGATGGAATTTCTTTTGGCGCTCAAATTTTATTATAGCAGACAACAGGTGCTGGCCTCTGGTCATCTGTTAATACAATTCTTCTGCCCAGTCTTTTGATTTCTTTTATTGATGCCATTTATAGAGCCCTTAATAGCTAGTTCAATTAATACTGCTTTCTCTAATCAATGTCAAATCCATTAGTAACTTTCATATTTATTCTTAGCACACCAACTTGTCTTTCCCATTTCTCCGTTTTAGAAATATTCTTTCATTTATAAAAATGTATTTCTGGATATGCTTCCGAATATCCTTTGAAACATTTTGTAAAACAAAAGACTTCTTATAAGCTAAATTTCCATATAGAAAGTCGTTCCCGAGTCAAAGAAGAATTAAAAAAACAAAACCTATTCATTTAGAGAACCTATTTACATATTATGCAAAAATACAGGGTGATCCAAAAGTCCCGCACAACTTTAAAAATTAATAACTCCGCGAATATTTGCGCTAGAGCAATGCGGTAAACACCATTGTGTTCAGGATGCAATGGGATTTTTTATGGCAAATAATGAAAAATTCGAAATTGATTTTAGTTAGAACTTTATTCGCTAGATGGCGCCCTACCAGAATCAGCGATTCAGCGGCCAAATTGTTTGATAAATTGAAAAATTTAACTGAACGACACGTATTTTTACTTTTTGAATATCAGGAAAGAACCCTAATAATATCAAATGATAAATTAATAAAACACCATTTCACCGAAAGTTAGAAGAAATGGTTAACGATTTTTAAATACAATCTGAGATATGTAAAATAGGTATATGCAAATTAAAACATGTAGCAAAAAAAAAAAAAAAAAAAACCTGATATTTTAGATGCGGTTTGCTGGAATCCTCTCAGCTATTTATATTTCGAAAATAATAATTTTCTATTTTTTCAAATTCAACTGTCTCTCAGTATCGATTATATTTATTTTAATTCATTTGAAAAATATTTATCTATCTCTGATGATTTATTTTACTCTGTAATACCGTTGTTGTTTTTGTCGTGTCCAATAAAGAGCCTCAGATTCTTTTCGTTTGGCCAACAAAAAATGTCCAATTTATATACACATATATTCTTACATAATGAGACTTTAAAGAATGCAAATAATCTTCATCTATTTACATACACAACACATCTCCCGCCTTAATAATACTCCAGTCGGTCTAGGGGTTTCCTGGCTCTCTGAGGTCTAGGACTGCGGACGGGCACTTGCACAGCGGCAGCCTCCGGTTTAGGAGTGCAAGAGGGCACGTGCACAGCAACAGGCCCTGGTATAAGAGTGCAAGAGGGTACATGCACAGAAGCAGTCTCCTCCTTGTTTCCTGATGTAACCTCACGAACCTCCTCTTCACTTTATTTCTGACTTCCACCTACAGGCTTCTCTCCTGATGTTCGAGGAAGTATCAAATTTTTTGTCTCCACTTGTTTCTTTCTCACAGGTCGCAATTGATTGATATGCCTCTTATACACGACGCCCTCGCAACTTATAAGGTAGTGACGGTAGCTCAATAATTCCAAAATGGTACCTTTTTACCGTTTAGGTCCAGTTGCATAGTTGCGGAAATAAACCTCGCAACCTGTAGTAAACTGCTCCTGCCTTCTTACGGCCTCATGAAATACCTCTCGCGGATTTCCCATCTTGGTATTAAATTCAATTTTATTCAAAAGTTGATAGAATAGCGCTAAAATGTTTGCTATATTCTTTATGAATCTATAATAATAAATTAAGAGTCCTATGAAAGATCTCAATTGCGAAACATTCTTTAGGTTCAGGCGCCTCTATCACTGCTTTAATTTTATTTTTTAAGGGATGCAGTCCATATTTATCCATTTTAAACCCTAAAAATTCCACTCTTTTCTTTTTAAATTTACATTTATATCTTATAAAGGACTGCGGCGTATGATTATAAAACAACACTTAAAGTTTCACCGCATAAGTTTCTTTTCTGTGAAAAATCAATATTTATTTCAAAGAGAAATATTTCTCTTTTAAATAAATATTGATTTTTCACAGAAAAGAAACTTATGCGGTGAAACATTTATATCTGTTAAACTCAAACCTTTTTCTAACAATCATCTAAACACTAGATCCAACTTTTGTTCATATTCTTCAAAGTCTTTTCCTGCAACCAAAATATCATCTATGTAGCAGGCCACACCTGGCAAATCAGAAAATAGGCCTTCCATAATCCTCTGAAATTTATTTGGTGCTACCGCTACGTCATATGGTAGTCTTTTATAAGAAAACAACCTCTTTGTTGTGTTTATATCAACAACAGCTTTGACTTCTTCCGCTAACATTACTTGTAAGTAAGCCTGTGATAGGTGTAGAGTCGAAAGTACGGTGCTTGTAGATAATTTTGAAAAGATCTCATCGATCGATGGAATAGGATACCTATCTAATTCTATTGCTTTATTAGCTGTACATCTAAAATCACCACATATCCTTACACTACCATCCTTTTTTTAATGCCGGTACTATTGGAGCGTTCCAATATGCATTAACTATAGGTTATAAAATGCAAGAATTCACTAAACGATCAATTTCATTCTCTACTTTGTTTTTTAGAGAGAAAGGTAAACTTCTGGCCTTACAAAACACAGGAGTCACATCCTTTTTTAAATTAAAATTTATTCTAACGTCCTTTAGACAGCCCAAATCTTTTTTAAACAAATCTGCATACCTATCCATCAAATTTTTATATATTTAAATATATTTCTATTATATTCATTATTTAAAATTTTAATGCTGATCAAGTTGCTAATCAAGTTTCAACTGTTTAAGCCATTCACTTCCTAATAGAATTACCTGGATTTTTTCATTAAAAACTATTAATCGTAAATATTGGTTGGCTTCTTTTTCAAAAACGTTTCTTTGATCTATAATCACTATTGATTTACCACAAAAGGATTTTAATCTTAAATTTGTTGGAAATAATATTTTACCTTGCCAATAAATCTTATAAATATTTTTAGGTATTAACTTAACTGGACTTCCTGTATCTATTGTAAAGCACAAAGAATAATCACCTACTGTTAAATTTATTGTGGCATCAGTTTCGCCCTGTACAGAATATATAGAGTCCTCTTGTACAAATTTACATCCCCACATTCTTTTACTAGCTTTGCAGACCCTACTTAAATGACCCAGTTTATTACATTTTAAAACAAGTCTTTGTTCTATGAGGTAAAACAGATGCCACGTGTGAATGTCTTTCACACATCTATAACACACTATTTTGCCTTTTCCACTTTGCCTGAAAGGCCTATACTGCGCTGTACTATTATTGTACTCACCCTTTTTATCCTTTCAATTCACAGGGGATATCTTGGCCACTAATTTATCTTGTAATTCTCTTGTATTTATCTCCGCCAATTCGAACGAGATCGCCACTGCAAAAACTTTATCCAGGGTGACATCGTCGTCCTCTTGTAGTAGCTTCTTTTGCAGGATTTCCGACTTGATTCCATCCACAAAACGATCTCGCATCATGGTTCCCAACATATCGACGAAATTACAATTTATTGCCAAATCTTTCAATTCTCTAAGATATTCCGAAATTGATTCTCATTCCTGTTGAATTCTCTTTAAAAATCTGCATCGCTGTGGTTTTCTTCTTTGGATCCAAATGCAGCTTAATTCTTTGAATGATAGTATCATAGGGTTGATCTTTCATTAGACCAGGAAGAAAATGTCGTTTCCCTGCTTCAAAGTTTCAGAATCTGGTAGCGAGGTAAAAATCAGCACTTTAATCTCCTCCTTCAGATGCCAAAAAGAAAGCCTCAAATTTTTGTACAAAAAGATCGAAGTGTCCTCCACTGGCCTATAGCATCTAAAAGTTACTATTAACTTTGAACTTGTCATGCTGATCTTTTCTACTCCTTTGTTTTCTTAATCCAGATAATTTAAAATATGTAATCTTAACCCATTTTCCTATTTTTCCTCTCCATAATCCGAGAGTCAGATTTGTTTAAAAGATGTAGTTGTTATACTTGCATAGACACCGTTTCCTCAGCTTTTTACTGGCTCTGCAGATCGCGTATCCTCGTCGCCATTTTTGTTGTGTCGTAATTAGACGTACAAGAGCTCAAACTTGACCATGGCCAACAACAATAGTCCAATTTATATATGCATATATTTTTACATAATGAAGCTTTAAATAATACAAATAATATTCATCTATTTACATAAACAACGGTTAATATATAGCGAGAAGAGTAGAGGACTGAGCACAGATCCCTGAGGTACACCAGCCCATGTTCTTCGGTCCTTGGAAAATGTTCCATTGACCCGAACCTTTATCCTTCTTCCCCTTAAGAAGTCTGCAATCCAGATTAAGGTTTTTCCTTTACTCCGATGTTGTGCAGCCTTTCAAAAAATTCTACACTCGATCAAAAGCTGAGGTCATATCCAGGAATACGGCCGTTGTCTTCTTTGGTGGTTTTTCCTAGAAATCTATTATTGATTGACAGAAGTAGAACAGTTTATCAGTTGTACAGTGTCTGGATCTTTAGGCAGTTTGGTAGAGGTTTATTTTAATATTGTTAGTAAGCCAGACTATGAGCCTATAGTGGATAATTCATTCTGTTATTTTACAAAGTATGCTGGTAAGAGCAATTGGCCGATAGTTCTTGCATTCCTTGGCATCTTTGTTTGGTTTCATTATTGGCACTATAATTGATATATTCCAATTCTTTGGTAGTTTACCAGTTTGCCATTAAATGTTCAGTATTCGTAGGAGTTGATTTTTAACTTCGTCTCCAAAGTGTTTAATCATTTGACCAAAGATTAGAGCATCTCCAGGTGGCATCTTGGATTTAACTTTCCTATTGATGAATTTAGCTCATTCAGTGTGAAGTCTCTCGATTAAATATCTTGTTGATGGTAATTTCTTGCTTGTTTAACTAACTTGTTTATATTATTTTTCAGAGTCCTGCCTTCATTCGTATAGCTGAGTCTGGAAGTGCTTGAAAGATATTCAGCAATTATGTCAGCCATCTGTTTGTTCGTTCTCGCTGTTCATATCGGTTAGAGTATTGGAGGATTAGTGTTGGTTTTGATTGTTTTATAACACTAATTATATTCCAGTGATGGCTTTCCTTTTTTGGATCCATTTTTTTCGCAGAATTCTGCCCATTTTTCTTGCTTGAATATCCAAATTTCTTGTTCTATTTTGTGACTAATTTCAATGAGTTCCTTTATGATTTCTTCTGTTTATTTGTTTTAAGAATTGATGAGGCACAATTTGGATTGTAGATTATAAACACAAGGTAATAAGACCAAATCCAAATAAATTAATAGTGTGTATTTATTTATTTGGATTTGGTCTTATTACCTTGTGTTTGTTTTAAGAAGTTCATTTTTATTGTCTCTCTCTGCAATCATTGCCTCGATATTGTGGTCCTTCCAGTAAAGTATTCACAGGTCTTTACGTCTACCTCTAGGTATCGATACTTTTGCAGCTTTGGATATGTTCAAAGAGAATTTTTCCAATTTTTTGTCAATCGTTCTGTGATTTAATTCTTCGTTGCACAGTTCTTCAAGCTTTTCTGTAATTTTTTTTCCAGTGTTTTTTATTCTGTTGGAAATTCTCAAATTTATTTATAGGGTTGTTAAAATTGGTCTGTGGTCACTGATTGCACTTTTCAGAATTTTCCATTGTGTTGTGGGTGCGATGTTGTAAATCGCTGTGATGTCTATTGCGGATTCTGTGCCTGTGGACTTGGATAGATAGGTGTTCTTTTCGTTATTTAACGGCGTAAGGTCGAGGTCGGTTAGCATGTCCTCAACCTGCTGACCTTTGTTATCCTGGACAGGTGATCCCCAAGTTGGTCTTTCGGCGCTAAAATCACCAAGTATGATTGCGATATCTGAAGACGCTTCACTTAATGTCTCTATCAGGCCTGTATTGATGCTAGTATTATCGTGGTGATAAACATTTATGATTGGAATTGTTTTATCTGTAAGATAGATTTCTATTGCCTGAGCTTATGTCGTGCTTTCTCTAGGCTTACTCTGATTATAGGCGATTTCCTTAAATTTGATTTCTAGAGTTTTAATCAAAACGACAAGTCCTCCTCCGAACTTTCCCGGTCTGTCCATTCGTAGTGTTGTATAATCTTTGATATTGAATCTCAGATTCTGATTCAATTTTGTCTCCTGAGGACAATTAATATGTACATTGTTGTCACAGAGAAGACAAGTCAGCTCTTTATTTTCCTCTGGGTACCATTTATATTGAGTTGTGGTAGATTGAATTGTGTCCTCGTAGTAGAGCTGCAGCTCCTGACGCGGCGGTTACCCTGGACGCGGTAGCATTACTGGAGATATCAGTTTTGCTATTCATTTGAAAATGGGTGCCTTTGCAACGTTAGTCATCTTGGAAACGAACCAGAATTTGGTCAAATATTCCAAGGGTCCAGGGGGGACCGCAAGGAGGTGTGGTCAAACTTCTTCCCTTCCCCCTGGAATGCCGTCACTACAGGATAAAACACTCTTGGTGAATTTTTTAAATTGTGAATCAGAATCTGCCACTGAAGCTTTACGAGCGTTTCGTTCCTTTAAAGATATTCGAAGCGGTAAAGGACCAATGAGTTGCTACTCTCTAAAGCGATTGATTAAAAGTTTTGAGGAAACTGGATCTCTGAAAGCAAAACCTCGGAGTGGAAGACTATCGACATGCAAGTCAGTGGCTGTTACGGTTTTGCAGAATTCTGAAGCTATTGAAACGTTATCCACGTATGAAGAAGTAAGTGCTAGACAAGTTTCTCGACAAACGGGGATTTCGTGTGGAACAGTTTGGAGAGAACACACATTTAGAATTTTTCTATAAAAATATCCTAACAAAATTCAAAGTTTTCACGAGTTGAAAGTCAGCGATTTTGAGAAGCGTCAAGAATTCGCTGCATGGGTTTTCCGGCAAATTGATATTGATGAAAACTGGCTGTCAAATGTTCTAAGAACAGATGATGCTCACTTTTATCTAAAGGGAGAATTTAACATTCAAAACTGCCTCATTTTGGCAACAGAAAACCCTAGGATTTTTATAGAAATACCACTTCATCAGCACAGAGTTACAGTTTTGTGTGGGTTCACTTCTTCTTTTATTATTGGGCCATTTTATTTGAAAAATCAATGGAAGAACTTCTAAAACCGTTTTGTAACTGGTGAACGTTATGTTCAACTTTTGAGAGAAAAGGTTATTCCCATATTGCAGGACAGACAAGCACTAAGCGAAATAACATTCATGCAAGATGGAGGACCTCCTCATATCTCCCGCGGTGCCAAACAATTGCTGAAGGATACGTTCGGTGGAATTCGTTGATAAGTCGCCACTTTATATACCAGTGGCCTCCAATATCACCAGACTTGACGCCTTACAATTTCGGTTATGGGGGTACATTAAGTCGCGTTTTTATCGATGACGGCCTACCACATTGGCCATGTTGAAGGCTTCTATCAGATGGCACGTTTTATAAATTTCAACTATTTAATTGTGACCATTCTGTCATCTATCGTCTGCAGGCGGTGTTTGAGAATGAAGGGCGCCACATTGAGCAAGGATTGTGACCTAATACAAGAGAGAAGGCAGTTACCTCATGTGTTATATTTTGCAGCTCTTTGTTTTGGGTTATGGAAATAATAAATGCTGTCCTCACATCTTGACTCTTTTTTTTCTGTAAACAGTAATTTTTTTGTTTGTCATTTGCCCACATTTTACATTATGTCGTGCAGGCCAAAGTGTTATAACTTCTCGAATAACACTGGTATACACAATTTTACCCCTTATGTTTACTTTATTGCTTTTCGCTCATTAGAAGAAATAGCATAAGGAATAATCTCTGTATCCCCCCCCCCCCCAACTTTAGATATTTTGCGCAAAAAATAATACAAAATGATTTTACTACCACGTTTTTCAACGCAAAAGGTCGATTTAAAAATGATTTTTTTTTTGAGGGGATACATCTTCAAAATTACGTACAGTATAATAAACGATGATAACATTTGACAAACCCATAGGATATTTGGAATAAAGTACGACAAATATATTTTGTCACTCCTCTCTATATTTCATTTTTGGATCATGACAAATATCCAGTTAAATAGTCAAGTGCCGCCAATTAGTCAAGAAACTATACATTCCTTATAGCACGAAATCCTATTAGTAGTTTATCATAATTTTTGGCACTATATTAACATTTCAAAAATCGTGTATTGATATCAGTAGTTATTTTCAAACATTCAATTTATTTCACAAAACTCCATCTAAAATATAAATATTTTTTGCTACATGTTTTAATTTGCATATACCTATTTTACATATCTCAGATTGTATTTAAAAATCGCCAACCAATTCTTCTAACTTTTGGCGAAATGGTGTTTTATTAATTTATCATTTGATATTATTAGGGCTCTTTCCTGGTATTCAGAAAAGAAAAATACGTGTCGTTCAGTTATATTTTTCAATTTATCAAACAATTTGGCCGCTGAATCTCTGATTCTGGTAGAACGCCATCTAGCGAATAAAGTTGTAACTAAAATAAATTTCGAATTTTTCATTATTTGCCATAAAAAATCCCATTGCATCCTGAACACAATGGTGTTTACCGCATTGCTCTAGCGCAAATATTCGCGGAGTTATTAATTTTTAAAGTTGTGCGGGACTTTTGGATCACCCTGTATATAGCTATGTAACATTTCCTTTGCGCATTAAACTTGTAAAAAAAAACATTTTCAAATTAAACATTTTCAAAGTAATTCTCCAAATCTTTTATTTCAAATTTTATATAAAATTTTATGAAATATATCAATTTTTCTCAAATTCACGAAATTCAGAAAATAGATTATTTATCCTACGTAACTCGTGTATTTGAGTAAATGGAAAATTTCCCAAAGACTTATAATTGGTCAGTATCATCAATAAAAGGGTTTTTGACCAGTATTTTCGAGGATTAAAACAGATAAACCTTTAGTTGATTTATTTACGATAGATGTCGCAAGTTCATAATAACATTCAACTATATATTCTGAATTGTTTATAATTCAATACACACTTTTCATCCTATATAATATCAATAATAAATCACTTTTGTCTATTTATATTCACACTATATATACCATGCAATGATATGTGTTAGGATTATAAATATTACCTCCCTAAAAGAGTCGGTAAAGTATAAAATTGATACATATATATGTAAAATATAAGACGTGCTGCTATTGATGTCTAGTATATACCATTAAAACCATGGTGAATAGTTAGAAACAGCTTTGTTTGTGTCGTGTTCTCTACCTAAAAAAAATAGCAGTTGACGAACACTATACGGTATAAGATATTTATTTCTATAAAATGGGATCCTTTCACTCTCCTCTTACACTCTATATATATCCAATCATTTTTACATAATTAATTTTCTATCAGAAAATTAATACATATTTACATATATGCTGCACTTTTTCTCCAAGAATAAAATCTGCATATGGAATCATTACAGTTTGTAAGTTTGCCAAATAGCTTCTCGTGTATAAAGCAGTTACACTTTACACTTAGAAGATACCAGGAGCCTTTTTTTCTATTATTTATACCTATTGTGGTTGGGCTAGGCCTGTGTAATTCAGGAACCATTGAGGTAATATACTTTATTCAATAGAAGACTTCTCTATTTAGGATTCGATCCTGGGTCCTGGTGACCTACAATCGACAGATCAAAAATTCTGCCCACGGAGTAGAGCAAAGATGATAACAGTTCCTGCGAGCCCATTGTTGTCAACAGTTTATCCCATCCGCTGCTGAAGAGGATAACTAAAGGAATCCAATTTATCGAACCAGACGATTCAGTATTCACGCCGGAAACGAGCTGATTTCGTCTGGTGCAATTATTTCTTTTGATTCAGCAAGTGCCATTCAGCCATCCCAACTGTCTCGGCTTTCTTGTCACGTCTGTATGGGACAGGTGTGGAATAAATTGTCGCCGAGAATCCATATCAGAATGTCTTATTTCTAGCTCCTATTCTTCAAGATATATCCGTGATTCTAACAAGGCTATATGTGAATAAAGACAAAATATTGCATGTGTTTGTTCCGATATTATATTTAAGCAATATTTTACCTATCTCTGGATGAAATGATGATACGCTATAGAGTAAAGTCGGGAAGAATTCACTTTCATAATTTTTCTTAATAATAAATGAGTCCGCTACGTGACTAATTTGCATATTTCTTTTACACACACACATAAAGCTTTATTAAGACCACCGGTCTTATACAGATTCACCACAGGAAGAAAGGAATCATATATGGAGCTCCTGTACTCCAGGCAACGCAGCATCCAACAACAGCCTTCAGGTCCGACGCGTGTCAAATGGCCACAAGTTCCTTCATGCATACGTCATGGAACTAATTTGCATATTGCGTTTGCTCTATATATTTTCCTACACTATGTATCGTCTCAAGATACTATTTCGAAACATTGTTGAGTAGATAATAATGATAAATCTTCTGGAAAGTGTTTCTTTATTTGAGACAATACTAAAGGTATTATATATAGGAGCTGCAAAGAGGTATATAGGTACACTATATAGGTTTAAGTCTGATTTATATACTGCTACTTTAGTTGGAATCATAAAACAGTCATTTATTTCAATGACATCTTCTTCCCTTGTGTTCTTCAAAAGTTAGAGCTCTATAGACCGTAGTGAAACTCTTTCACTTCTGTTTTCTATATAAATCAGTTATTTTATTGTACAAGTAGTCGATTGTACTAAACTAGGTTAATTGTATAACTAAATCTACACAACATCGTAATGATATTGAATAATGATATAATTTTAATCACAAATGAAAATATTTGGTCAATTACCTTTTATTTATAAACAAATTTGGATATCATGCTGTTGACTTTTGTCAGCGTGGTGAAGACTGTATCTCAACAACTCCCGAAATTAGTCATATAGATTTATTAATGGATCGGTGAAAAATTACCTTTCCAATAAACACATAATCATCTATAATTTAAAATAAAAAATAAAACGATATCGTGATAATAAATTAATATAAGAACTTGTTAGCGCTTTTAAAACATTGAAATCTATAGAGTAAACCAGTTTTGTCAAGGTATAAAAAATAAATTTATGGAAGACTCTCTGGGTAGCAAGAAAGCCAAGACGTGGGTGGTGTTAGTCCCTTGAAAGTTTAATCTCTGGGATTTTAGAGCTCGCGGATCTGTAGCGGAAGTTACATTGAAGCAATGGTTGGACCGGAAATTTGGAGAGCTTGATCAATACGATGTCTCTCTCTTTCTTCTCTCTCTCTCTCTCTGGATTTACCACCAAGGCCCTCCTTGATCTGTCTCAGAGTCTTCAGAATTCCAATTAAGTTAAAAGGGAATATAGTTATAACCACCACTTCCAAATCTTTCCACAAACCTTACCGCGCGCTGAGCAAAATATTAGGATCGAAGATTTCAAACTTATTAATAGTTGATTCTTTCAAATATATTTGTCAGTTTGATCACAAAGATCAATTTTAAATACTATTCTCAACTATGAATACTATATAATACTATATTCAACTATAAATATTATATTCGGTTGTTGGATCTAATTTGTAGAAATTATTAGCAATTAGGAGAAATAGATCTTTTAATCTAATAATTACCATAAGCCTATAATTATTGAAATTATCTCCAAGAAATTTCTATATAAATTGCTGAAATCAAATAAGATATGATTGGAAAGTGTGGAATTGTCCAAATATTTAACCTGTTTTAATTTACCAGACCGCTCTTTACATTGTTGGACGAATATAACTGGCGATTTAAAGGAATAATTAGCTATGCTATTCATTGGATATAAAATTTAAATAAATACATCTCTCTAATTTTCTTGACTAGTACCCACAAGTTTTGGCCTTCTATGAAGATCAAACAATATAATACAATATTGTAGAGAAAGATGGTAGAATAAACAAATGAAACCAAAGTGAATAATTAACAATGATAAGACAAGGCTCCCAATATTTATTTGTTTAATTCATTTCATGACCATAATTCTACCATCAAAACATATCTATAGACATCTTTGAATAAGGTCTTTCTCCAGAACGTGATATCAATATTGTTTCTTAGGTTTTTAACATAAGGAACTATTTAAAGTTAGTTTACTATAATATGAGCGAGCACATATTTCCAACAAATACAATAAAAGCACATTTTACTCCCATATAATAATTTATATATATCTCTAAGATATTTTAAAACTCTTCTAAAAACGCTCCTCGACTGAGCATCAAAATAATCTCAAAGAAACAAAAGATTTCACCAGGCAATTAAGCTGAAGAGAAAGCGCCACTTGAACGAGCTAAGTTCAATCCAACCGTTACAATTTCTACTTGATATCTCTACCTAAACTTTATTTCCAACAATCCATCACAATAAACATGAAATATATAGCATTTACGTCAAAATATATTTTTACATTGAATTTCTCTATTTTACCTTGTGTGAAAATTAATATTTAAACAATACAACGAATTACTTAGTGCGAAACAATATTTAAATATGTTCTTTTGGTATTTTAATGTTATATTTATATTTCTCCTTTAAACGTTGTTATTAATTATAACGAATCTTTTTTGAAGAACTATATAATTCGTCTGCTTTCTCTTTACGGTTTTGACGTTTTAAATGATAAATATAATATCAAATTATTCCATATAAAATCATTAAAATGATATTTCCTTAAATATTTTTCATATTATAATGTATTATATTTTAAAAAATAATCGGAAATATTTCTTCTATTTCAGCAATTTTGAAATATATATGGGTTCAAAGAATAGTAATTAAATTGAAAATTTCCTGTTAAATATCAACATTAAAAATGAATTGGGAAAATATTTATTTATGAATTAAACATCAATGAGATTTCTAAATAAATATTTAATTCTTTCAACACAAACAAATTATTTTAATAGAATTAATACGTTGAATTTTCACAAAATTGAAAACTAATTGTTTTAAAATTGCGCATAAATCCAACAAAATCCATTGTTTGAGCGCTGAATTCTGAAGAGAGGATAGCCTTGACTTACTTTAAAGGTCTTGGTCAAAATTTCCCAAAAGATTGATGACTCTGGGATTTACACAAATTTCTTTTCTGCGCGAATTTAAATCCTTTTACGAAATCCTTGATCGTATAATATTTTTAAAATGTTTAAAATATAGCAAATTATTCGCATGTTTTGACACTTATTTTACACAAAGTTCAACTCTTTAAATAAAATAGTAAGAAAATGATAAATGAGTTGTTTTGTTATATATTTTTTTTTCGGATAGAAAAATATTTGATAATAAATCATTTAAGTGGTATATTTTTAAATAAAAATAAGGTTCCATATTTTCCATTCTGAAAGATGATGTCAGTATTTATTATCACGATGTTTTAAATTGTGTTTAACATTGTTATAATAACCTGAAATTATTCAAAGAATATAATAAAAAGTAAATTCTTTCATCTTCTCTGTAAAAGCACAGATTCAAGTTAGCAAATATCTTCTCTATCAACTTGGATAAACTAAGAAACTTTACCCGTAGCATTGGTTATTTGTTATAGGCCTTGTCATTTCATACCCGTTTTTAATTCGTAATTAAGAGATTTTTGGATGCCATTTTATATCTCCTATTTTTATACGGATCTGTTAAATATTTGATGGAAACTACTGATAAATAATGATCTATCTTCCATCTATTTGTATCATTTAAATACTTATATATTTTTACTTTGTTGTTGATGTGCGGCTTTAGGAGATTATAGATTGTGATTTCAACACGATAGAAGAAGTGAATCTTTATTAGCAGCAGATACGTCGGGTTAATAAGAATAATCTGTATAAATAAAGAAATAAAAGTCGTTGTATGACATAATTACATGCAAATTCTTCTTTGAATAATAGCACGATTGTCTCGTAATATGTTTGATTATTTTTTAGATTACCTCTTACGAGTAAACAAGTACGCACGTTACAAGTCATGAGCATTATGATAATTAGTTAATGAGCATCATTTATTCAAAGTACTACGACACTTGTACACATATAGAAAGCAGTTCTATCTTTTCACTTGCAATATGACAGGGATCCGTTTGGATAATAATCCAATAACCCTCTTGCTAGGTATTATTTATTAATATATCTCTCTCTCTCAAATTTTATTTCAAATTTAAGGGTTAATTCAATGGATAGAAATATATTTTGCAAATGTCCATACTTAACCCTTCGTTAAATAATTAACCAAGGCTGTTGTGTTTCCTAAGTGAGGTTCCTAACTTCTTACTGCTTGGATATACACATGTTTATACGAATGTTAGTCTGAACATTTGACAGCCAGAATTCCTTGGCCTCGGATTCTTACACATTTCCTACCTAAGCCTTGAGTGAAGGCATAGAGTTCAAACACGTCTCAGTACAAACGTGTAACTACTACACTTATGGATAAAATTTGAGCAAGTTTTACCTTTTAGCATATATTCATACAATTCAGACAATAACCCTGAAAAATATATGATACACAGTGCCCTTTTCGAATAAACACAAGATAACTAAGTATGAACAAAATTGCCTCTGTCTCTCCTTCCTAAAACAGACAACCGGCGATATCGAAGGCTATAAACTTCCTTAGTTATTAGAAAGAAGGAATCATATATCGCCGCAACTCTTTTTTTTTTATTATTATAGCGGTTAAGGAAGCTTTCGGGCAAGCCCTTCTTCAGCTAATTATATTGTACAAACAAAGAGAGATTATATATAATTTTTAATATAAAACAAAATAAACGAAAAGAATTTTACCACGCCCTTATCGCCCTCGTTCAATAGCACCGCTAATATATATAATCTCTCTTTGTTTGTACAATATAATTAGCTGAAGAAGGGCTTGCCCGAAAGCTTCCTTAACCGCTATAATAATAAAAAGAGTTGCGGCGATATATGATTCCTTCTTTCTAATTTGTCGAAATCCGCAAACCGTTTACCATGAATTCCTTAGTTATTGTTTATGATAATATAAAACATGTGTAAAACACAATATAAGCAGTCAGAACTCCTGCCTTTCTTGATTATCGTCAACAGCACCATGTGTACCTGGTATTTAAATTAAAAAAAAAAAAACAGAAGTAAAATTGAAAATCAATGAAAGATTTATCAACTGTAATTCGCTATTCGTGGCTCTAAGTGTGAACAAAATTGTCTCTCTCTCTCTTCTTCCTAAGACAGATAACCAGCGATATCGAAAACTATAAACCTCTTTAAGTATTGTCCATGAGTTTAGACATGTATAACAAAAATATAAGCAGACAGAACACCAGACTTTCCTGAATTATCTTCAACAGCAGCACGTGTACCTAAAATTTAAAAAGAAAATAAAAAATAAAAAAAACTGAAGATAAAATTGAAAATCAATGAAAGATTTATCAACTGTAATACGCTATTCGTGACTAATCAATTTCAGAAGATAATCGTATTTTGTAATAATGGGAATTACTGCAATTGAGAGATGTAATAGAGATGATTGCCTAACCATAAATATATTTTGTCTAGACAGATAAATGTTATCACATATGTACATATATTTACAAAAAATACGTTCATAAAATTTCCTTATATTCCTCGTCATGCAAAAATAAATGTTCATGTAATTATACATTTTGATAAATACATAAAAATTATATTTGTAAAGGATATTGAGAAATATATAAATTTGTATTTCATATTTAGAAAATAAAACATATTTATCATCTAGAAATATATATTTTCTTTCAATGATAAATATTAAAATAATATTCATATATTCATTTGTATAATAACTTGTATACACTTGTATTCATATTTTAATAGATTGAAATCTAATCATTTTAGAATTTTAGCAAGAATTTTATTTTACTTGACTTCATTTTAAATGCATATAAATATTTAGATGGAAAATTTGCCGGGAGGAAATTGATCCATAGAAGCATAGGGCGCCTCTCCCGTCAAAATAAATGTCAAAACCTGACGCCATCTATTGACCGTCGCCGCAACTAGCGCCCCAGGGTCGGTGATAAAGCCACAACACCAGCTTTGGCAAACTGAGAAGCGTCCACCTAGATACCATGGTTTCGGGCTAATGGCCCTCGTCAGTCTTGGGCGGACTTTATTCCATGAGATCCACACGGGATCTGATGGAATCTTCATAGGAATTAATTCTATGGATCAATTTCCTCCCGGCAAATTTTCCATCTATATTCTAGCCATAGATTTGGCCCAGCCACCTTGCCAGCAAAACACCTCTTTGGTAGATTGTGAAGATTCCATTAGATCCCGTGTGGATCTCATGGAATAAAGTCCGCCCTAGACTGACGAGGGCCATTAGCCCGAAACCATGATCTCTAGGTGGACGCTTCTCAGTTTGCCAAAGCTGGTGTTGTGGCTTTGTCACCGACCCGAGGCCGCTAGTTGCGGCGACGGTCAATAGATGGCGTCAGGTTTTGACGTTTATTTTGACGGGAAAGGCGCCCAATGCTTCTACGTAAATATTTGTATGGAATATATTTTAATTATTCATATATAAAGGTTCCAGTTATTTATTCATGAGGTTCGTGAAAGGATGGTCTAAACCGTTGGTTGACGACCGCTACGACCCGGGTTCGATTCCCACATTGGGCACTTTTTTTTCTGAATAAAAAAATGCTCCAATGGCCCCCGATTCTTTCAAAAGTCCAACCCCACCAGCGAGTGCAAGTAACCAAACGGGGCTATGGCATATTTGTAAGTACAAAGTCGAACTGCTTTTCACAAGTGTAGACATGTGGTGCACTTACAGTAAAAGCAGTCGCCTACTTCTAACCACCATGATTATCATGGCCTGTACCACGTGTACTAGGGATAAGCAAAATAAAATTAATTAGGTTTTTTCTAATTATATATGAACTAATATTCAAAGAAATATATAATATTTAAAACCCAAGTATTATAAAACAATTAGATATATATTTTATATGAACATGGTAATAAGGTCGTTTTTCAAATTATTTCATACAGTTATTCATATTTTAATATGAAAAAGATTTGGCTTCTAGAGATAGGTTTCTTTTTAAACATTTTTAATATTTAAATCTTCAACTCTCATGCCCGGAAGCTGAATTTCTTTTTTAAACTTATATCTGGAAAGTTGATGTTTTCATCTTAATATTCATTCAAAGGATTATTTTATATTGATATTTTTTTAATATTAGAAATAGCTTATTAAACACAAAGTTTTTTTAATTTATTTATTACAAAACACACGCTATATCCTATGTGGATATTTGCATGTAAATGTTTAATCTATTTTATGTACATAGTTTTTAAATATATATACAAATTATTTATAGTTTTGGAGAGAGAGTTAAAGTTATTTAAATTTACATTTTAGAGCAATAAATTATACAAGAAATAAAGATTATTTACACATATTATCAAAAGTCCAATATATATTTAGAATTACAACCACTAAACCAATGGCACAAATATAGAACATTATTTACTAATAATAAACTAATTAATTAACTAATTAAAACTAGAAATTTCAATTCTTAATGTAATTCAGGTCCACGGCATATATTATACACAAAGTAGAATTAAACATGACTTTGAAAATGCTTACTTTGCTATTTTTCTGTGAGTAAATACAACACTGCAAGTCAGTAGTCAATTTAAATTTTTAAAATGTATAAACATATATTTTAATATATATATATATATTATTTAATTAAAAAGGCATATTAAATCAAAATATCATTTATTTTACCAATATTTCAGTTGGCTGAACGCCAACCATTATTAAGGTATTATAACATATAGACACACATTAATATGTTATAATACCTTTATAAAGATTTGCGTTTAGCCAACTGAAATATTGGTAAATTAAACAATATTTTGATCCAATATATTCCTTTTTAATTAAAGATATATTTATGGACTGCTCTATTTTCAAAATTTATAATATATGTTATACTCATAGAAATAATGTAATTTAGATGTAATCATGTTTAATTTTAATTATACGTGGTAGCATTTCTCTAACATTGCAGTAAGCCAGTGAAATGGCGGTTAAATAATGGTTGATTTAGCATTGCAGAAGATAGCATAGAAATGGCGCCATTATCTAGAGCCATGGCTACCGCCATTACAATACCGTGATAGCCAGGGTGTTTGATACAATTAATGAAAGATTAAATTGTAATCTCTCCAAATTAGGACAATGAATTATATCGTTTGGTCGCGTAAAACTATATCAAATTAAATCTTTATAAGCCTTTATGAATATTCAAGATATAAATTAATTAATAAGGTTATATACAATTTATATTTGAACATTCTTTACTCAAATTTAATTAAAGCACAGAATTTCAAATGTGAAAACCGTGTTTGATTATCAAATTACTTTATTTTAAATATAACGCACTATATTTTTCAGTTTAAAAATAAATTTAATTGAACATTTCTATTTTTTCTTAAACGATTATTCGTTTAAGACTTTTTTATTGATTCTCTTTATGCATAAATGTATAAAAATTAGTTGGAATATATTTATGAAAAATATATATTCTTCCTAAAAACTGATTATTAGAAATTCAATTATATTTTTCTATCAATATATCAACTCGAAAATTAAAACAAATATGTAATTTAATTCAAATTAAAATATATATATTCAATTAAACACCGTGTAGAGATATAAGTTAGTGTTATCAGGCTATATGAAAAATGAATTTATTCTATGTATTAAAAATTAAATATTTTATTTGACGATTGTAATATTTGAAAAATAATAATTTGTAAAATATATAATTACTAGCCGAGTGGCCCGGGCAACGCCCGGGTTTTACCCGACTGGACCCGGCTTCGCCTGTGTAGTGTTCGAGCGAGGTTTACTCATGAATGAATAGAGGCCCCAACTGTTTGTAAACTCAATGTAATGAATTTTCTTTCAGCAAAATGGAGATAAATTGCAAACAGCAATATCGAAAATGCGTGTGAAAAAATCTGAAATATAGGATCAATTTAACAAACACATCTAATGAATAGAGTGCTGTTTGGAGGAGTGGTCTAAACTGTTAATTTTTAAAAACCATGACCCGGGATCATTGAATGCAGATTTAGACACTTTGTTCTGAAAAAAAAAATTGCCCCAATGGCCACTGAATCTGGAAAAAGTCCAACCCCTCCAGTGAGTGCAAGTAACCAAACTGGGCTTTTATTTAAAAAAAAAAAAAGAGCTAATGATTAGTTTGAATAAAGGAAAATGGTCGGCACAACCTGAAAATTTCACTTTGTCCACTTCACTCTCGGCTGTCCAAGAAGAAACAGCCAGAGCAAACATTTTAAAGGGCACCTAATCCGGCATTTACATATCTAAATAGTTAAGCAACTTTTATAAATGTAATATATTTCTGCAATATCGAATTACCTTAATTCGGAAGAATTTTGTATTATTTATTGTTGCAGTTTTAGAAAAGTGTGGGAAATTGGATATTTTAACAAAAGAATACAATTTTTAAAATGGTATATAAAATAAAAAGGAAATTTGCATAATTTTCTAATAGTCAAGGGCAATTTTAAAAATACCAAAAAAGCAAGACCAAATAAAAAAATATATATATATGTGTGATGTTTCAGTAACAGCATTGTTGCCATATAAAGACAAAATTACTGAATGTATTCAGTACCTTTGTCTGAAGATAGCCAAAATGTAACTGAAACCACACATAATGTAATTATTTGTATTCGGTCTTGCTTCCTTTTTTTTTAATTATCCCTAGTACGCGTGGTACAGGCCATGATAACCATGGTGGGTAGGTAGCGACTGCTTTTACTGTAAGCGCACCACATGTCTACAAATGTGATACATTGATACCAGCTAAATGCATTTTCACTATGGTGTGATTTCCACATGATGGATCTGTAGACACATTATAATCTCTCCAGAGCTTAAGGTAGCAAACAGTACTTTCACATTATATAAATATCAATGCCAAAAGCCAGAGTTATGATAGCTGTTGCAGTGTAATGTAGACCTGCAGGATGGGAAAAAGCAATATTATTTCCGGCTTTAATTTTAAAAGTATTATGAAACGTTAAAAATATAATCTTAACTTTTGAAGCATGAAAAAATGCTAACTTGATGTGTATTAATTTAGTCTAAAAACAAACAGCATGTAAAAGTAAGCACCAATCGAAAGCATTTATTAGCTCTAACAGTGCTGCCCCCAGCGGTAAAAGACTGGAGCTAACGCTTCACGGGTTGGTAAAGTTTATGCTAATATTACATTAACTTAACAATATTCCATGTCTTGCTAACACAAATTTTAAAAATAATATGCATAAAAATAATGCAATTCTAAAAATCATAAATGAAGCATCATTAAATTAAATGGGAGAGAAATGGTGCTCCAAAATTTTTTTTTTTGTTGAAAAACTTTGACTTTATATTTTTACAAATTCTTAATGTATATAACCCAAACCAAATTGTCTATAAAATTCTGCAAACAAATATAATATTATAGAGGCATGAAAATACTAATGGTGTAAAAATCAAAACAGCAAAGTTATCCTGATAAATGCAATGAGCTATGATAAGGTGTGTTGCAGGCTAACAAAAACCTTAATTGAACCAGAAATGTTGATACCATAAAAAAAAAATAAAAACAATTTTCAAGAATAGAGTTATGTAAATGAATTAAATGTGAAAAAATTAAAATAAAATAAAGTAAAAAAAGCTTTATTGATGAAACTACAGTAGAGCAATAATGATAACAAATTATTCACAAATTATGTAGTTACAAAAGTCAAGCTTCCCAAAATCATTATTCGAAGAAATCTCTTTCAAAATTGTCAAAATCTATATCAAAGCCCCCTGATAAACAATATTGCGTGTCTTGCTAAAAGTAGAACTAAAGACAAATAAATTTTTAGGGCTGGAAACACGGGAGCATGCTACATAGAGTTGCCCATGCGAGAAACAGGGAGACTCAAGATGCACACCAACTACTTGCAATGTTTGACCCTGAAGCATGCTGAACCCTAGAGCTATTGGAACGCTGAGAAAGATTGCTTCTCCTATGGCTTGGCATACCTACAAACACAAAGCATTAGTAAAAATAAAAATAAGGATAACCGAAAAATGTAAAACATCAAGGACTGAGATTGAAGAAAAAAATTCAAAAATAGTGTATTAAAATAAGCGCGACTCATGACTAAGGCCAAAATAAAAAAAAGCATAGAAATAATCTGAAAGGAGGGGAAAAATGCATAAAACTCAGTGAAAACGTAAAACAACTGATTTAAAAAAAGCAAATGGAAGAAGACGTAAAAAAAAAAGTATAAATCGCAGAAAAAATATGCACAATAAATATGAGTAGAACATACATAGATATATATGAGCAGCTACATATTATGAAGCAGATAAATCTAAATACTACCTAAACAAATGACAGCAAAACAAAAAAAAAAAAAAGACAATGGAAGAAGGCCTAAAAAAAAAGTCTAATTTGGTTGAAAAAACTGCTCAATAAATTGAGCCTATATAGATATATGGACCCGGCTTCGCCCGGGTATTGTTCGAGTGGGGGTTGACTCTTGAATGAATAGAGCCCCCAACTGTTTTAAAACTTAAAGTAAAGAATTTTCTTTCAGCACATTGGAGATAAACTGCAAACATCAAAATTAAAAATTCTGGTAAAAATAATCTGAAATATAAGATCAATTTCACAAACACATCTAATGAATAGAGTGCATTTTTGGAGGAGTGGTCTAAACTGTTGATTTTTAAAAACCACGACCCGGGATCATCGAATCCAGTTTTGGGGAATTTGTTCTGAAAAAAAAAATTTGCCCCAATGGCCCCTGATTCTTGAAAAAGTCAAACCCCTCCAGTGAGTGCAAGTAACCAAACTGGGCTTTGGTATCTAAAAAATGAAAAAAAAAATCTAATGATTAGTGTGAATAAAGGGAAATGGTCCTCGCAACCGGAAAATTTCACTTTCTCCACTTCACTATCGGCAGTTCAAGAAGAAACAGCCAGATTAAACATTTTTAAGGGCACCTAATCCGGCATGTACATCGATAGTTAAGCAACTTTTAAAAATGTAATATATCTGCAATACTGAAATACCCAGACTTGGATTATTTTTTTATTAGGTTATTGTTGGCAGTTTTAGAAAAATGTGGGAAATTAGATATTTTTACAAAAGAATGTACTTTTTAAAATGGCACAAAATAATTAGGAAATTTGCATCATTTTCTAATAGTCAAGGGCAATGTTAAAAAAACCAAAAAAGCAAGACCAAATAAAAAATAAACGAATTATGTGTGATGTTTCAATAACAGCATTGTTACCTTATAAAGACAAAATTACTGAATGTATTCAGTACTTTTGTCCGAAGATGGTAACAATGCTGTTACTGAAACCACACATAATTTATTTATTTGGATTTGGTCTTGCTTCCTTGTGATTTTTATCTATATTTCAAAATATACCTCAATTCTTTTTTACCTAAAAAGCTTTACATATATATTGCCAAGACCATAAATAAAGGTAAACTGTCAAATGAGTTATTAATTAACCCTATATGGGTCAGGACAAGTGAAAATAAGGCCAACAATAGAAATATCTTTCTAAAAAATTAAATTTGAACGCTAGCTTCACAAAGGGCACAGAATTTGCTACCAGCTACATGCGTTCTTTTTTACTATGGTGTGATTTCCACAGGATGGATCTACATTATAATTTCTCCAGAGCTTAAGGTAGCAAACAGTACTTTCACAATAAATAAATATCAATGCAAAAAGCCAGAGTTATGATAGCATGTTGCAGTGTACTGTTGACCTGTAGGATAGAAAAAAAGCAATATTGTTTCCAAAGACTTTAATTTGAAAAGTATTATGAAACGTTAAATATATTATACTTACTTTTAAAAGCATAAAAAAGCTATCTCGATTTGAATAAATTTAGTCTAGAAACAAACATAACGTAAAATTATGCACCAATCGATCTCTGATTGTATATTTATTTATATAAATGAGTATATTTGCATATATATATATATATCTAAATACATTCATATAAAAATATGGTTGTACCATATAAATATATATGAGCAGTCATATATTGTGAAGAAGATAAATATAAACCCTACCTAAACCAATGACAGAAAAAAAATGTTTAGCCAACCCTTAAATAAAGCAGTTACTGAAAATTCATAGCTGCTGCTTACAATATAAATGCTATTAGAGCATAAACATATTACATGGAACAAACATATAGTAAAATATATGTAGCAAGTTATATTGTAAAACATACTTTTTTCAATAAATATATTTTTTACAACTTTAATAAAAAAAAATAATATACCTTATGAGATAAAAAAGTACACTTATCTTTAAAAATGTAGATCGTTATATGTACACTAATTAAAATTAAACGAAGCAAAATATATGAATAAGCTGCGAAATAAATAATAATTCCAATTAATTTAAATTGAAAAAATATTACTAAATGATTAAATAAAATCTACCTTCTAAAAAGGAAAAGAAAGTTTTTCGAAATGCAATTTTTGTGCTTTTAGCCTAAATGTTAAACCAAAACCTCAACTCCCTACGTGCGAAATTTCACAATACAGTTTTAATTAACCCAGGTTCCGGGGGCGTATTTATTTGATAATGATCGATTAAAATTATTTTCAAAGAGTTTAAATATATAAAAATAATCTTACCTTTTAAAGACACATTAATCGGGTAAAATTACAAAATTACAAATTAAAAACAAACAACGTGTAAAATTATTAACCAATCAAATTCATTTATCGTCGCGCCCAGTGCGCCGCCAAGCGGTAAAAGGCTTGAACTAAGGAATTTTGGTTTAACATTTTTTAAAAATAGCACATTAAACCTTTTCGTTTTTTGAATAGCCTATATGTTAAACGAAATCTTCAGCTACCTACATGCGAAATTCCATAATGATTGAGTCAGTAGATTTTGCGGGATGCGATAACAAACATCGATTTCGCATTTCATTTTTATAGATATAAGGATGAATAACCATCATGTTTTGATTTTTTTATATTGTTTAATATAATATATGAGAGAGAAATAATTAATATAATAATAGTATTGATTTTCGTTCATATTAATAATTTAGCAATAGTAATATATTACGTGCAATAGCGCGCCATCTGTTATCAAATTACAAAACTATTTTAGAGGCGTAATATTCTTTTTAAAATAAAACAATTTCTACTGTCCTTACTGCAATGGAAAAATTAAATAAAAAAAAAAAAATATTACCATTAATTTGAGTTAACCAATCAGAGATCGTTATAGAGGAGATATTCCTTTTGTTTAAGTTTATGCGTCAAAAACGAAATGTGGGAGAAGTTTTCTTCTATTATATATCAGAATGATGGATAACGCTGGCATGTGTGGTGAATACCCACATTCAGTAACCTGCCGTTTTATTGAGTATTTACTGTTTAGAAAGAACCTCCTGCTGGGAAAAGTATAAATAGACTCACCTGGCGTTTTTATATAAAAAATCTATTAAACTATATTTATCTTTTTAATATTTGCGATAATCCTTTATTACTCACCTAACTGACACCCATGGACAAAACTTAAGGAAGTTGTACCTTTTAGTATATAAGGATGTATGACAATAACTCTGAAAGATATTTGATACACAGTGACCTTTATTGAAGACACACGAGGTAACCAAGTGTGAACAGACTCCGTCTCCTTTAAATACACTGCGTGACATTGAAAATGGAACACCAAGAAATAGTGGCCAGAAAATTATGCAAATTTCAGGGTAGACGCGTCTAACCGAGTTATGCAAATGATGTAAAATGCGCAGCTGTCGCGCGCACATGGAGTAAGATATAAGGGAAGGAACTTGCAGAAAGGACAGTATTCGTGTCGTTATTTCTCAAGGAAAATCATTGTAGAATTTTTTTTTCTTGTGTCAAAAGACACGTGTAATAACAGAGAATGCCAGGTCATCGTAAACGGAGGCAGTTCAAGCAGACAGACGCTTTTACGAGGGGCATGGTGATCGGACTGAAAAGGGCAGGTTGGTTCATACGTCAAATCGCAGCTGATACACACCTTGGTGCGTCCACGGTGCACCGACTGTGAAGAAGATGGTTGGAACAAGGAAATGTGGCAATTTATAGGAATGTCGGTGCAACCAGAGTGACGTCAGCACGTGTGGATCGGCGTATCCTTCGACAAGCAGTGGCGGCCCCACAAGCCACTTGTACCGCCATCCTGCAACATGTGCAAGACACCCTAGATCATTCCATCTCGACCAGAACCATTTCCCGTCGATTGGTTGCTAATGGCTTGCACTCATGCCGTCCGCTAAGAAGACTGCCATTGACCCCACCGAATAGGCGCCAACGTTTGGAATGGTGCCGGGCTATATCGACGTGGATGACGGAATGGCACAGGGTCGTGTTCTCAGATGAGTCGCGTTTCTGCTTGTCCAGTGATAGTCGCCGTGTACGCGTGTGGCGTCGACGTGGAGAAAGGTCCAATCCGGCAGCAATTGTGGAACGCCCCACCGTGCGACAACGTGGAATCATGGTTTGGGGCGCAATCGCGTATGATTCCAGGTCACCTTTACTTCGTATTCAGGGCACTATGACAGCCCAACGATACGTTGATGATGTGCTGCGACCGGTGACACTCCCCTACCTTCAGGGAGTACCCAATGCCCTTTATCAGCAGGATAACGCCTGACCGCACACTGCTCGCATTAGCCAACAAGCTCTGCAAGATGTACAGATGCTTCCCTGGCCACCGTACTCTCCTGATCACTCACCAATCGAGCACGTCTGGGACATCATTGGACGCCGTTTGCATGTCTTGCCACAGCCGCGTTCAGAAGACGAACTGTGGCAAATGGTTGAGAGAGAATGGAGAGCCATCCCTCAGGACGCCATCCGTACTCTGATTGACTCTCTACCTAGACGTGTTGCTGCGTGCATCGCCGTCCGCGGTGGTCCTACTTGCTACTAATCCGACGCCGTTCTCGCTCTGTATTATGACTATCATTTTGAAATAAAGATCACTTATTGTTCGTTCCTGTCTCTCTCTGTCTGCCGAGTTTCATCACTTTCTGGCCACTATTTCTTGGTGTTCCATTTTCAATGTCACGCAGTGTAATTAGATACAGGCATCATCAAAATACGAAACTACCTTCAAGTTTTGTCTATTAATGAATATAGGAAAATTGAAACTCTTTATGTTTTGTCCATTAGTGTATGAAGAAAATTGATACTCTAGAGCGTTTTTAATTTTATAAATAAAACGATGTTACACTGCCATTTCAGCTTTGGAATATTTATTGAATATGAAGAGGGCTGGCTCCTCAGTGGTGAGCTATACCGATTTAACATTGTATTGCGCAATTTATACATGATGTTTGTTATATAGTGTTAAATACACGCTTGCACAAAACTTAAGGAAGTAGAAAGTCTTTTTGATTTCGATGGTCATTTTTTTAAGTAACCAGAGGTAATTTTGTTCACACTTGGTTATCTCGTATGTCTCTTCAATAAAAAAGTCACTGTGTATCAAATATCTTTCATAGTTATTGTCCCGATATACATGCTAAAAGGTATAACTTACTTAGGTTTTGTCCATGAGTGTATATTCTCCTGTTAGAGATAAGATATACATGTTTTTCTCTCTTATATTAGCCAATAGAGTGACTCGCCAGAATGATTAAAAAGTTGTTTTTTTCTTAGAAATGGGGACTAGGCGGATTTTTTCAATGGCTTTAAAATTCCATACCTTTATGTAAATATTCATAATGTTTAAGGCATATATTAGGTTGATTTAATAGTTTAAATAGCATTAAATAGTTTTCAATTTTCCGATATATAGCAACAAGCTTTATGTAAATATTGTCTGCAATTCTCTCAAAATAATATAGCCTTTATATAAATGTGTTTTCCAATAAAACAGGAATATTTTGAGATCAAGAAAATTCAGAATATATTGAAGTAGAATATCTTTAAAATAGCAAAAGACGCAGACATCTGCAATACACACAGATAATTGGATTTTCACAATGTTTGTATTCATCCGGGAATTGACACTCTTTCTAAAGAGTAAATGATTTATTTATCCTAAATTATATAATTCTATTTGTCTATTTATTCACCTTGTAACCTCTTTACCATTTGTAAGCATCCATTTGGGCGAGTCAATTCAATTATGTTTCAATTGTAATAGGGTAATGGAATAATCTATTGAATCCAATAAAAATTATTGGTCTGGAGTGACCCACCTTTTCTTGAAATTTTAATCCGATGTTCACTTTATCACACAATAGGTAACTCAAATATCATTATATATTTCTGAAACAAATATTTTTTGCCACACGACAGGTAAAAAAATAACCTAAATGCTCAATTATGTCTCTAATTACTTCAATCAAAACGAATTTTAAAATAAAAATTTAAAATTTATATGTAAAGAATTATAAATTGATTCAATAAAATATTATTTTTCAAAATAAACATCCATCTTAACTCAAATACAATTATTATTTTTTATTTTATTTATTTTATATCAATTCAAAGCGCTATTTCCCTTAATACTTATTCAAAAATATATATACACACATGAATATATTTTGAAAATAGAGCAATCCATAGATAAATCTTTAATTAAAAAGGCATATATTGGATCAAAAAAATAATTTATTTTACCAATATTTCAGCTGGCTGAACGCCAACCTTTATCAAGGTGTTATAACATTTTAAAGTGTGTCAACAACAAACTCAGCGCCACATAACGTCAACAGCATTAGGTTTTCTTAAAATATTTTGTTATATTCAACGGGGAGGAAAATTTAATAAATATATTTATATTATGAACAGAATACATTTTGTAAAATATGGGTGTGAATATTTTGAAAATTAACAATAACGCCTATTTTATATTTTAAAATTATTTGTACTATGTGTAAAAATATTTTTCGTACAAAAATAAAAAAAAATAACAAATATATATAAAAGAAATATTAAACTAAATTTTTACTGAAAACACAAAGCGTAAAAAAAAATGTTTGAAAAGTTGGTTGAAATAAAATTAAAAAAAAAAATTAAATGTAAAATTGTGAAATTCGAAATAAAATATAAGTGAATATGGGAAAATATTTTTTAAAAAATGATATCACACAAATAAAACATTGAAGACATTGAACTATCAATATATATATAAAAATATAATACATATATATATAAAATAAGCGTGTGATTGTATTTTAAATAAACTTAAACGATGTTGCATAAATTAAAAGATAGATACAGTGGTACCTCGACATACGAGTTTAATTCGTTCCGCAACCTTGCTCGTATCTTGAATTACTCGTAACTCGAAGCAAATTTCCCCATACAAAACAATTGAACTACCATTAATCCGTTCCAACCTCCAAAATGTCACCCCAGTTATTTTTGTTACGTGGTTTTAAATAATAAAAACGTATTTATAAATATCAAATATTTATTGCACAAAAACAAAAAAAGAGAATGTGAAGAAATAAATTAGATATCCTCACTGGGCTTTGCCCTTTTCGCTACATTTTTCTCGCTTTCACCTGTAGGCCGTTTAGAAAAAAAACAAGTCCAAGGAGGTTTGTTTCTTCCTCCCTCTCAGAATGTTCCGGAAATGAGTTAGGAAAGTGCCATTTAATTCAATACTCATCATCTTTTTCTTAGCACTTGACTTTTTACAAACTTTCTTCCGATCCATGGTTATAAAAATAAATGAACTAAAACTGTAAATGTAAACGCAACACAAAACACAACTTATCACAGCGGAAGCACGCTGCTAACTGATCGTGATGGCGCGACTGCGTGTTACTACCTGTTGTGTTTTAACTTTAAAAGCACACAAAAATATAATAAACTTGAATTTGTTTATTCAAGTCTCAAAAAACAAAGCTTTGCATATAGAACAAATAATAATGAAGAAGAAGAAAGAAACATTTTAGGAAAAGCAAAAACAAAACAAAAGTACTGGTCAAAAAGAAACATTTAAAATCACAGATTAATATCTTCAACACTACCGAACCGAACTCGTATCTCGAATTTCGCTCGTAACTCAAAGCAAAAAATCACTTGCTCGTCGGCTCGTATCTCGAAAAACTCGTATGTTGGGGCGCTCGTATGTCAAGGTACCACTGTATATAAAAGGAAAAATGCGTTTTAAGCATTAAAACATATTTTTGTGCTTCTAAATTTAGATCGTCATAAAATATTTAAAGTTTAATTTTTCACATTCATTTTTTCACTTCAAATTCCCGATATCTTAGGTATTTTTTTAAAATTAATTTTATAGGGAGAGGTACACATTTAGAAGCACAAAAATATGTTTTAATGCTCAAAACGCATTTTTCCTTTTATATATCTATCTTTTAATTTATGCAACATCGTTTAAGTTTATTTCAAATACAATCACACGTTTATTTTATATATATATATGTATTATATATATATATATATATATATATATTGATAGTTCAATGTCTTCAATGTTTTATTTGTGTGATATCATTTTTTTAAAAATATTTTCCCATATTCACTTATATTTTATTTCGAATTTCACAATTTTACATTTAAATTTTTTTTTTTTTTTTTATTTCAACCAACTTTTCAAACATTTTTTTTACGCTTTGTGTTTTCAGTAAAAATTTTAGTTTAATATTTCTTTTATATATATTTGTTATTTTTATTTATTTTTGTACGAAAAATCTTTTTACACATAGTTCAAATAATTTTAAAATATAAAATAGGCGTTATTGTTAATTTTCAAAATATTCACACCCATATTTTACAAAATTTATTCTGTTCATAATATAAATATATTTATTAAATTTTCCTCCCCATTGAATATAACAAAATATTTTAAGAAAACCTAATGCTGTTGACGTTATGTGGCGCTGAGTTTGTTGTTGACACACTTTAAAATGTTATAACACCTTGATAAAGGTTGGCGTTCAGCCAGCTGAAATATTGGAAAAATAAATTATTTTTTTATCGAATATATGCCTTTTTAATTAAACATGAATATATATTTAAAAATATATAAATACTATTATTTATCTTCAAAAAATATAGTTAGAAATATTCTAATTACCATTTTTTATGTAAAATAATATTTATATTTAAAATAAATATTATATCATAATTATTGAAACAACTATAAATGTTTTTATAAATGAATATATATTGTGGTCTTTAAAGCTGTTTATTTTTATAGGTATGTGAGTTTTTATTTTAATATAAAATACTCCTTACCTAATTTTAAATATAAAAATAGCGTTTATTTCTCCAAAATCACTTCAAAAACATGCATTGAAAACTATTTATCCTACATATTTATTTTGCATATATATTAAAAAAGCAATTTTATTTCAGAAATTATATTCAAACTACATTTTATTTCGAAAAATGGGACTTTGTTTATAATTCTAATTCAGCAATATGTATTTAAATACGTTATTTTTAATAATATTTTTTGAAATAAAAATATATCAATATTTTCGTTTATATATATACAGTTTAATGTACCGTTGTTTTGTCTTTAGATGATCAATTTATCGATAGAAAGCGTTTTTTGGGAATTTATTATTTCACCAATTTCTTTTCGCAGATAAGAAATAATTAAAATGAATTTTTTGCTCCCAAAATATTTTGGTATATAGGTTTCTTATTAAATTAAATGTTAACAAAAGTAAGTACGAAATTGTAGAAATATAGTCCAAATCGTTTGAAATTGCAGGTTATTTCTTAGGTTTAGAGTGGGGTTTATTCGCTATATCAGACTTCCAAGCGGCTACTTACATTTTTATAATTTTAATTGCCATCTATCGATAAAATTTATAACAATTAAATTTACTGGCAACGTGTTTCTTTTTGATAATATTATCAAATATTATAATTTTTTACTTACATCTTCGGCAGCAGTCAATCATTAATGCGCATGCGCGAGGTAACAATTTTTGTTTTATAAATAATAAACAAAACGACTACCGTGGATGAGTTTATTATTTTATTTTACATACATCTCAAGCTTTCGGTTATTACTAACCATAAAAACTCCGCCTTTGCCGGTCCCAAGCCCAAATGAAAAAGGAGGAGGGGGAGCAGTAACAAGCAAAAACCTTGGCTCAGCTGGCCCGGCTTATAGTACTCTGTAAGGACTCCTAATCCAGGGATACAGGATGAGCAGCGTTTGTACTCCATGTTAGGAGCGGCTGCACATGGCGTCTGTTCCTCATGTCAGAGGCGGCCATTTCTTATGGAGCTAAGTAGGCCTGCCACTGAGTAGTGCTCCCAGTCTTAATGACAAAAGCAAACGCATTCTACTTCACACAGGCCCTAATATGATTGAGTGGAGATAAGGAAGAAGAAGAAGAGACTAACCTTAAATAAAGGGGTATATGATCATATACTTTTGTAATATGGTGATACCCAAAAGCTTGAGAAGAATACAAAAACACTATAAACTCACCTTCTAGGAACCGTTTTGATTATTATCTATATGTTTTGCAGAAGATTTTACTTCTCAGAATTTGGCAATATTTGTTTATTATAAAACGCAGACAAGGGAAATAACGGTTTAGACATATTCGAATTTCTCCATTGCATGTTCGAGGCGCTATTCAAATTTTATTGTTCACCTTTCCTTACGTTTTTTAGATGTTAAATGCAAATATTTCCGGACGCCATCTTTGAATTAAAATAAAAGTTTATTCCGCGTTTTTTCTCTTCATATTTATTAAGTAGCTATTTATCTAAAAAAGGTTTAATTGTGCGACTTAGCTTTTATATGCAAATTTTAAATCATTTTTAGTGAACAGTATTTTAGAAATAACTTTGAAATCAAATATAAATCTTTAAACTCTTAACATTATAATATTTATTTTATTACAATCCGCAGCCAGTAGGTTCTAAGATCGATATTGAAGACTTTTACAATAATTAACGGATTATCTAAATTATTCAAATTTTGCACAAACCTCAACTTCAGTGAATTCAAATATAAAATGGTAATCGGTGACCTTGTAAGAACAAATTGGAACTCTTTCACGTGTATTTACATATGTACATACAGCATAAGCAAATTAATACTCTCCATGATGTTTATCATAAATCTTTGGCTAATAGAAAACCTTCGGAAGGTGAGAAGAAGTAAAACATATATTTTTTATTTATTTCACAATAAAACTGGAAACAAATTGTCCATCAGAATAAATCAATGAAATTCACTATCTACCAAGTAAATCCAAGAAATTCTGGACTTGATTGAAACAACAGAGTAGTCCACGTCTATTTACCAGTCCACTAAATTTATCTAATTTGACCGAGAACCACGTAATTGTATTGCTGTCCTGTGATTGGTCAAAGATAACGTCTGCATTCCTAACATTTCATTAGCTGATTACGCGTATCCAATCAAATTCACTCTAACCATATATTACTAAATAATAACACTAATTTTAAATAGGACGTTTCAACCTATAACTAACTAGTTAATATATTGATTTAAGCCAAACGAAATAACTGTAATAACATTTCTATTGAAGAATCTATCTAACTAACAATACAACTTCAAATTGTTTGAAGTGATTATTAATAACATCTGACAATTTTATCTAATTATAGGTAAAAGTAATAAAATAATTTATATTCTATATAAATCATATATTTTATAAAGAAATTATATATATTATATAATCTGAAATGCAAATATTTTATTTTTTAAAAAACATGTATTTTACTTTCATCATTGACTATTCTTTTATTTTTGACCATAGATTTATAAAATAACACTTTGAATATGGCTGACCTACCTATTTTTTAATTCACGAATAAAGGGGATTCATTTTATAAATTCTATATTACTGTGAAAAATAGTTAATATGTGTGTAATTATTTTCAATTAATTGAAAATAAAAACTACTTGAAAGGTAAATAACTATATTTTCCTTTTCACGACTGCACCTCCAATTCTTTATCATTTCAACTTCAAAACATTATAATCATAACATTGTAAATCTTTACGATATTATTTATCAAAATTTTTTTTAATACAATGAAAACGGGAAAAAATAGCCTTTTTTTTTTGGTATTTATAAACTAAATTATTACGATTATAATGTTTTTAAAATATTAGCATTCTCTAAAATTAATTGTATTACAATATAAGTATTTATAATATATTTGAAAAGTGTATATAATGAGTTAAATAAAAAAGGTGTAAAAAATATAAACATATCTATTCGCTTCAAATTTTTAATACAAAGAGTGGTTAATTTTTAATATTCAACAAAGTAATTACATTTCAAGATAAATTAATACTATTTGACTAATGTTAATTGTTATCTAAGAGAATTATATTTACACCACGCTTTATTACTTTTAAAGCAAACAATGTTTTGTAAAAACCTTTCCAATAAAATAAGTAGCCAATTTAAATTTTATTTAGTCCACTTAAAATAACACGAATTTTAAAATATTAAATTTGACTTGACACTTGAAACTAAAATTCACAACAAAAGATATTTTAAAGTTAGGATTTATTTCAAATAATTTATATTCTAAAAAGAATATTTCAAACTCTCTATGGCTTTAAGAGGTAAATTTTTAACTTCATCTATTATTTATGATCCGCTTTTTAAATTTTGAAAGTATCGTTTGAGAAAAATTCCTCCATTTTAAATCACAGTGAAAGACGATACATTGTCTGCTCCATCCATTGGATGCACTTTATAATAATGTCACATAAAATTTAAAAACACGTGTATGCAATAAAAATAAATTTGTTTTATAATATAAACCTAGATTATTTTGCTTATTTTATTCTTTAATCTAATTTTACTTTCAAATACTTTATAGAATTATTATATATACCTCAAGATAGTGGATTTAAAATTCATGCAACAAATGTATTTTTGAAAATATAAAATAACCTTAAAAACACAGCCCAAATTTTTAAGAATTGGAAATATTTTTCAAATAATATGCAGATATATATTTCTAAAATGAAAATTCTTTATTTTTAAAATTTGTATATTTGCTTTAAATAAATGTTTTAGAGAATAAGGCGGAATTAAAGTTTGCTTTTATTAAAAAAAATAATCACCCTGTTTAGAATAATTCTCAACCTAAAATATTATATAATTATATAGATTTTTTACTTTTAAGACGACATTTTACACTTTGATAGAAATATTTTGTACTTTAATAACAACAATTATTTTTTCATATTGGTATACTCTGCCGGAAAAAAATATATATATTCGAAGAAAAATAAGGCGCTGTGATAATTCAGAAGATCCTTCATTACTTAAAAGATATTTCATAAACAATGAGGAAGGACAAGAGATTGAAGAAATTGAACAAGATAAATTTATATGTACATCAGCAGCTCACGTCTATCAGCGGCCTACCCTATCCAAGAACCGCTAGCCAACTAGCAAATAAGCAAATTAGGGCAGACAACATTAAAGCAATAATCAAATTTCAATAAGAGTATTACATCGTAGAAATATCCTTGAATTATCACACTTTTAACAGATATGATATTAAGTTGTAATAATTATTGGTAAATTTAAAATAGCTAAAATATATATATATATATATATTATATAATCTAAAAACTCAAATATTTCTATATTTTAAAAAATATATATTTTATTTTTATTCATTGATAATTTTACTTTTGTTATCATCGTTTTTAGTATGACTTTCAGTTTTGTTGTAAATATGCGTAGTTAACATATCTATCTTTTTGAATCACTAATATAGGATTAACTTTATAAATTCTATATAATGTGAAAATAACTAAGGTGTAATATTTCCTCAAGTAATTGAAAATAAAAGTTACTTGATGGTAAATAATTATCTTTTTCTTATCACGACTGCACCTCAACCCTTTATCTTATCGATCCTTTGTCTTTTCAACCCTTTATCTAACAACAAACAAATATTAATTCATAACCTATATATATAATAATATTTAATAAATATAATAAAATGAATATAAAACATATGCTATAATGCGGAGGTTTAAATATCAAAGTTTTGAATCGAAAATAGGTTATTTACCGTAAATAAAATATTTGTTATATATTTTACTAAGAATTATTTTAAATGTTAAAAATTTGGTATTTTACATTATATAAATGCAATTTCAAAATTATAAATGTTGATATTATTTTTTTTTTGTAATATTTCGTTGTAAGGCTACCAAATCTTTTTAAATATCAAAATATTCTGTATTATATTTTGAGATGTTGATATTATTCTATGAAATGTATTTTAAAAACTTTTAAATATGCTTCCTAGAAGTATTCTTCTTCTTCTTCTTTCTTATCTCCATTCAATCATATTAGGGTATCAAGTTGTGACCCTTGATGGTGTCTGTTTGACAACCATCATGACTGGGTGAAGTAGATTCCGTCTGCATTTGTCATTAAGATTGGGAGCATTACTCAGTGGCAGGCCGACTTAGCTCCAAAAGAAATGGCCGCCTCTGACATGAGGAACAGATGCCAGGTGCAGTCACTCCTAACATGGAGTACAAACGCTGCTCATCCTGTATCCCTGGATTAGGAGCTCTTACAGGGTACTATCAGTCCGGCCAGCTGAACCCAGGTTTTTTAGTGAGCTTGTTACTGCCTTCCCTCCTCCTTTTTCATCCGGGCTTGGGACCGACAAAGGCGAAATTATTCCTACAAGTTACATCATTTAATATACAAATTAAAATTTGTTCTTATTAGAATTAAGTAAGTGTTTATATATTGTGTTTAATCAGAATAGCCTTAACAAAAATGGTACTAAAATAATTTCGTTTAAAATAAAAGAGTTTTAATAAAATATTTTTATAAATAAAATATATCACTATTAAAAAGTTTGGAATTAAATCGAAAAAAATCGTTCAAAAATGGAAATGTTGTTATTAAAGCGTAAAATATTGTCAGAAAAGTGCAAAACATATATATATATCCTAGGAAATAAAATTAATATTTTAAAAATATAAAATACCAAAATAATTATTTATTTTACTTGAAAAAATAAATGTATATGTCAACAAAGAGAAATTAAACTAATATGATGCATTAGCGCGCCATCTATAATAAATAAATGTAACTATTTTTGAGGCGTATTTTTCTTTCTGAACAATTTCTCCTGCCCTTACTATAAAAATAAAATAATGGGAGGAACTGGCATATCAGTGGTGAACCTTCCCAGCAGCTCGCCAGTTTAATCTACCTTATCGCATTAGGCTGTTTTGCTTTAATACCTATGCTGAAACTGTACGTTTTAAAAATGCCTTTCGGAATAAAATATGCATATACGCTTTGATGATAGTATAGAAATACTGTAGATCAAACTGCAGTTTGAATTGAAATTTTTTTAATTCAACTTTAACACATAGCGTTAGTTCAACCTTACATCCTTTGACCATCAAGTTCGCGCATGCGTTTCGCCGACCAATTAGCAGCTGAAGGTGTACCTTGCCTTTAGCAACGCGTCAGTAAAGCATCGACAATCGCTAGCACAGAAAAATGGCGGCGAAAAGGAAGTGAACAGGTCCTGTATCATCTAAGAGCGCCTTGAAGAGAAGTAATAACCAGGAAAAATAAAACAGACACTGGACATCTCTCATATAAATATGTTTTACAAAAATTGAAACATATTATATATATATTCCTAAATGTATTGCTTATATTTTTTAGGTTATGCTGAAATTCGTGATTTCGACGTTTAAATTCAACACCTGGCTTTAAAAGATATATATATTTAGGTATAGTCTGTTATAATCAACATGTTAATTCTAAAAAAAAATGCTAATTTACGCAGTGAAGGTATATTTTGTAAATTAAAAAAATGTATTACATATAAACGCAGATACTTCAAAATCAAAGGTAAAAATATTCAATTAGACAGTACTTTACCTTACTATCTAGTATATATACGTAATTTAAAGTGTAATGGGGATGCGGGACTAATTTCTAATTTGCATATGTGTGTATGCAGATAGGATGGCCTTCCACATCAGCAGCCCTGCTCTGGCAGCCCTGGTTGTCGTTGCCTTCTGCGCCCCCTGGGAGAGTGATGCCGGCCCCGCGCTAGCAAGGGGTAACAAAATGTCCCCTGCCCCCCGTCCCTTGATATCCACCCAATATCTCTTCTCCCCCACAATCTATCTCCTTCTCAAACCACATGTTGGGCGCCATTTAAAATATACATTTCCTCAAAGTCATTTCCCCATCGGTAATTCTGAATATTCTCTCTAATATTAAGATGATCACATGTCAGAACTAACACATCTCCCTTTAAAAAGGAAAAATATCCATTTTCTTGATTTTCTTCATCACAAATGACTCAGATTGCTAATAATGGCTATACCTGAAATCTGAAAATGAAAATTTATCTATGTATTGAAAATCTCGAATATGTAGATAGGGGGAATATATGCAAATATATTTGAATTTCATTAATTTGAAATATAATTATGATGCACACTTTGATACTATATAGATAGATATTTAATAAAGGTACTTGTAATATATATATATGTGTGTGTGTGTGTGGGTGCTTTTGTTATGGGTATATTATATAGTTCCTGAAAGGCCTCAAATATATTCAAATATATGGCTTTTAGACGATTTAATTAAAGGAAATATAATCGTTTGCATTTACATTAGCTGAATTGCTTCTCCTAGAAAAAATGGCGCCCGAACATTTCTTGAAATCAACAGACGACAAATAAAATTCTTCTGATTGAAAATCAACCCTTTTCTATCTTATTCAATATAAATCATTCTATTTTATTATTGGGTGGATATTTCTAGTCATTTAGCCTTATTGTAATTTTAAAATAAGATTTTTTTTCTTAAATTGAGATATGAATTGAGAGCTGAAAATTATAAACAAGAAATATATTAGAAGACAAATTATTTATTTATTAAATATTTTTAATCTAGTCGACATATAAAATCATATTCGAAATGTATTCAAGTAATATAAAAACGCCATCAATTTTATATATAATTTAATATTTCAAAAATAGTTTTTTATAAAATATCTAACTAAATAATCTGTGCTGTTTACAAATTCATAATATCCAGATATCCTAAAATATATGTGAGGCTATATATAAAATGTCGTCTATAGAAATCGATAACTTTAATGCATTAAAACATTCTTAATTTGAAAATTATTCTATGAAAGAAAAATATGGAATAAGGATTTTCAAAAGAAATTGACTTTTATTTTTATGTTTTAAGTTTGAAAAAGGATTCAAATAATAAAAAAAAAGTTATAAATACTCTTTGAGATAATATTGAATTCATAAATTCCTTTCAAAGTATACTTGTCGCTAAAATATAGTTACCAAAAATACTTTTAAAAATTAAAGTACATATAGGGAGAGAGAGAGAAGAAGAAAAGTATTTATATATCCAATATTTGATAAAATTTGATACTATATTTCATATAGTATAGAACATCTTTATTTTCTAATTTATGCCTGCAGCATCTTAGTACACTTTTATTTTGTAGCAAATCTTTATTGTCTTAGTAAAGTCTGATACAGCATTTTTGTTGTTTTGCGAAACGCCAAAAAAGTGACAACAACAAAACAAAGATGATGATAACCTGCGTCTTGCAGATTAACATTTTCATAGAAACATATATATATATACATATTTATTGCTAGCTATATATCAATGCCTAAGAACTATGTTTATTTTAAATATTAGTTAATTTTATATAGAAGTTTATATATATCAGACATCTAAATACCTTTTTAAAAAAATGATTTCTCTTAAAATAAAACTTCAAATTAAGGATGGGAATAAATATTTCTCATAGATTTCTACAAAAAAAGGCTGAAATATACGTTCAAAAAAGGAAATTAAAGATTTATTTAATTGCTTTTATACAAATAAAATTGTATTCATGTTAAAATAAACATTAATTTACTCGATGCTAAGAATTTTAATTAAAATGTTTATCTAGAATAATTACTATATTTTAACTAAACATTTAAAGGATTTAATGTATGTGTTTAATTTAAAAATATAATTGCAAAAAATATTTTTCATTTCCACATATATTTAATAAAAAATGTTAAAATTAGAATGAATGTTTTTCCACACACAATAATTTAAATATAAAATTATATATATATATATTATTTTGAAAATACATCTACATATAAATCTTTTCAAATATTTATTTTGTAAACTTTAAAAATATACTATATAAAAATTATTTTAAATTCAATTTAAAGAAAAAACACACACATTAGATAACGTTAAAACTGATAGAGTATCGAAAAAAGAATTATATCCAAATAGTTTATTTGAGAAAAAAAAAGCAAAAGATTGCGTTGAAGGCTCGAGATGTCAGGCTTAAAGTAAAGCAAATTAAGATTGAATAGTTTGCTTTTTTAAAAGATATTCTAGTGTCTTTTGGGATTTAAACTGATAGAAAAGTTTCTAAAACAAAGCTTATATATAAAATATTGTGTAGTAGTTTGGTAATTTTAGTTTGAACATGTTTTTATCTGAGATAAAAAAATAACACAAGAATCTTATAAATAACTTTAAAATGGTTAATAGTGGTAGGTTTAAAGTATATATATTTTAGACACTTGAAAATTTTACTTCTTTCTTTAATTTCTCCACATAATATTTGATGGATATCAAATTAATCAATAACGATATTCTAAATCACACACACAATACAGCTGCATACATCAATACCTCGCTTTGCGTCGTTTCGTTTTGTGTTATTTTCGAAGTTGCGTCTCTGCTTAATTTTTACTGATTTTCACTGTACGTCGTTAGATTTTCGAAGTTGTGTTGTTTTAGATTCGAGTCTTCAATTTATTAATTTTTTTCCTAAAATATGGCAACGCCTTTGTTTTTGATTGCGCCTTCACATATTTTCACTTTTCGTCGTGTTTTTTTGGAACGTAACCCCGACGCAAAGCGAGGTATGGGTGTATATCTATTTTACGTTCAAAAATAATAAAGTATTCATATATTATTTATACTCTCACTTGTTATACCATTACATAAATTGACTAAAATAAACCCTTCGAGTTAAAATAGAAAAATAAAACGGAAATTGAAGAGGATAATCTTGTACGAATTTTATTAGCAAGCTTTCGGACGTCCTTCTACAGGCTTTTTCGATAACTAAACAAAATCTCGTCTCGTCTTTTGTTTAGTTATCGAAAAAGCCTGTAGAAGGACGTCCTAAAGCTTGCTAATAAAATTCGCACAAGATACACCTCTTCAATTTCCGTTTTCTATTACATATTAATATTCACACAAATCAGAGAAATATTCATACTTTAGTACCCTTTAATATAATCTCATTTACACTTAAAATAATACAATTCTTTCATTGGCCTTTTAAAACGAGAGTGGTGTACGTGGCTCGCATGTTTAAGTAAAATAACACAAATATCCTCGATAAAGATAGGCGAGTTGGCCCTCGAAATATTGGAGCAATAAAATAATCATAAATCCAATATAAGCATCTTTTTAAAGTATAATTATATGTACCTAAAGAGGCACCTCTCCCTTTAATTGTGCATCTGAACGATGGCATCACTCTAATAAAATATTTACTAATGATGATAAAGAATGAGCCACAACACCAGTTTTGGAAAATTCAGACAAAAGCCTGTATACAATGGTTTCGGGATTTGACCCTCATCAGTACAGGGGCGGCTTCGATTTCATAACATCCTATAAGAGGGGTTATGGAATCGGTCGAATTTACCAAACATGTGTTCAAGCTAGTAAAGTGGTAAGGCCACCCCAAATGAGTAATTTAGATTTGATTGTAAAGTTTTAATAGCAAAATATTCTTTCGGCCCTATTCAGAAATCAATCAATGTTAAAACGTTTCCAAAAAGAATCGAAAGCCATTAGAGGAACACACTAGACTGAAAAGTAAACATCCAAACAACCCGAAGTATTTTATAACAATAAATATGTTAAATAAACTTCATTGCGAACCAATCCCATAATCCGAAGTCCATCATACACCATCTGACTCCATGCCAGAACAATGTTTGCCTAAGTTCCATACAGCCATGGAGTAAAAAGGATGACAAGGATTCTCAAATCCGGTACCGTAACAGCAGGCAACTAAGAACACCCTCACATCACCAAGTCTATCTCCAACCCGGAAAAGAACTGATAAATAAATTCAATATAGTTTCTACCCATCCACCTACATTGGAGAAACAGGAAAACCGCTTTAAAAAGAGTAGCTCAAACCGGTCTTATAAAGTAATAGATCACTTACCTGATTAGTAGTTCTTGTCATCATAAATAGCCATATCCCAAACTGGAACTGTAATGGAATCATATACCATTCACATAAATCAGGAAATATTATTTCTGGAAAGATAGTCCTTCACATATAATTGATAAAGAGAGAGATAGGAAAATTCATACACGATCATCCCCCGGAAATACCAACAACTTTCCTACTTCAGCAGCAAAAGACGTTCGACCTATTGAAATATCACGTTTGTTTTGCTCTAAATAAATTGTTTCAATCAAATATAAAATAAAGCGTATTCCTAGGTATATATATAGTATATAAAATGGAATGTAATAAATATCCCATAGGTTAGAAATGGCAAGGAAGGGTACGGCCAAGAAGAAGACGTGTTGAAATGGAAATCCTTGTCCATAGCGACACCACCGGTCTGTGGCCTAATACTGACTATCTTTATCAAGTCTCCGGATATTTTTATAGCTAAGATTCTCCTACCGAGGTCAAAAGATCAAACCTTTTGGCCATGTTATCACGCTACTTCTTAGTTTCTTCAATTTTCCATTGACTTTATTGAATCCATACAAGCTACATATAAAGGAGCTATTCTAATTCACATATTATCTACATAAACGGCATAAATTGAAAGAAAAATAAACATTTCATAGGTTAGAAATGGCAATGAAGGCTACGGCTCAGAAGAAGACGTGTTGGCACGGTCCAAGAATGGAAATCCTTGTCAAAAGCAACGGAATCTTCTCTGTTACCTATTACCGACTATCTTAAACATGTTCCCAGGATCTCTTTATAACCCAAATGCGTCTACCGAGGTCAAAAAGTCGGACTTCTGAGTATCTCCGCTATGTAAAGTGTTATATTGGGCCAGGTTTTCACATCTACTTCTGAGTTTCTTCAATCTTCTTTTGACTTTATTGATTCCATACAAGTTACATATAAAGAGGATATTCTTATTTACATATTATATATATAAACACTAAAGTAGTTTATTTATAAACACAAGTGATATATCAAAATTAGAAAATATTTTGCGCCACATTTTCTTTTTTCAAATAAACTGATCTCTATACTTACTGCGAATAATAAATATTGGAAGGTCTTGGCAAATCAGTCGTTCATTATTGATGGCCTTGTCCATACATTTTTACATCGCAGTAAAGTTCGTCGTTTTATTTGTAACAAAATAAAATGGCGCAAAATAAATTCCCTTGGAAGATAGATCTGGCGTTATATATATACAGGGTGATCCAAAAGTCCCGCACAACTTTAAAAATTAATAACTCCGCGAATATTTGCGCTAGAACAATGCGGTAAACACCATTGTGTTCAGAATGCAATGGGATTTTTTATGGCAAATATTGAAAATTTCGAAATTGATTTTAGTTACAATTTCATTCCCTAGATGGCGCTGTACCAGAATCAGAAATTAAGCGGCCAAATTGTTTGATTAATTGAAAAATATAACTGATCGACACGTATTTTTCCTTTTTGTATACCAGGAAAGAATCCTAATAATATCAAATCGTTAATTAATAAAGCACCATTTCGCCAAAAGTTTGAAGAAATGGTTAACGATTTTTAAATACAATCTGAGATATGTAAAATAGGTATATGCAAATTAAAACATGTAGCAAAAAATATTTATATTTTTGATAGAGTTTTGTCAAATATATTGAATGTTTGAAAAACATAGCTGAATTCAATACACGATTTTTTGAAATGTTAATATAGTACCAAAAATTATGATGGTACTACTAATAGGATTTCTTGCTATAAGGAATGTGTAATTTCTTGAATAATTGGCGACACTCGACTATTTAACTGGAAATTTGTCATGATCCAACAAATGAAATATAGATGGGAGTGACAAAATACATTTGTCGTACTTTATTCCAAATATCCTATGGGCTTGTCAAATGTTATCATTGTTTATTATACTGTACACGATTTTTAAAAATGTATCCCCTCAAATAAATATAATTTTTAAATCAACCTTTTGCGTTGAAAAACGTGGTAGTAAAATCATTTTATATTATTTTTTTTTGCCCAAAATTTCTAAAGGTGGGGGGTTACAGAGAATATTCCTTATGCTATTTCTTTTAATGAGCGAAAAGCGATAAATTAAACATAAGGGGTAAAATTGTGTGTACAGTGTTATTCGAGAAGTTATAACACTTTGGTCTGCACGACATAATATAAAATGTGAGCAAATGACAAACAAAAATTACTGTTCACAAATAAAAAAGAGACAAGATATGAGGACAGAATTTATTTACCCATAACCCAACACAAAGAGCTTCAAAATATTGGTAGATAATATAATACATGGCAGCTTATATAACACATGAGGTAACTTGTCTCTTGGATGCCTTGTCTCTTGTATTAGATCACAATCCTTGCTCAATGTGGCGCCCTTCATTCTCAAACACCGCCTGCAGACGATAGATGACAGATTGGACAACATTAAATAACATATCTGTTGAAATTGATGAAACGTGCCGTCTGATAGAAGCCTTCAACATGGCCAATGTGGTAGGCCGGCATCGATAAACACGCGACTTAATGTACCCCCATATCCAAAAATCGCAAGGCGTCAAGTCTGGTGATCTTGAAGGCCACTGGTGTATAAAGTGGCGACTTATCACACGATCTTCACCGAACGTATCCTTCAGCAATTGTTTGGCACCGCGGGAGATATGAGGAGGTCCTCCATCTTGCATGAATGTTATTTCGCTCAGTGCTTGTCTGTCCTGCAATATGGGGATAACCTTTTCTCTCAAAAGTTGAACATAGCGTTCACCAGTTACAGAAACGGTTTTAAAAGTTCTTCCATTTATTTCTTCAAAGAAAAATGGCCCAATAATAAAAGAAGAAGTGAATCCACACCAAACTGTAACTCTGGGCTGATGAAGTGGCATTTCTGTAAAAATCCTAGGGTTTTCTGTTGCCCAAATGCGGCTGTTTTGAGTGTTGACTTCTCCATTTAGAGAAAGGTGAGCTTCATCTGTCCACAGAACATTCGACAGCCAGTTTTCATCAATATCAATTTGCCGGAAAACCCATGCAGCAAATTATTGACGCTTCTCAAAATCGCCGACTTTTAGCTCGTGAAATCTTTGAATTTTGTACGGGTATTTTTTAAGAAAAATTCTTAGAGCTCTCCAAACTGTTCCATACGAAATCCCCGTTTGTCGAGAAACTTGTCGAGCACTTACTTCTCCATACGTGGATAACGTTTCAATAGCTTCAACATTCTGCGAAACCGTAACAGCCACTGACTTGCGTGTCGATGGTCTTCCACTCCGAGGTTTTGCTTCCAGAGATCCAGTCTTCTCAAAATTCTTTATCATTCTCCTTAGAGAGTAGCAACTCATGGGTCCTTTACCTCTTCGAATACCTTTAAAGTTACGAAACGCTCGTAAAGCTTCAGTGGAAGATTCTGAATTGCAATAATAAAATTTCACCAAGAGTACTTTATCCTGTAGTGACGGCATCCCAGAGTAAAATAAATGATCAGGGATAGTTGAATTTTTCAAATGAATTAAAATAAACATAATCGATATATGGCTTCTGAAGCCAACTGTGCGGACGTGTTTGGCATCGCTTGTCTCGTACCGCGAATGGGATTTAATTCTGCATATCACAATATAGTATTAAAAGTAACTCCTAAAGTTTACCAAATTTTAAGAAAATGGGTAATGAGATATACACCGATTTTGAGCGATGTTCTACACAAGACAGAATATTTGTAAGACAATGCCAAAATTGTTTTGAATTTAATCCGAACCATAAAACAAAAGACTGCCAAAACATTAAAATATGTAAAATATGCGGTGTACAGGGTAGCCACAACTGTACTGAAGCGCCAAATTGTCACAATTTCTCTAAGCACCCTAAATTTGAAAACCTTTCTACAAACCATAAATCAAATTCAAGTGAATGCCCGATTCACAAATCACAAATAGACAAAATTATCCAAAGGACACAATATTCACAAATATACGAGGGAAATGATGTAGCAAATACAATTTAAAGCTTAAATAGATTAATATCCTATATGATTGAAAATGTGAGATGTATTCAACAAAATGTAAGAAAAAGTTTTACTGCGATAAGTAAACTACAGGCCAACACTAGAGATGACCCACCTTACAAGGACGAGTGGGTAACACCCTCGTTTCCAGACAGTCATGAACTGGAATCGAATCCCGCGTTAACATTTTTTTTTTTTTGATATGTGAATATCCTTCACCTGACATTCTTTTGATTCAAGAACCATATGTTTTACATGAAAATGTTATTTATGATATGGACTCTCAAATTATATGTTCGAATAAAACTGGGGAAAAATATACGGCAACTATAATTTTAAATAAAAATATAAAGTTCAGCAAAGAGGAAAAATTCACAAATTATTTTTGTACAACAATATCTATTTCTACAGTTAAAAAGCAAAATTAATTATTTCTAATTTCTACATTCATCCGAATATATTTAACCCTGTTCATCAAACATTCATTAGAAGTCTGCTCAAAACGTATATAAATCAACCTGTAATCCTTTGCGGTGATTTTAATTCAAGACCTACTATATGGTTTGTTATAAACTCTAATGGATATAGATTACAACCTATTATAGACGAATGTAACCTCTTTATACATAACCTGAAAAAACACCCACCTGCCGCGGAGAGTAAGTATAATTGATCTCACAATCTCGAATAAACACTCACTAAGTTTAATAAACAACTGGCATACCTCTGATTTGACTAATATTTCCGACCATGTTGCTGTTAAATTTGATATCAGGTTAAAGAATGGTCATTTATTCAATAATCAAATTTCCACTTTGAAAAAAAAATGCGAATTGGGCAAATTTTTCTAATAACATATCATTACAAGATACAAAAAACTGGGAATTGATATAAGCAGAGTGAAAGATGAGGAAGACATTGATGGGATAGTGAACGCACTCATGAATTTATTGAGAGAAGCAGCATATAAATCTTCGAAGGTTAAATCCCCCATTAATAAACATGTTTCCAGAATTGACTGGTGGACTAATGAACAGGAAATAATAAAAAATCATTTTCATTATATTAGAAACTAGTATTATCGTCATAAAACAATCAGTTACAATACATTTAAGTTGGCAAGAAACAAATACACTAATGCAATAAGAAAAGCTAAAAGAACTAACTGGCGAAACGTTATTGAAGAAAATTACACAGATAATCCATTTGGTAATGCTTATAAGTTCTTCAATAAATTAAGATCCTCAAATGTAAAGAATGGAATTCCCATAATTGACAATTCACCAGAATATCTAAAAGAGCAAACAATGACCATATTAATGGACGATTTAATTCCTGAAGACGATCCTAATTTGGACAATTTTCAACAACAAATAATTAGAACTTTTAAGCCACGATTGAATAATCCAAGCATTATTATTATCGAAGTAGAAGAAATAATGAATATCATTTCTAATTCTGATGTTTAAAAAGCTCCAGGTTTAGACAACATAAGTAACAATATTGTAGCGTAGAAATCAAGCCTTGAAATATCCTAAGATACAAAATAATTTATTGATGACGTCACAACGACGAGTCGACAATTATTAACAAGTCAGCAAAACTATCTACAGCTAGGGAATCTTAAGCAAGCAAGCAAAGAAATATTTTAAAGATGATTTCACAAATACAGAGTAATATATTTTTTTTTCTAATCTGTTGAGTATTTTCATTGAATTATATTAAATTAAATAATAAAATATTTCTTCGTCACAATATGATCAAATGTGCTTACCCAAAAATTAAGCATATGTTATGCAAACTATTTAATAAATGTATTCAAAAAGGGGTATTATCCGGAGAAATGGAAAATAGCAGCTCTAAAGATAATTCCTAAACCACATAAATCTAATTTAGAATCAACCAAAAGTTATCGACCTATCTCATTGATTTCAAATCTTTCAAAAATTTTCGAAAAAATTTTGAAAAATCGAATTTATGAATTTTATGAAAGTAATAATCTTTTGAGCTCCAGACAACATGGATTTGTCAAATAAAAATCAACGACAACGTGCTCGAATAAAATATTTATCGATCGAGGATCAACAGCGATACGACTTGGATATTCCAGATATAATTGAAAATTTGACTAAATATAAAATTACACTATTGAAGAAAAATACTAACCAAACATTTCAAAGTTTCTTTCCCGCTAATATTCCGAATTATTTTCGGGCAAATTTCCACAACTCTCAATTTATTACAAATCACGGAAATTTTAAAAACTTTTTAAAATTCATCAAAGCAGTGCAGGATTCAAGATGCTTCTGTGGATGTGAGGAACAAATTTCTATTCATCTGCTGCTAAATTGCCCCGTCTTCCAAGAGTATAGAGAGAGAAATAAGGATAACCCAGGCCCCTGGAGCGCAAGAAACGCCAACTGCCCGGGCTGTCAAGCTAACTAGTAGAAACCAGTTACTCTAGATTATATTTATATAGAGCCAATTGCAGAGCCGAACCAGCTGGTCAGGAAGTTCCATGCCTGCAGAGAACCCGGGAGTCCAGCCAACGAGACTGGGTCGAAGGAGGTCTTCCCAAGCAGCAGAGCTGTCTTCATTCTGTGTTGCATGAAAGCAGGGCATCTGAATAGAAGGTAGTCCACAGTCTGTTGTTCCTCCATACAATGTGGGCAAGATGGGTCTTCCCCAGGACGCCAGAGAACCAAGTCTGCCCGAACATGGCCATGTCCTGTAAGTAAGGTGGTGGTGACTTCTCCAGGACAGACCTTAGGGAGGAATTGGAGCAGCCGGTCTGGAGTATGGGCTATTCTCCTCAGGTGTCTGTTGTAGTGGTCCTGGCAATAAACCTCCGTCCATGCGTCTAGGGCTGCCGCGCGTGAGTGGTTACGGGCCAGGCTTCTAGGCAGAATGGAAAATGATGGCTCTAAGATCAAAACGGCCGCGTTCTTAGCAGCTCTGTCTGCTCTTTCCTTTCCGTCGATGCCGCAGTGTCCCGGCACCCAACACAGATTTACGTTTTGGTTGGTGTTCAGTGCGAGAATAATCTTAGCTACTAATGTCGATCGAACTGGACCTGACGTACATATGGCTGACAGAGCTTATCTGCAGTCCGACGCGATAGTGATCGCATTTCTTGAATAACCTTCCTTCACCAGACGGACCGCCCAGCGGATTGCCAGAAGTTCAGCCTGGAAGGCTGTGCAGTCGGGATGGAGCCGTAAGAGAACGGGCTGCTGATCTTCTGATGAGGGAACAATTGCAGCGCCCACCCCAGCCTCATTTTTTGATCCGTCTGTGAATATTATAGGTGTTGTTATCTCCTCGATGTTTAGACTGAAAGATAATTGACGTCTATCTGGAGGGTATGGCAAAGAAGCAGGGCCTGGTCTAGATTCAAAATTTCCTTCATTGATTTCCTTCAGGAACGCCGTACGAGACCTAACAATAATATCGAAAGGAGGGCTGCCGGTGATGGAGATGGCTGAGACTGTAGGTGTGTAAGGACCTCCTCTCAGTACACGTTTCGCAAAATTGCAGTGAAGGCTCCTAAGTTGCCTAATGCCTTCGCTGGAGAGAGCACGACCTCCCCATGCTGACGCTCCGTCCAGCTGAAAAGAAGATTCCAAATTTACCCTGTATGGTGTGGGTGAGTCGTGGGATTATTGATCTGCATCTACGTGTGATCTTGCGTAGGTGGGCGACAAATCCGCGGGTCTGGTAAAACTCCACTCCTAAGATTGTGACGGTCTTCTTGATGTTTAAAGGTTGACCAAGGACTCTAAGCCCTGTCTCGGAGTTGGGGTGGACATTACGCCATTGGAACAGGCAAGCTTGAGTCTTAATGGGGTTTATATTAAGACCATTTATCGTGCACCAAGATGTCAACCTCTCCAAGAAGGTGTTAGTGGCAGAGACCGGCAGCCGACTACGAACCTGAGTCATAAGGGTGAAGTCGTCCGCGTAAGCTATTAATCGGCTATCTATGATGGAGGGAAGGGTGAAGATGGTCCGAGCAACTATGTTCCACAGGAAAGGACTTGGCGCTGAACCCTGGGGAGTGCCGAGTTGGGAGGACGTACATTCTGTTGCTGTCCAAGCTGAGTAAGAAACCGTCCGGTCTTCCAAAAAGCTTTTTACTAAACAGGTAATAGACTCTGAACAATTTAGACGTTCAAGATTTTGTATGATTGCCGGCCTCCAAACAGTGTCGAAGGCCTAACTGATGTCCGAGCTGATGGCAAGAGTTTTCCTCCAGTGAGCTTGTCTTTCTTCAATTAATTGAGTGATACTCGCCAGTGCATCTTCCGCTGAACGACCATTTACGGTACCCAATACGGTTTTGTATTGATCTTCAAAGAACCATCCATGACGATCCGCGAGCCTCTGAAGTCGGGCCAGGATACATCTCTCAAATACTTTGGCCATAGTGTTCAATAAAGTAATAGGTCTGTATTTCTCCAGCTGACTGGTGGCTGAATTGGAGGATTTAGGCAGAAGTATGAGGCGGCCTTCTTTCCATTGACGGGGGAAGTGGCCCATACGAAGGCATTTGGCGATCAATTCGGCCAGCAGGAATTGCAAGGAAGGGCCGCCCAGGTCTAGGCATTTTGAACCAAGACCGTCAGGGCCCGGGGCTTTCCTTTTTCCACAGCGATGAATGGCTTGCAAAACTTCCCAGGGTTTGAATTCAGGTTCGTCTGAGTGCGCTGAAATTGCATTCCTTTGCGGGTGAGGTCTGGTGTCAGGTAGGAAAAAGTGATTTAACAGGGTCTGGCAAGTCTCATGAGGATTGTAAAGAGAGCCGTTATTATGTTTGAGAAGTGGCGGACCTCGGGGGGAGCCGCGGCCCCGGGCGATAAATCGATGTATGTCACTCCAGTATGCGGATGACACCTCCTTGCAGAGATTAAACCAGGATTTACTTTTAGCTTTCCGTATAGCCGCCTTCAGTCGATTATGGCACGCTCGGTATAAACCGCGGAAGAAGTTCCTAATAGAACACCGGACTTTCTGACTATAACGGCGGAGGGAGATAACCAACCTTCTGATCCGACTCAGTTCGGGGGTCCACCACGGCTTTGACGGTCTTGTAGTATTGGAGCGTCCCCCCATGGAAGAGTCACAAGCTGATTGCAGGATGGAAGTCAGAAGGAGGACCACCCTGTCAATATCTTCTGGGCTAGAGGCCTCGTTTAATAAGGTAGTTACACCATCAAATTATAGGGGCATTGCCCTTATAAGCAACTTGTCAAAACATTTTACATCCATATTAAAAAATAGACTAAGTAATTGGATTGAAAATAGAAAACTCATAGCGGAAAATCAGGCAGGATTCAGAAAGGGCTACTCGTGCAAAGACCATATCTTCACGCTTACGTCACTAATTCAAATGACATTAAACCGCAAAAGGAGGAAACTTTACACATTCTTTGTTGATCTTAAAAAGCGTTTGATACAGTTCCACATCTACTATTATGGAGAAAGCTTGCGCTTGTTGGTTTAAGTGGGCGATTTATCAAACTTATACAGAACTACTATGCTCAAATGATGACAGCGGTCAGATGGAGCGGCTCTTTTACAGAATTTATCAAAATACAATCAGGTGTTCTTCAGGGTGAACCTCTTTCACCGTATTTATTTGTTATTTTCAATAACGATCTGGTTGCTACGCTGGATGATTCTGACCTGCCAGGTATATACTTACCGGGCCATGGAACTATACACCTGCTCCTGTTCGCGGATGATATAGTCTTCCGTGGTGAATCCAAGATAAGTATCCAAATAAAGATTAATTTAATAAAAAATATTTTGAGGAAAATAGTTTAACTCTGAACCAATTCCAGTCTAAAATCGTAGCGTTTCGAAATGGAGGCCGCTTGGCTAGATCTGACGTTTGGTTTTGGGGCCAACAACCTTTGACAGTTACCTCAAAATATACGTATCTTGGCTACCCCTTAACAATCAAGAATCCAACTGCTTACGTGGCGCAGCACTTTAAAAGCAAAGCATTGATTGCTACAAACGCAGTATGGAGAATACTATCTAAGTCAAGAACCATATCGTTCGGAGCAGTGATGAAATTACTTGACTCCATAGTTTTATCCACGTTATTATACTCGGCCCCACTGTGGGCGACGAATCAGATAGGAGTTGTAAACCAGATCCAGGATATTTTTCTTTACATGAGGATTCAACCCAGGAGGATTTTGTCTCGTTATTGACCATGTCTAGGAATGTAGTCCAGATAGGTATATGGTCAGTGAAGGCCATCTCATCTAATAAACCTCTAGTGACATGGATAGCCAGTGAGCTGGATGCCAGAGTTACATCTATAGAAGAAGATAAAGGCCCATTTGACCAGGTCGAGTCCACAGGAGGTCCCAAGAAATGAAGATCATTGAAGCTGGCGAACTCTTCAAGATTAGCACCCCGGAAGTCCAACCTCGCACCGATGCCCCAGGTAGGAGAGTGGGCGTTAGTGTCCATACCCAGGATCACTGGAAGAGAGGCCCGTCTTATCGCATCTTCCAGAAGAGGGATGAAATCATCGGCAGCTCTAAGGCCGTGCCAGTAGGCCGAGTGCACCACGATGATGCTCTGCTCTAGACATATGGCTATGGAGGTTATGGCGGTGTCTGGGGTGGTTAGAGGGATGGGATGAAGGTTGCTACGTGCCACAATTCCCGAGGGGATGTAGGCGCCTGGGACAAAAAAAAATACCTGAAACCCACGTGTGGGCCAGAAGAAGTTAGTTGAGAGTTCTTGCAGGAGCACGATGTCGGCCTGTGTCGAATTTGCCAAATTTGCAATTTCAAGAATGACAGTTGGTGATTTTTTAGCGTTCACCTGCAGGACACGCAATGGCCTAGACATTGTTACTTGTTCGGGGTATTCTCTCTTTTACAAAGGGACAGGTAGATAATGTGGCAAAGTGGTTGTGGGAGCTCCATATTTTTTTTCTGCAGCGGCAGCAGCGGCTTTGGCTTGGCTCGACCGAGCATCGGATGCCCTCATGCTCTGCAGAGCCGCAGCGATAGCAGATTGGATGGGCAGCTGGACAGGCAGAAGCGCGGTGGCCGAAGCCACAGCAACGGAAGCATTGCTTTAAAGTATGACTGCGCTCATACCTGTGCACTAGACCCGCCACAGGAATACGTCCATGTTGACCGAGGATTTCGGCGACTTGGGTGTCCACTTCGATGAACACTGTACTACTGCTGTGTGCCGCATTATTCGATCGATGGACTACCCTGATTTCACGCTTTTCCAGGAGTGACTGCACGGAGTGGTTGGAGCGGAAGCTCTCGCATATCTCATCGTCCCGCACCTCCCCGTCCACTCTGAAGAGGCAGTATCTTGGTAGGATAACCGGGCACTCGGGGCAGCTTAGGCCCGTTGGCAGGGAGGTCAGCCCAGTGGCCAGCTACTTTGCCATTTGGGTTGTTTTGGGGTGGAAAACCACCTCGCCGCTGGTGTTGATGGACGCCACCACGTGTTTTGATGACGCTAGGGAAGGATGAATCTTTTGAATTTCCCTCAAAAATTCCCTTGGGTTGCTTTGGGGTTAGCCGACCTGACGACGACATGCGATTCAAAGGAAGGAGCCAGATTCACAAATGTGGATTTCGCTTTGGGTTTCGGAGGTGCAGGCTTTACCGGCTTGTCTTTCTCTGCCACTACCGAGGCGAAAGAGGTGGAGGGAATCGGGACGTTGGCTGTGGGATTGGGTCTTCCTAGACTGACTCCCTTGAAGGCGTCCTTAAGAAGAAGTTCTGCCTCTTGGACGAGAGTCAGTATCAGTCCTTTGGTGGCCATCTGTATTTTTTCGGGGGAGTCCAGGCTGGTGTCGGCAATGATCGCTTCGAAGGTTTGGCACTCAAAGTTGAACAAGTTCGCCGTGCTGTTGAATTTAAATTGGTGATGGGAAGACGGGAGGAGGTCTTCGTCCTCAGAACGCGGCCGCTTGTTGGCCTGCTGACTTCCTCCACCACCGCCATCATACTGGTTCAGCTCCATAAATAAAAACTATCAAAAAGCAAATCTACTCCAAAGAGAGTAAAAAAAGGCAGACCAGACAAAGAACATTATTCCGTTAACGAGATGAGGTGTGTATGGCTATTGGTTCGGCAAACAACAAATATCCAATTTATATACACATATATTTTTACATAATGAGGTTTTGAAAAATGCAAATAATCTTCATCTATTTACATGCACAACAATTTATTTTACCATCACTACAGCATAAATCACTCTTGGTGAAATTTTTTTATTGCAATTCAGAATCTGCCACTGAAGCTTTACAAGCGTTTCGTACCTTTAAAGGTATTCGAAGCGGTAAAGGACCCATGAGTTGCTACTCTCTAAGGCGAATGATAAAAACTTTGGAGAAGACTGGATCTCTGGAAGCAAAATCTCGGAGTGGAAGACCATCGACATGCAAGTCAGGGGTTGCTACGGTTTCGCAGAATGTTGAAGCTATTGAAACGTTATCCACGTATGGAGAAGTAAGTGCTCGACAAACGGGGATTTGGTATGGAACAGTTTGGAGAGCACTAAGAATTTGTCTTAAAAAATACCCGTAAAAAAATTCAAAGACTTCACGAGCTAAAAGTCGGCGATTTTGAGAAGCGTCAAGAATTCGCTTCATGGGTTTTCCGGTAAATTGATATTGATGTAAACTGGCTGTTGAATATTCTGTGGACAGATGAAGCTCAATTTTCTCTGAACGGAGAAGTTAACACTCAAAACAGCCGCATTTGGGCAACAGAAAACCCTAGGATTTTTACAGAAATGCCACTTCATCAGCCCAGAGTTATAGTTTGGTGTGGGGGTCACTTCTTCTTTTATTATTGGGCCATTTTTCTTTGAAGAAATAAATGGAAGAATATTTAAAACCGTTTCTGTAACTGGTGAACGTTATGTTCAACTTTTGAGAGAAAAGGTTATCCCCATATTGCAGGACAGACAAGCACTGAGCGAAATAACATTCATGCAAGATGGAGAACCTCCTCATATCTCCCGCGGTGCCAAACAATTGCTGAAGGATACGTTCGGTGAAGATCGTGTGATAAGTCGCCACTTTATACACCAGTGGCCTTCAAGATCACCAGACTTGACGCCTTGCGATTTTTGGATATGGGGGTACATTAAGTCGCGTGTTTATCGATGCCGGCCTACCACATTGGCCATGTTGAAGGCTTCTATCAGACGGCACGTTTCATCAATTTCAACAGATATGTTATTTAATGTTGTCCAATCTGTCATCTATCGTCTGCAGGCGGTGTTTGAGAATGAAGGGCGCCACATTGAGCAAGGATTGTGATCTAATACAAGAGACAAGGCTTCCAAGAGACAAGTTACCTCATGTGTTATATAAGCTGCCATGTATTATATTATCTACCAATATTTTGAAGCTCTTTGTGTTGGGTTATGGGTAAATAAATTCTGTCCTCATATCTTGTCTCTTTTTTATTTGTGAACAGTAATTTTTGTTTGTCATTTGCTCACATTTTATATTATGTCGTGCAGACCAAAGTGTTATAACTTCTCGAATAACACTGTACACACAATTTTACCCCTTATGTTTAATTTATCGCTTTTCGCTCATTAAAAGAAATAGCATAAGGAATATTCTCTGTAACCCCCCACCTTTAGAAATTTTGGGCAAAAAAAATAATACAAAATGATTTTACTACCACGTTTTTCAACGCAAAAGGTTGAATTAAAAATTATATTTATTTGAGGGGATACATTTTTAAAAATCGTGTACAGTATAATAAACAATGATAACATTTGACAAGCCCATAGGATATTTGGAATAAAGTACGACAAATGTATTTTGTCACTCCCATCTATATTTCATTTGTTGGATCATGACAAATTTCCAGTTAAATAGTCGAGTGTCGCCAATTATTCAAGAAATTACACATTCCTTATAGCAAGAAATCCTATTAGTAGTACCATCATAAATTTTGGTACTATATTAACATTTCAAAAAATCGTGTATTGAATTCAGCTATGTTTTTCAAACATTCAATATATTTGACAAAACTCTATCAAAAATATAAATATTTTTTGCTACATGTTTTAATTTGCATATACCTATTTTACATATCTCAGATTGTATTTAAAAATCGTTAACCATTTCTTCAAACTTTTGGCGAAATGGTGCTTTATTAATTAACGATTTGATATTATTAGGATTCTTTCCTGGTATACAAAAAGGAAAAATACGTGTCGATCAGTTATATTTTTCAATTAATCAAACAATTTGGCCGCTGAATTTCTGATTCTGGTACAGCGCCATCTAGGGAATGAAATTGTAACTAAAATCAATTTCGAAATTTTCAATATTTGCCATAAAAAATCCCATTGCATTCTGAACACAATGGTGTTTACCGCATTGCTCTAGCGCAAATATTCGCGGAGTTATTAATTTTTAAAGTTGTGCGGGACTTTTGGATCACCCTGTATATATATAGGGGTCACTATATTCGACAAGAATAAATTTGGAGAATTTCCTCATTAATATAAATGCAGACATAGACAACCTAAATTAGTTAATATTCATCATATTTTAAATTACATTATTTTATAATTAGTATGATTATTTATTTTTTTATTTGATTAATTCTATTTTAACTCTGTTGAGAGTTAATTTCATTATATATATATCGGAAATGAATAATTTTAAAAATATTTCTAATTCAATTAACAAAACGTAATCTAATAAACATGTTAATCAAAATAAATTATTCAATATTTAATTAATACTAGAAATTTTAATATATCTAATTAGGAAATGTGTGTTCAAAATATAGGACACCTATTTTTATATATTAATGTGATATAATTTGCTACTTCCTTTCATTTCTTTATATTATTTACATATGTAGAATTTCCTTCTAACTTGTCCTCTCATAGAAGTTGATAGACGACAATTATTTTTCAACAAATTTCTCTATATAGATCCTGTATACCGTGATTTACCATTAATAATAACTTTGAATAATTAACGCATATTTCGGATCAAATTATTTATTATAACTTCCAATAATTCAATGAGGCTGTTTGCCTATCTTCCTCGGGGATTCTAACCCTGTAACCCTGCGTCATAAATCTAAATAAAATAACCTTATATCGAAATAAGAATTGAAAAAAAATAGGAAGAACCATATACGGCCCACTAAGTAAGGGGAATATTTGTCGGGAAATATTTTAAGTTTATGATTATATTGACCACACACACACACACACACAAAAGCACGGTAAAGGTAATGGTAAATAGAAAATTATGAAATAAATAGAAATTTTGGATATGGAGAAAACCAGAAACACCTTTGACATAAAGGTTAAAAAACCAGTGGTTAAAACAAAATATGTAATAGTTTGCTACAATATATATACAATAATTGTTTTGAATGGTGTAATGGCTGAGAGAAAATGGAAGAAAGAACAAGAACTTCGACATAATTGATCATATCATGGTGTAGGTGATATCCCCAAATAAATTAGATTGTCAAAATCAGAAGGAAATGGATAGTTGACCAAACTTCATATGGGGGTTGGCTTTGCTGAAGAACATATCAGCTTTTTTTAAATACTGAAATATAAACTCCTAGAATCCCCGAGGAAGATATTCTAACCCTGTAAACATGCACGTGATGCACGAGTGGATGATTTTTTTACAGGGTTAGAATCCCCGTAGAAGATAGACGAACAGCCTTATCGAAATATTGGAATTTATAAATAGAAGTATTCTTGTGTTTGTTTCCATGTTTTCCTTAGATATAAATCATGGACCTTTGTAGAATCAACACCTTCAGAAAGGCAGCTTTGAGGAATATCACATACATATATATTCATTCTTCCATTTCGGTATAACAATGTAAATATATTTACATATTGATCAAATGAATAGAATCGATTCTTCTTAAGTACTTGTGGAACTCTTCAATGTTTTTTATAACCAACTGTTTTTATCAATTGCAAAAATAGAACGTAGTCCCTAAAGTTTTTTTCAGTTTGATCCAATTAAAACGGTTAAATAGTCATTAGCATTTTTTCACTTTTGCATTAAAAAATTGTGGATAAAAACTAAAGTTTTAAACTTTGTTGAAGTTCATCCTAAGTAGGTTTTAGCTGGATGAAAGTTACACAGCGACTCTACATAAAAAGTTCATAATCTTTTATTTTCTTCACTATATCAAGAGTATATTTCTTTTCTTCTGTAATTCTTTTTTGATAAGTTGATGATTTAGAATTTTTTTTATTAGAGCTAATTTTATTCTCATTGGCTAAAAAGACACGGAAAGTAAATGTTGAGAAATATAGTGCTATCCATAGATGAAAATATGAGCATTAATGAGGTGTAGTTTGGAATTGATTGAAATGTTTTTATTAAAAACAAATTTAAACCTTATATTTTGAAAGGCCGAACGTCTCTTTGTTCAGAAATTGTTCATCACAAGTCCAATTTGGCAGCATTACCTAAAATAAAAATGGGGGAAGGTCAATCTTACCCAGATTGAAAATAGAGATTCACCAGTTGTGTTTGCACAAGTTGTGGAAATGCTATTTAACAAAAATGGCATAAATATATATTTTATTTTGCTTATCAAAAATGACTGGTCATCAAAATAAAAAAAAAAAATAGATAAAAAGGGTGATAATCAAATTGGCCAAAAAGTTAGATATATTTAAAAATAGAAATAAAAAACCAAGTGATTTAAGATAAATATACATACAGACAAATAATGTAGAGAGCAAAATAACTAGGGTTGGAAAGGCAAATTTTTTTCAAACAAAGTTTACAAATACTTATCTAAGCTTCTGTTTATAAAAACAAATCTTGTTTTCAATTCTGTCGATAAATCCGATCATGAGTTATTGTAGAATTCTTCACTTGAGATAATTATCCGGATCAATTCTTCAGTTCCATAACAGGAAACTATATCGCAACCCACTTAATTGGTGCGCAATTCTATAACCACTCTCTTCTCTTTATCTTCTTTGTTTTTTGATCACGTGGCTACTCATTCCTTCTGAGGCAGGGAGCTCATATTTCCCCGAGCCTATACACCAGTGCTGCCGGTTGTCCTTTCTTCTTTTTTCTCCCCGTCACCGCGCATAGGTGCTCGCGCATGGGATGGGGGGGCGATGTCTTGTTTGTTTACAAATTTTGCTCCTTCCCTTCTTTATTCCTTTCCACCCATTAAGAAAAAGAGGCAACAAAATAAAATAAAAATATATATACATAATAATAATAGGGGAAATCTATAAAGTCAAGACAGCAAGACACGTATATAACTCACTCGTGTAAATCTGCTTAAAAAAGATAGAAAATTTCATCTACACAAAAAATTTCGTTCATATATTATTTAAAATACACTTTTTGACCAAGGTACCTTTCGTTATTGGTCGCAGAATCTTTATATATAAACGTTAATTTTTCCATAATACAAATAACTCGTACAAATAGCTTGTAGCTTATACAAATTGCTTGTGTTTTTTATTGCTGTGTAAGACATTTCAAACCGTTTGAGAATGCTTGGTACATTAGTGGCATAACCTATCTCAGTAGTTTACCAATAATAATGAGATCAACGATGAACTAAATCCTTCCAGCTTTATTATTTTCTTTCAAATCAGTAAGGTTTGGTATAGGCATTGCATTTATAAATGAAATCTCACCCTTCATATAGCGTCACAATTTTATTAAATGATGTGTTAATACCTAATCGATTCTTATAAGCATATAGTTATAGTAGATTAGTTATATAAGTTATTACTTATAACATATATATATAAAGATACGCAGCCCTTGATGCTTTATTTTATTCATTTATAAATTGTACGGGGGGTTTTCAATCGTTATTAAGATACATATATATATATACAATATATATACATACATATACATGTGACAATATAGTGGTAAATGTGGTGAGGAGAGAAATAATCACACGACGAGTTGTTAGAGCAATCATCCAGGCAGCCAGCCGAGAGAGAGCGAGCGAGACGTTATCAGCTGAACGACTGTTTTTTTTCCTGTGTACACAACCGGGGGGCTAACCAGGATAGTCGCCAGGTGGTGACGCCCCCCCCCCCCCCCCTCAGGAATGTGGCCAAAAATGGTCGTAAGTTAGTTGTCTAAAGTGTCTCGCTTTAGCTGCCCAGCTCTCTCTCGTTGGCTGTTGGTTTGTTTTATTAATCCTGGAAGAGCATATATTATGACATACATACATACATATACATATATATGGCGCTCTGCCTTCTGAAAAGCACATGTGCTCCTGGTCAGGATATGCCTTTTTTTATTTTTAATACATATATATATAAAGAGGTCCAAACATCAGAATGACAAAAGAGGCAAATATATTTTGATTCAATTAAAAATGATCAAATATGATGATAGAAACAAATAGATTAGAAAATTAATATAGCAAATGTGTTCATAATTATAATAGAAAGAGAGATTTAGTTATAATAATGGCGTCTAGTTTTTGACGGGAGAGGCGACCTTTGTCTCTTTAGATCAACATCCTCCCGGGAAAATTTCCATCTATATTTTAGTTATAATATTTATCAAATATAATTGTCAACAATAAGAATAGAAGTCCAAACATCAGAATGATTGAAGAGGCAAACTTATTTTGATTCAATTAAAAATGATCAAATATCGTGATAGAACCACATAGATTAGAAAATCGATAGTGTTAATTATATACATTGTGACAAAATTGTAGGAATGAAGACATTCCGACTAGCAACTTACATCCATTTTCTGGCCGAGCTGTGTTTTCTTTTCAATAATAATGATAATTTCAATGAATGATAATCATAAAACCTTCTAATTGTTAGGAATCAGAGAAAAGAAACTAAATAATTATAACTTTATGATCATTTTTTATTATTATGAATCCTTTTTCAAACTTTTTTAAAGTTACTATAGAGTTTTTTTTATAATAATTGTTATAATTATTAATAATATATATAGAAATAATTTAGGGGAATAAGATATTCATATGCATAAAACGAGTACCTCTTTTACTTTTAAAAATTCATAAGGACAACGTATTTTACGATATACATTCTAGGAAAAGGTATTTATATATTGCTCTGAATGTGCCACAATAGATACATACGAGTTTATAGCATCTCATTGTCAGACTCGATTGATAACTTCTCTTACATAGGATGTTGTTAAACTGAAGCTGAACCTATATTGACACCTTCCATAGGACTAATCTTGTTCCAAGATCACTTTATTAGGTACCTCTCAAAAAAAAGAAACTTAATTTATGATAATTGCATCATATTTTATATAATATTATGATAATTGCAAAAGAATAAAACAGTTTAATATTTTAATCATATATTGAATATGATGCTTATATTGAAGTTTATAGGCCAAATATGTATATAGGAATTGACATCTTTAATATTTTCTTTTTTCTAGATATTCTAGCTAGTCTATATATGTGTAGCTATATGTATTCGTATGCTTTTATATATCATCGTTAATATTATATTATGTTAAACGCCTAAATAAATATTCTTTAAAAATATATAATAAAATATATATATATTTTTGAAAACTGAGCAATCCATATATTCAATTATTTAAAAATGCTTATTTTGGATCACATATTTTATTTTCCAATATTTCGTATGGCAACACGCCAACTTCTTCGGGGAACAAGATTGTTTTGAGATGCTCGCGTATCAATTCACGAGTATGTACAACTGCAGTAAAATTAGTGAATTGATGCTCAAGCATCTCAAAACAATCTTGTTCCCCGAATAAGTTTGGCGAGTAGCCATACAAAATATTGGAAAATAAAAAATATATGATCCAAAATAAGCATTTTTAAATAATATATATATTTCGCTTTTCAATTTAAGAAGTGAAAGCTAATGTTATATATATTCATTAATACACATGTTTAGGATAATTATTATTCTGACATTTTGGCAACATATTAAGGTTCTTACTGTGATGGAAAAATTAGGAGTGAGTTGGCTCTTCAGTAGTGCCAGCGGTTTTGCCAGTCCAATCTACTGATAGACCATCCCTCACTCTTCTTTCCTTTCCATTACAATAAGAAGTTGATTCATTTTCGTTAGTGGTGGAAATTCCAGATATTTATACGATAGAATACTCTTGTGATTTGCATAGCATTGTAGTGTTGTCTATGTTAATTGACATATCTGCATATATAACACAGCTTTGTTGGATTGTTGTAGTTGGCTAGCGGTTATTGGGTAGGGCAGGCCGACGTGAGCTGCTGATGTACCTATAATTTGATCTTCTTGTCCTTCTTTTATACTTTTATATCTTTAAGTAAAAAAGGATCTTTCTTTTCTACAAATCTATAAGTTTTCCCCAACAGGTTATGGGCCCAGCACACTTCCACTGCACAAAGTTAATCTCTAAAAGTTGCCATATACTAATATTTTAAAGACAATATGAAAATATTTATCATTTAAAAAAGGCTAAAGTAGTATTTTATTTCTTATAAGATTGAAAATGTGAATGAATATAAAAATATATAAAAATACATTAAAAAATACAAATTGAATTTATCCTATTTAAATATAGTAAAGGCGTTTTATATAAATATATTAACGATGATATATTAAACTGAAATTTTCTTATTATCGGGAAAGTCTGAAATACGTGCAAACATGAATTTTAGCAAGGTTGTAATGCATATATTGGATTTGTATAAATCATTTCGTACAACCCTATCTTTCTAATTTATCAGGATATATACTAATCTATAATATATATTATTCGAGAGTTTGAATATATATAATGAAAAATATAGATTTTAAAAGTTATACCTCTACCAATTACGCGGAGAATATTTAAATTTAGAAAGGCCACGAACTCTCTTGAGGCAACCAAGTGAATACATTGGTAAACATTGGACACTTAGCTTGTTTCAATCTAGTTAGGAAATCATGTAGAATGAGTTAAGAACCATTTAAAGCCATGTATATTAGATTTGTTTACAGAACCTTGCTAAATTTTATTTAAGGGTATTTATAGCTTAGAACCTATATGTATATCTAACTGTTAACTTGTGTGTTATGCTATGTTAGTTAGGGATGCCCCCCCTTTACCCCCCTCCACTAACATTGCACTTACAATACTGTGACCTACCATTTTGGGTTGGTCTGCTACCCCCTAGGCATGAGATCTCCGGGGAAACTGACTGACAGAACGCTCAAAAGTTTCTTCTCCCTATTCAGGCTAGGCACTGGCCTGGACATACCAGCTGACCATTTGCCACTGTACGACCCTTCCTTTAAAAGAGCCAGATATCCATCTTCTTCAAGGCATCATGTAATCGGATCCGAATTTTTAGGAAAAAGAATGGGCTCGGAATTCCTCGGCAAAAGAATGGGTTCTGAGTTCCTCGGCAAAAGAATGGGATCGGAATTTCTTGGAAAAAGAATGGGGTCGGAATTCCTGGGAAAGAGATCCCCTGTTGAATTTGTGGATATCCCCAAGAACGTGGACCCTGAAGAATTCCTGGAAAGTAAAATGGCTGCCTTCGGAAAGTCTCTGTCGGGAGAGTACAATGGCAGAATGAGCGAGGATGATGACAGCTACCTGGAGAAGAGAATGGGCTCAGAATTCCTGGGAAAGAGGATGGGCTCCGAGTTCTTGGGACGGCGCCGAAGAAGAAGCCCAGCTTCTGACCCCTCCCAGAGTTAAACCATCCCAAGTAGGTCAAAACTAAACTCTAAAACTAAACCAAAGCCAGTAATAAAGCATTTACTAAAATTTAAAATAAAGATTGTATCAAATGAGTAAGCCATATGTCTATATATATATATATTAAATAAATTCGAACATATAATTCTATACTAATTATTCTTAATGTCGTGATATTTAATTTTTTGCAATAGCTCTCATTTTTCAAGAAGAGATAATGCGATCAACCCTATTTCAATTTATTTCTCTTCTTGAAAATACAAATTACAGAAAGCTATAAATACCATGATAATATAATAGCTATCTATGAAATATATATTTTCACTTTAAAAGTTTCAACAAGGTAAAATTTTACTCTACTTAACTATCTTTCAAAACATTGAGGATAGCATCACCCAATCGAACTTCTTTGTAAACTGGGAGATTCAATCAAATATATTTGTGCCAAGAAAGATTCTTCAGACAAAGATAAGGTTAGGTGAAGCTGTGGCATTGGTATATAATACCTAAATAATAATATATAGCTTTTAAATTATTACAAATTTTATTACCCGCTGATAATACCCAATTAATTTTAAAATCAATTTTATATTCAGTAAAAAAAAAACTAAAATTGTTTAAGCCACACATTCCAAAAATAATTATTTATAAAAATATATGGAAAACTTATTATTTTCAAGCTAAGATACTTAATCATTTTTAGAACAAATCAATAGATAGAGCATTGAACATTTTAAAATATTCTAAAAATTTACAATAGGTAAAACAATGTAAACGCTTTCTTAAATTTGCAGCGAAAATTCGATGACATTTTAAAATGCTAACAAATATGTCAGTAACATCTATATAGGTATGATGACACCAATATAAATTTTATTTTTAAAATAAGAAACGGCTCCGCTTCAAAGAATTCCAAATAAATTCCTTTCACTGAATAAACTGAGGTAGGAATCAATGATCTTTAAATTAAATTTGGTGTTGCCAGATTGTTCGTTCTGACAGCAATATTTATTCATTTCTCGCTTTGACAAATTAATTTGACAATTCTCGACTTTATTATTGCACCATTTTAAATTGAAGGGCAAATTTACTCTTTGACTAATGACATATTGTTTTGAGGAATGTTGGCATTTAGATTGACCTCGAAATTTTATTGACATTGGCACGAATCAGAACCTTATATAATCCCGGTTTTATATAACATTAGTCTTCTTTGAAATTTTAGTAATTTCTATGTTTACAAAAGTTTATTAATCAATAATCTCAGTTTTATTAATATATTTTATTGAAAGAGATTTTTCGGATATTACTCTTTATCAACCTGTAGTAAAAATAAATGGAAGTAACAATGGAGTATGAAACATATGCAAATAGAAAATGCAAATTTATTAAAAAAAGATAGTAAAAATTATGAAAAAAATTGGGTTGGCCAAATATCAGGGAACAGATTAAATCAATGAATAGTTGATTTCTGTTTCACCAGATGGCGCTCTGCCTTCTGAAAAGCACATGTGCTCCTGGTCAGGATATGCCCACTTTGTTTTTAGTAAAAATAGGCGTAAAATATATATATATATTTATTTATTTTTATTTATTTATTGTTACAAAAGCACGAAGTCCAAAGGACTATTGTGCTGTGCTAGTATTATTTACATATATATGATTAATTATTTACACGATGGATTAGTATTGTTTTGTAAATTATTGTACAAATAGTTCTAAACTTAACAAAGTTCTCATAAGATTTTTTTTTTATTTTTTTTTTTTATTTTATTGTTACAAAAGCACGAAGTCCAAAGGACTATTGTGCTGTGCTAGTATTATTTATATATATATGATTAATTATTTACACGATGGATTAGTATTGTTTTGTAAATTATTGTACAAATAGTTCTAAACTTAACAAAGTTCTCATAAGATAGAGTATATACACAAAGAGAATTTGGTAATGTTTCAAAGTATCTACATACAATTTGATTAGTCAGAGGGCAAGATAAAAGAAGATGCTCTGGTGATTCAACATCTAAGCGGCATTCACATGTTGGATCATTGATAGCATTCAGTTTGAATAGGAAACTTAAGAAGGGTCCTTTGCCAGTTAAGAATAAAGTAGTGAATTTATCAGAAGAAATGAAATTTGGGACAGCAATTGGAAAAAATTTCTTGAACAGTTCATTAGATTGAGAAAGATAAAACTTAAATTTTAGATCCAGATATAGTTTGTTTAATTCTTTTTGAAGGGGTTTTTTGAGTGTTCGATCTGTGAGAGAATTTGTCATATTATACTTTGTTTGTAATAATTCAAGATAATCGGACAGTAAAGGGGTTTTCGCTAGTATATGTGTGATGTAAGAAGATGAAGTCCTATAAGCATGAATGCATCTAATAAGAATTTGATATTGTATAGAATTCAACTTGGATCTTTTTGCTGCAGTGATAAAAGGAAACCAAATATTTGATGCATAGCTTATTGTAGAGCGTATCATAGCTTTATATAAGATCAATCTACGCCGAGTATCAATGCCCCAAGTACGTGCACATAATGAGAATAATATATTCTTAAGTTTCGTAGCTTTCATAATTATATTGTCAACATGTGTTCCAAAATTAATCTTATTCCTTTGTCTATGATTTTTAAAAATAACTCCCAAAATTTTAACAGTTTCTGATGGTTGAATTATTTTTCCATCAAAATTAATGGGCAATTTTTCATAGTTATGTAGATAGAGTATACCTGTTTTGCTTGGACTTAGTGAAAGTTTTACCTTTTCACACCATGCTTTGATTTTTACCAAACATTTGGTAATATTATACTGAAGATCATAGATGTTTGAACTCCATACCACAAATGTCACATCGTCCGCGAAAGCAATTACTCTAGCAAAACTTTCGTTAAAAGATAAGTTGAAATCATTAAGTAATATATTCCAAAGAATAGGAGAAATAATACCACCCTGGGGACATCCCTTATTTATCTTTTTTATACACTTTACATTAGTATATTTAAACTCTACACTCCGGTCTTCAAAGTAAGAATTAATTATTTTTATTAGTACCGCTGGAAAATTTGCCTTGTCCAATTGTTGAAGAATTGCCGGATGCCATGCGTTGTCGAAAGCTCCGCTGATGTCCACTGTTACTATTGCCGTATTTTCTGTTTCTCTTTTCAGAAGACTTAATTTAGTTATTTCTTGTAAAGCAGAGATTGTTGATTTTTCTTGTGTAAATCCATGTTGAGCAGGATGCATAACATTATTACTATTAATATGATTTAAAAGTTCAATATGAATTAGACTTTCAAAAATTTTACCTAAATTAAATAATTTTTACCTAAATCTCATAAGATAGAGTATATACACAAAGAGAATTTGGTAATGTTTCAAAGTATCTACATACAATTTGATTAGTCAGAGGGCAAGATAAAAGAAGATGCTCTGGTGATTCAACATCTAAGCGGCATTCACACGTTGGATCATTGATAGCATTCAGTTTGAACAGGAAACTTAAGAAGGGTCCTTTGCCAGTTAAGAATAAAGTAGTGAATTTATCAGAAGAAATGAAATTTGGGACAGCAATTGGAAAGAATTTCTTGAACAGTTCATTAGATTGAGAAAGATAAAACTTAAATTTTAGATCCAGATATAGTTTGTTTAATTCTTTTTGAAGGGGTTTTTTGAGTGTTCGATCTGTGAGAGAATTTGTCATATTATACTTTGTTTGTAATAATTCAAGATAATCGGACAGTAAAGGGGTTTTCGCTAGTATATGTGTGATGTAAGAAGATGAAGTCCTATAAGCATGAATGCATCTAATAAGAATTTGATATTGTATAGAATTCAACTTGGATCTTTTTGCTGCAGTGATAAAAGGAAACCAAATATTTGATGCATAGCTTATTGTAGAGCGTATCATAGCTTTATATAAGATCAATCTACGTCGAGTATCAATGCCCCAAGTACGTGCACATAATGAGAATAATATATTCTTAAGTTTCGTAGCTTTCATAATTATATTGTCAACATGTGTTCCAAAATTAATCTTATTCCTTTGTCTATGATTTTTAAAAATAACTCCCAAAATTTTAACAGTTTCTGATGGTTGAATTATTTTTCCATCAAAATTAATGGGCAATTTTTCATAGTTATGTAGATAGAGTATACCTGTTTTGTTTGGACTTAGTGAAAGTTTTACCTTTTCACACCAGGCTTTGATTTTTATTAAACATTTGGTAATATTATACTGAAGATCATAGATGTTTGAGCTCCATACCACAAATGTCACATCGTCCGCGAAAGCAATTACTCTAGCAAAACTTTCGTTAAAAGATAAGTTGAAATCATTAAGTAATATATTCCAAAGAATAGTAGAAATAATACCACCCTGGGGACATCCCTTATTTATCTTTTTTATACACTTTACATTAGTATATTTAAACTCTACACTCCGGTCTTCAAAGTAAGAATTAATTATTTTTATAAGTACCGCTGGAAAATTTGCCTTGTCCAATTGTTGGAGAATTGCCGGATGCCATGCGTTGTCGAAAGCTCCGCTGATGTCCACTGTTACTATTGCCGTATTTTCTGTTTCTCTTTTCAGAAGACTTAATTTAGTTATTTCTTGTAAAGCAGCGATTGTTGATTTTTCTTGTGTAAATCCATATATATATATATATAAACAAACATATAGAAAATAAATTTTAAAATTGTTTCTCATATAGTATCTCGGGTGTCCAAATTCACAATACTCTCAATATTTGCTTCATTAACTGGCATTTGATTTGCATAATATTTGTTTATATTTGCATATCTATACCATAATGGCATATACTATGTGAATATAGATACTCGAGATTCCACAACTAATTTCGAATGAAATTATAACTCATTTAATAAATAGAAAACCATTTAGAATACACGAGTATATACAGGCTTATGCTATAATGTTTATAGAAATTCAGTATTTTGCATTTACATAGATTTTTAAATTATTTATACTAGTTACATTATATTTGTCTGCTTATTCTACTAGACAAGTTTTTATATATTGATTGGTGATGTCATAATTGCACAGAATCATGTGTGGCTTAAACCATTTTAAAATACTTTTTTTCATTTTATATATATATATATATATATATATATAATTATTTTAAAGATTGAGCAATCCATAATAAAATCTATAAATTAATAAAAGGCATATATTGGTTAAATAATAAATTTAGAACCAATATATGCCTTTTATTCATTTATATATAATTATATATATAATATAGTGTTATATTTATAATATATTAAAAAGAGAAAGTAAAATATTATAAGAAGAAGGGTAAAGAAAGTTAAAAGAAGGTAGATAAGGAATTATATTAGAAGGTATCAAAAAGGTTTTATTTATTTTTTAACAATTCAGGGCTATGACAAGTTCATGCTGAAATCTCGGTATTTACCCGTCATATAACCGGAACATAAAAATAGAAATAGAATAATTAAAGAGAGTAAGATAAGAAAAGAATAAATACAAGAACAATGTTAACATTATATCAAACTAGTAAAAAGTAATAAGAAAGAAATTTAATTTTTTAAATACATTTTTATAACTAATTTAAGATGAAATATATTTTTGAAATCCAATACATGGGAGTAATTTCGTGTTTTGGAAACTACGAATTACAACCATATTAATCAAAATAGGTAAAAGCTTTCTCTTAAATTACAATCTATGAAATGAATTTATTTCCAAAAAATGCTCTTCTTTTATGTTTTATTACTGGCTATTTAAAGATTAAAATATAAATATTAAATTTCATAAACTTCCATTTTTATTTCTTAAAACTAAATATATAAATATTTGCCTAAATATTAAACCAAAAATCTTTTTTTAAAACTTATAAAAGTCAAAATATAATTCTAAAATAAATCACACATAAATCCTTTATAAAATTAAATTAAAAGCCCATTAAATCATTTTATTATATAAATTTAAAATGTTTTATTAAAATTTTAATTATAAAATACGTATAAATATATTGAATATAAAAAAGAAATAAGTTTATTAAAATATAAATTCTAAAACACATATAATTATTGAATATAATTTTTTAAAAAATAATTAAAATATTTATAAAATTTAAATATCAAGTTATACTCTCTAAATCTGATAATAACTTGGGCTTTCAACCTTAACTATCACAAATTACTAACGTAAACCATAACTAACCTAACCTAACTAAACTAACCTGGTGTAAATTTGTTGAGCAGTTAACCCTGTAACCAAATCCACCCTCCACGTTCACAACAAGTAAGTTAATTCCATTTTCCTAAAGCTAACCTAAACTTATAACCTAACCAATAAACCTAAACTATCTCTTATAAAAACTATAACTATATAAACCTATCCATAATTAATATTCAAATTAATAAACTAAAACAAATAAAAAATTATTTCTAAATATTATTCAATTTTTTAAATTTTGAATTGAGCTTTCAAAATAATTTTAAACCAAAAGATCTTATAGTAAAAAATGTTTCTTTCAAAAGATATTTAGCTAAAGCAAAAAAAAAATGAATACACTAAAAATATTCTTTAAATTTTCTTTTATATATAATTATATGTTAAAAATCAAGAAAAATATAGAAAATAACAATTATATATATAATTTATAAAATAATTATATAAAATATCTATATTAAATATCTAAATTTCACATCTAAACGGTAAAATACGTTCTAAAGCTATATTCTCAAAATTTATAAAATTAATTTTAATCATAAATTAAATCACTAATTACCGAGAAAAAATGTTTTCCTCAATAAATTAAATCCATTAAAATACTGGGAAGCTAATTTTTTATGAAAATTTCCCATTTAACATATTATTTTTATTGGTAAGTTTTTTATTCTTCCCCTAATTTCATACACACAATTAACTCGCGTAATTTAAGAGTTAAAATTGTAAAACAGATTTTATTATATCAAGAAATTCGTTTTTAAACCTCAAATGGGAATTTACCTTAAGTATTTTATATATTCTGTAAGAGATTAATTGATAATATATTAAGGAAATATATATGTGAGAACTTTTACCTTTGTTTTGATTGATATTTATTTCTTTACCAGTTTTTTTATTTTTTGTAAGCCAAAATGATTTTCTCCGTGAAATTATTAGGAAAATATTGATAAGTATAATATAGATTTTTAAGGTAATTTATTTTTTTAGACTAGAGAATTGTTTTTATAAAGGTATTTTCATAATTATATTTTGATTATTTGCTACTTAAAACTTCAATGATTGTTTTTGATAAAAGTTTAAAATTTTAGCTAAAATATATAAATATACACTCATGGACCAAACTTATGGAAGTTGTATCTTTTAGCATGTATATCAGGATTCAGACAATAACTCTGAAAGATATTTGATACATAATGTTCTTTATTGAAGACACACGAGTTTTTTAACAAAGTGTGAACAGAATTACCTCTGTCTCTTTAAAAAGAATGGACGACCTGCGACATAAAGACATTCTACTTCCTTAAGTTTTGTCCATAAGTGTATTATACATTTCTGAGGATCCAATCACACGTGACGTATTATACTAAGACAATATGTGAACATTAATTGTCTACGTTCTATTGATATATTATGTTATTTATTCCTACGAGTATTGGAGAGTAATGAAGGATATAAACTGGCGAAATTTCACGTAGTTTAATCCTTTGGCTTAACTATAAAAGGGAAACCCCTATATAAAATGTATAAGAGAGTAATTTTTCTTTGGGTAGAATCATTAGATCAGTGGAATTGTCACAAAACCAGCTATGACAACATCGAACAAATGATAAGGGCAGTATACCAGTTTCATAATGGCTACAAGGGGATCAGTGGAAAGATGGTCCAAACCGTTGGTTTTGACCGCTAAGATCCGAGTTCGATTCCCCCCTTTTTTGGGAACTTTTTTTATTATTTATAGAAGAAATGTCTCAATGGTCCCCGATTCTTGCAAAAGTCCAACCCCACCAGCGAGTGCAAGTAACCAAACGGGGCTATGGCACATTTGTAAGTACAAAGTCGAACTGCTTTTCACATGTATAGACATGTGGAGTACTTACAGTAAAAGCAGTTGCCAATTTCTACCCACCATGATTATCATGGCCTGTACCACGTGGGATAAGCGAAATAAATTGATGGCTACAATTTTTTAACAAACATAAAGTCGGTTAACTAAGATTTCTGGAGCTCAAATTCTAAGGAAAGAGTAATAAAATTGGACGAGTGTACAACACAAGGTTGTTTCAGATGGTTAAATGGTGGAGTCTATTTTAGACAGTACCATATTGCAACTTTGCAAATAAATATTAGATCTTGGTCTCTCAAAAATGAATAAAAACGCGATCCATTCAATTCTTAAACTACATTTATATGTATATTTTTCTTCTTCTTTCTTATCTCCACTCAATCATATTAAGGTATCAAGCTTGTAAAGCTTGAGACTTTTGATGGTGTCTGCCGGGGAAGAGTAGAGCTCATCAATGGATGAGTCAATACAGTCAATAATGTGTTTTGGGATTATATGTATATTTTAAATCAAATGACATACCTTATCACACATATATTCCATCCTCTAGCAACCTATTTTATTTATATGAATAAATATGAAAGATACTTGTCATAGAAAGATATTCTTTATCAGGAAACTATCTAAATCTCATGGCATTAGTTACCTACACAACCTGCAGTACCGTTACTGCCTCAGAAGGTATTATAGAATATATATGTTATGATTATAGATGGCGCGTTATTGCTTTGTGTTAATTTATGCCTAATTGACCATGTCTTTATTGTTTGCGGAAGAGCGTTTCTTGGTGCAAATATTTGAATGTAATTCTACTGTCCTATAAGCTTATATCCATAGTTTTCTTGAAATACATTTCTGAGATTCTATCCTTCAGCGCTGCGTATATATGCAGAATCGTCCAATACAGTATTAGAGCTCTCAAAAGCGGTCTGGTGGATTAAATTGGCGAAACCGCTGGGAGGGTTTACCACTGATGAGCCAAGCCCTCCCAATATATATTCTTTCATCGCGGTAAGGACAGTAGATTTTTGTATTGTGTATAAGAGAAAAATTAGTGCTTTTAAATCCTTTCATTTTATAATGTTTTGATGTTAGAATGATAAAGAATTAAGTGGAGGTGCAGTCGTGAAAAAGGAAAGATAGTTATTTACTCATCAAGTAGTTTTATTTCACAGTAATATAGAATTTATAAAATGAATCCTATATTTGTGAATTAAAAAATAGGTAGGTTAACTATACATACATTTACAACAATTAATCAAAGTGGTATCTAAATCTATGGTCAAAAAATGTAGAGAAGAGTCAATGAATAAAATGAAATATATGTATTTAAAAAATAAAATATTTGCATTTTATATTATACTAGCCGAATGACCCGGGCAACGCCCAGGTTTTACCCGATTAAATGTTTTTATTCAAATACTATTCGTTACAATTATAAATTGGCGCCGTGGATGTCACTCTTGTAAAAGTCCCGCTCCAAACTTTGTGTCAGAGAAGCGATATTTTTATAAAGAGATGATCTGGCTTTGTGTCTTCTGCTCGAATGAATGTTTTTATGTTAGAATTTTGTTCCTGCACACTAAAAATGAACTGGCTTCACCCGTGGTCTCAGCCTTTTGGAATTTTTCCCGATATAATTTTGTATCTGATAATCAAACATGATACAGCAATATTGTCATCATCATTTTCTTACTAAAACAACAACTATTTTTGCCCAGAACCTTTCAATTTCATTTTTTATTGGCTAAAAATCCGATAACATTAGGTCAGCTGATATTACCTCCCATCTTCACCGCTAGAGGCGCTGCTTGCGAGCGAAAAGGCAAATTTGCAACGCAATTTGCAAATAACTCGAAGAATATTCGGGATAGAGACCTGAAATTTTCACTCTAAGTTTTTCCAGATTCTACTCTATATACTTTTAAAATTTTAGGCAGATTAGTTACGTATTGTGGACGTGTATAGCCAACATAGATACCCACATACATACATGCATACTCGGCCGTGCGGCCACGCGTCGCGCGAGCTCCGTATTTTTCGCCTCTGGCGAGCGGAATAGCGTCGCGAATGGCGGCGAGTTTGGTACGGGCTCAAAGCCCTTCAAAAGCCGAAAACAGGCCTGTAAGGCACGGCATGCAAGCGCAACCATGTGCTGAATTAACAGCGAAACAAGATCAGAAGCAATTTTCAAATTCTTCTTGCGAAGATCAAAGATATGCAAATCCGCCGACAGGCGTTAGAGATGCAAATCTGGCCGCCGCGCGCGGTGACGTCACGACCGGCTCGGCAGCTGCTACGTCATCTAATGGCGCTGCCCGTGTCCTGGGAAACTGGGCGGACTACACCGAAGACCCAAGCCCTGGAGCGGACGAAGACTTCACCGTCATCAAGAGTCGGAAAAGGCGCCGAAATTCGGCGGATTCACCCACAGCGGCGAAACATCACTCTAACCCCAGGGGCGCAGGAGCCAACTCCCGGCCACGATCGTCCACGGGATGGGTGCCGCGGGCGGAAGAGATCAAGACCACTCGAGCGCATATCGCGGAGGCCAGGGCGCGGCAGGCGTCCTCCGCCGAAGACAACTGCGTCTACGTGGAGTACAGCCCCGAATTTGAGCCCTACCACTACATAAGGGCCGTCGACAGGATGATCGATGGAACCAACAATTACTTCCAGGTCTCCAAGATCAATGGGCACTACCTGATGGGACTGAACAACAGAGGCCTGGCCGAGCGCCTCATCAGCGAGGGCCTCGAGGTTGAAGGCACTCTATTCAGGGCCTTCCCGTTCCGCAAGAGAGCGATGAAAATCACCGTGGGCAACCTCCCCTTCTTCGTGGAGGATTCTACCATCATCAGCGCCCTAACACCCTACGGGCGCGTAACTTCAATCGCGCCCAAACTAATGAAAGCCGGCCCTTACATCTACAACGACGGCCGCCGAGACGCTTTCATTGTCCTCCACGAAGGAGTAACCACCGAGAGGCTCCCCACCCGCCTCGAGATAAAAATCAAAGGCGAGGTTTGGCCCGCATACCTGTCCTATGACATCAGGTGTTCCAGATGCCACGGGCAGGGGCACCGCAGGGCCAACTGCCCCCTGCTTGCAGGGCGAGCCAACAACTCCAGATTGGCCCCACCAACCTCTCCTGCTGGTGTCCCATCAACGACCACCTCTGCCCCACCTCAGCGGTCAGCGGCCCAGCCTCCTGCACCGGCGCCCTCCACTACAGCCATGGAGATCCCCGGCGCTTCTCACGCGGCCCGAGCTGTGACCCCATCTGCAGCACCTCGGCCATCTACACCAGTGGCCTCGGCCGTACCTATGGAGATGGCGCCTCCTGCCCCTCCACCTGTGACCCCTGCTCCGTCCCTGCGAGCACCTGGGAGTCACGAGCCTGCAGCCCCTACACCGGACATCGAGATGTCCATCGTCGAGGAAACATCAACATCCTCTACATCCTCGTCAAAAACATCAACGAGAGAAAGCCTCGTGACTTTCATAGAGAGGAACCCAGGCGTCTCCTTTGCCCAGACGGACGCCCTTGGCCTCGGGCGGGAGGAGGTCTTGGACATCCTCTCCTCGAAGACCAAGGCTCGGAAGCGGGGACCCCTCCTGTCACCTTCGCAGGGCGGCGCTCTCGCCGGCCTAATCCGTCAACTCTTGGGCCAGAGGCCCGGAGGAGATAGTAACATTTATAAAGTCCTGCGACAGGTCTTGTCAGAGCTGAGGACCGCCCCTACCGCAGTGCCTTCAACACCCCCACTGCCTGCGCCTCGGCCTGCTGAGCCCACGCCGCCCGCTCCCCAGAGGAGGGAGTCGGCGTCGGCCATGGCGGCACCTCCGCCTCCGCCGTCTGCCCATGCGAAGGTTGATCCGGTGCCGGACCGTTGGAAGGTGTTGAAGATTAGAGTTAAAGAAGCAATGCGAGGACCCTTCTCGGATTTTGTGTACGACACGTCGATCTCCGTGAACGATATCGTGGAGGCGGTCCAATGCCCTGAGAAGAGGGAGAGCCTCCTCGCATGCCTTTCGCCAAAGCAGCAAATCTTGCTCCCCCAATTCTTGGAGGCGGTAATTGAGCACACTCAGGACATGGATCCCTCTCTTCGCCGGGGATTGTCAGAGATCAGAGCCGCCTTCCCGTGACCCTCTCCGAGGGTACCCCCTGTTGAAAAAGTGTTCTTTTTGATGTAATTTACTCTTCGGATTGTACAAATTGACTTGCAGTCAATAAATTTATTTCAATTGTCAATTGTCATACATACATACATACATACATACATACATACATACACTGACTTTTATATATATAGGGATATATTTATTATGTAATTATCATTAATTAAAATTACCTTGTATTTTATCAGTAATTGTATTTTAAAGGCGCGCTATAAAAACTTCCTTTGCTAAAAAGCTAATCTAATTTTATTACATCACCCATTATTCAATTTATATCTATTTTTTAATGCAAATAAACTCTAAATGTGTTATATAAAATTGTATAATTTAATTCAACCGTATATGTAATTTAGCTTCTTTCAAATTTTAATGACATTAAAAGCAAAATTGTATTGGAGGCGCATTCGTTTAACACGATTTTAAAATATCAATATTTATAAAAAATATATAAATATTCTAAAGAAATTCCCTTGAGGAGAATAACAGCGAATCACTGACACGTTAGGAATTGAATATATTGCAACGTAGAAAATTAGGAAAGACAAACTTCAGAATGACACAGCAGTTTATTTAAGGCAAGAACAAACTTTGAATGATAAACAAAAGATAAGCAATGAAGGAAGTTTACAGAGTATCATAATATAAACATAAAAATTTATACTCTGTTAATAATAATAAATATTTTGTTACAATATTTTTGATTGGTGTAATTATATTTTTACCAAAAAAACTTCCAACTAACAAAGGATTTTCAAAGGAATATTCTCCCTAATATTCTATCTCAAATAAAATATATTTTTGATGAATATAATTACATACTCGATAAAGAGAGGCGGGTTGCCACTTCTATTTTTACTAAATAACTTCAAATATAGACATTTACGCAATGGAGATCTCAAAGTAATAGGTTTTGTAAAATTATATTTCAGCTATTTCATACCCTATTACATACAATAGTATTAAAAACAAACAGGGCATATCCTGAACAGGAGCACATGTGCCTTTTCGATGGCAGAGTGCAATCTAATGGAACAGAAATCAACTAAACGTTGATAAATCAAGAAAATAGGTTGGCCAAATATAAGGAAACAGGCTAAATCAATGTTTAGTTGATTTCTGTTTCACTAGATGGCGCTCTGCCTTCTGAAAAGCACATGTTCTCCTGGTCAATATATTCCTTCTTTGTTTTTAATATCAATACCCGACCCTTTTTAATTTTTTCTATTATTTTTTTCACATACAATAGTATGTAAATGTTATATATAAACATATCTTTATCAAACAGAAGTAAAATTATTCTCTCTATTGAACGAATAACATTCTAATCACATTAGAATTAGTCAAAATGCAATGACACCAACTTTGTTAAACAAAAGGAAAAAGCTAAAATAAAAAACATTGATAATTGATAATCATTTTCTTGTTACATACGGCTTGATGTGACCCTTTACAAATTTATATCGTAAAAAATATGTAATGTAAAATGTTTATGATAAATGTAAAAAATATTGTTTCATTGAAAATGAACTACGCTATTTGGTTAGATATACGGAATTACTATAACAATTAAATTATTACACATGAATTATAAACACACAAAAAAAAAGTAATTTTCTTCTTATTATTGTAGAATTTGTAAATTCAGTTTAGCTATACGACAATCTCTTTCAACAAATTTTACATATGATAAAATTATACGAAGACAAAATAAAGCTCTATTTGGTATATACGTAAATTATTATATGTATTGAAAATAACACATTTAAAAAGTATTCTATATTTATTTTTCAATGTATTTTAAATATTCAAAGTATTTATAAATCGTATTTTAAATTGACATATTTTTGTGGCGTCAAATATCTAAAAATAGTTATAATCGTCTGATAAAAAATGGTAGATCGGGTTAAGTTTCACAGAACATTTAGAATACCATCAAGAATAAGGTAAATGGTGAAAAAGTTTGTTTTGTTTAGAAGCCTTACATCATTTATAACCACAAGCGTAAAAAGGAATAACACAGAAATAAAAAAGACAGACGATGGAAGTAATGGCGGGAAAGAAAATAATGGCAGACGATGAAATATAATTTTACTCCGGCTCGCTGACACGTCTGATATATCAAGTTGAGGAATTAAACCTCCCTACATGTGATTTGTTACCTCACTTCACAGACAATGTTCTCTCTCTGTGATTTTTCACATTAATTATTTTTGAATATAATGAAATTTGACCGCGATTTATCTCCAATTTTTGACTTAAACAATTATTTTATGATTATCGTGATTTATTTTTGAAAACAATTTTTAAAGATAAAATATATGTATTAATATTTTTGTCCTGAAATAAATACAATATAGGTGAATATATAATATTTATTACTGAAGCTTTTGATATGAATAAAATATATAGTGTAATGTATTTTTTTAAATTTAACTCAATAAAACATAATAAATAAATATAGATGTTTTTAAAATTTTCCAAGAATTGTTATAAAATTCACAACAAGTTATACATTTTCACAAGTATCTAGTGTAGAGTGAGCCAAGAGCTTCCCAAAAGACGTTCAGTTGAAAATCCATTATAAAAAAAAACTACAAGTTTTTTCTCTTACTCTACATTAAATATTTTTCTTCGGAATATTTACGTGTAGCTGTATTTAAGAAATATTTACCATATTACAAAAATACAGCTTTATTAATACCACTGATCGTATACAGATTCACCGCAGGAAAGAAGCAAAGATGGAACTTCTTTACTCCATATTTTTACCATATCGCATTGAATCAATACATTCGATAAAACAGAAGTTCTGTTACATTTTATATGTAATACCAAAACAAATAAAACAATCAATAATAAAAGACACAGAAAATAAATTTATAGAATCCATATATCATATAGGAGGTACCTATCTCGGCGTAATATCCTTTATAAAGATAGAGGCTGCCTGGCCGGCATTCATAGTTCTTAAAATTAAAGATACTTCGGTCTCGAAACGTTGAGATAATAAAAATATTTATACTGACCGAACTATCTTTAATTTTAATAATTAATATTCTTCGTTTCTTCTCACCGTTCGCAACTTTAAGAGCCTTAATCCAATCTTATAAAAGAAATTTCTAGCGTCCGTCGAGACAACATTCCCAGTGGTCTGGGCAAACTTGACAGAATCCAATCATCTTAAAATAACCATGGATTTGAACCAGACTATGTATTGCGGCGCTGAAGAAATTTAAATTTCAAATATATATAACTAATTATTTTGAAAATAGAGCAATCCATAAATAAATCTTTAATTAAAAAGGCATATATTGGATCAAAATATCATTTATTTTACCAATATTTTAGTTGGCTGAACGCCAACCTTTATCAAGATGTTATAACATATTTAATGTGTGTCAACAACAATGAAAATTTGGCGCTGAGTTTGTTGTTGACACTCATTAAAAATATGTTATAATACCTTGATAAAGGTTGGCGTTCAGCCAACTGAAATATTGGTAAAATAAATGATATTTTGATCCAATAGATGCCTTTTTAATTAAATAACTAATTATAAATTTATTGTTTGTGATAACATTATACACATGTGGAAAGTGAAATGTCTACATATCCCAGATATATTAATGCGGTGAACTCATGAAATAAACTCTTTTTTATTTTCTTATACAACTCGACACGTCACCTGCCATTAAAATTTTCATAATTATATAATGTACTCAATGTGAGTTAAAAGACATGGAGGAAATACAAGTTTGGCAATAAAATCGCCATTTGTCGTTAAAAATATGAAATAGACGTGATCTAATTTATTTTTATTATTATATTCTTCCGGTACATATTTAATGATAAATTTGAGGTACCCCTTTATCCTCCTCCTTCTTAAGTACAGTTTAGCTCTTTCGTCAAATTCTTTCTATTGTTCATAGAGATAGGTTCTAGAAAACTAGAGATAGATTTAAAAGATTGAACATTCTCTAAGGTTAAATACCTCTACAAATCATATCTCAGGCATAATCTATGCTCCGCTCCTACTAGCTTACCTTCTAAGGGTGTTATCCATTCTTCCCTACATAGAGGCGGCCTGGATGTTCCTTTTCTTGGAGATAATATCTCATAGTAGGGCATCTCTAACACTCCTTCATTACTCTTTGAAGAGAACTTAGAATAAATATAATTCTGACACTCAAAGCTGTCAACAACGGTCAAGGTAAATACTTGGCATCAATGACCTTTTACTCACAGGTTGGTGACTTCTGCAAAGAGGGCCCATATCAACCTAATGGAAACTATATTTTTAGCGATGTTTCTGAATATAACATAATGAGACACACTGTGCGTATTTATTAGAATATAAACAAGTGATATATTTATAAACGTACAAATTTTGCTTTAAATGTTTATTGCAAATTGGGGAAATTTTTCAAAGAAATTATATTTAAATGGTTGCTTTCGAAATTTTTGGCTATGTATAATGTTTAAAGTAAGTTGAGCTTATTTTTTATAACCTTTTCATTTATTAATGTTATCGTTGAGGTTCCTCTCGCTAAACTTAACAACTTTTTAAAAATTAATTTATTACCAAGAAATATGTCAAACTTATAAATGAGTGCTAATTTTTATATGAAAATATATCTTGAAAAATTCCCAGATGGAGAGACAAATTGAGCATTTTAAAAAATAATGGAACCCCCCCCCCCCCCGTCTTTAGCACATTTTATCACTAATTTTTCAAAAGTCTTTAATTAATATTAAAATGTATTATGTGATGCATTAGCGCGCCATCTGTTATAAAAATTCGAAACTATTATAGACGCGTATGATTCTTTTTAAAAATAAACAATTTCTACTGTCCTTACTACAATGGAAAAATTAATGGGAGGGCCTGGCTCATCAGTGGTGAACCCTCCCAGCGGTTTCGCCAGTTTAATCTACCAAAATGTATAATGCCGATTTTTGTGGCTTCTGTCAGCTTCGATATAGTTTTCACTTGGGAAAAAGGGTTTGGTAGAAAAATTAGGTCGAACATTTTAACGTTTGACTTTTTAAAACTTAGGCAGGTGGCTGCGGTTGATGTCTCTCTCTCTCATTTTCTAAAATATAATCAGAAAACATGCAGAACTTTGTACGCAGGGAGTTAGGAGGGTTGCAAGTGTTTTGGTTGCAAGATGATGAAAGGAAATAAGTCTTTCTTCTCAGCCCTATTTTGTTATTTACACGCAATTGACAACCTTAAGGAAGTTGAATTTCTTTATTGTCACCATCGACTGTTTTTTTTTTTTTTTTTAACAAGACAGAGGCAAGTTTGTTCACACTTGATTATCTCGTGTGTCTTCAATAAAGGTCATGGTGTGAACAATACCTTTCAGAAATATTGCTTGAATCTCGATATACATACTAAATGGTACAACATCCTTAAGTTTTGTCTATGAGTGTATTTTGTATTATCATCATTTGAATCGAAAAATGTTAAATAATTTATATATTGAGATTATTATTCAGTATATAGAGTTCATTTTTATTCTAATTTAAATATAAAATACAATACTTATATAGAAATTGTTTGTCAAAATAAATTTTAAAAAAACAACAATATTTTATCATTTGCGTCTTTAAGACAGCTATTCACTAATGCAGCATTTTTGGCAGCTTTTTGAAACCCTCTATAGACAAATATTACTATATAAGCGCGTATAGTATTTGGAAAATATTTTATTAAAAAAGTCAGGTTAACTTTCAGTGTTGAGAATTTGGTTGAGAACATTGAGAATCAGCTTCATTAAAATGTAGATTATATATGTTATATTAAAATATTATTTTATTTAAAATTATATTTCATAGATTCAAATACTCTGCTAAATTGACCGCCAGAGGTCATGCTTTCCCTATAAAAACTCATTGTCGTTGTTTCCCGATGGCCGGCTCAAATCTTTGTACATTATGTAAATAATCTTCTGTTTTCCTTGTTCTACTCGCCTTAAGCCAGGCAATACTTTTATCAAATTACGTTTTTCATACATATTCTTTAGCTCAAATAAAGAAATCTCTGATCAAAACTATTTTTAGTATTATTCTTTCAAGATTTTAACCACGACTGCATTACCATAACTTAATCCTCAAAACAAACAAGATCTTCAGAAAATCTAATTTATAACATATATATATTGACTCAATTATACCCATTAAAATATAACAAATATTTACAACCCTAAGTCTAAATAGATACAATAGAATATAATTTGTCGATGGATTCTCAGTTTTCCAAGCTAATTATCAAATCGCTTTCCTCTAACTGACAAATCCTGGTCAAATTTCGCAATATCCTAAATATTTCTGTGATTACACCAAATATTATGAAATCTCAATATTAGCTATTGTGATTTGGCGTATTTTGAAATTAATTTCTGGCAATTATATTGGTGTCTGAGATGTTCTATTAAATTATTCCGTTATTAAATGGAATCGAAAATATTTAATAATTAGATTTTTAATTCATTTATATAGAGCGCAGTGTGACCGAATAGGTTTATTGAAAATGAGAGATAGAATATATGAAAAAAAACTCCTCTCTACTGGAATCTGTTTGTAATTCTAATATATGTTGGGGTGTGACAAATATTTATAATTTTTTTCTTTAATAATATATAAAAGATAGAGAGCTAGAAAGAGAGAAAAACAGCAAAAGGACATCTGTATGCTATATAACTTCAATATAAAAGTTTTTTTTTTTCACAAAGGTATTTTATATTCATCCTAGAAATGATCAGATGACAAAATATATTGAACATAAATGCATATTATTATCGAGATAATAACGATCCTCATCATATGCTACGGATCTTGTTTTTTTATTATCTATAGTACACATGGTACAGGCAACGATAATCATAGTAGAAAGAAATTGGCGACTGCTTTTACTGTAAGCGCACCACATGTATACATTGCTAAAGTATATAAATAAAGAAGAATCAATTAATATATCCCTTTATCAGCTTTAGTTTATCTTCAAATGCTGTATCAAATCGCGCAAGAATTGTTAAATCTTTTACCTTATAAAGGTTTAATCAATGTTTCAAATACTGAATATAGATTATAGAAGTCATGTAAAATCACATCTCTGCCATTGATACAGCCTTGTGATAATTCTCAACATATTCAAAAGATAATACCTTTCTACCCAACTTCAGATAGAGTGGAATAACTGGAATATAAGAGTTGCCATTTTAAATAGTTCAAAATATAATCTTTGCCTGAATGATTTAAAAAAGATGATTTTAAGTATCATTTTGAATACTACAAATTTATTGTTTGTATATGATATTCTGTAAATAGAGATGTCTTAGGTAATCAAATATATTTATTAAACATGTATTATTTGTAGATATATAAATGTAAATATATTTTTAAATATTAGGGAAGGAATTGATATATTACAAGATCGAGATATATATATAATTACACATACAGGTTCTTACACACAAAATATGAAACTTAGAAACAATTTTGAATTACCCAATATAATTATTGCCTATTTTGTTTTAGTATACCACGTATCCTTTTTCATAAAACTTTCTAACTTATATTAGATATAATTCAAATAAGTAATTAATTCTAAAATATATGAATATGTAGCACTATATACATAAAATTTTTACGATAAATTATGCATAAAATTAAAATAAATATTAATATTAGAAAGCGTTTGCTATTTTTAAAAATGCAGAAGATTTTGCTGAAATTGATGACGTACAATTAAAAGTTTGCTTCAGTTTAATTTTAAAATTCTTAAATCCCCTTGACTCTGCAATTATGTAAATATTTGTTGCCGTTTATCATTTCATTCTCGCTCCAATAATTGATTCTTTATTTCTTACCTTTAAATATATATCGTCACTCTGGGGATTTTCAGAAAATTCTTAGAATTTCTATTGGAGAAGTTCCTTTTTATTAAAGAGTATTTTGTACAGCGTTTGAATATATTTAATTTAAAGTATCTATTAAGGATAAATAAAGATTTTAAACATCGTTTTCTATATAAATTAAAAATTTAGACAATAAAGATAACTTTTAATAATTTTATTGAAACATTTTGAATTTTATTTTTGTAAGAAAATATATGATGTGTATATATATTAAAAGTTTGCTACCACAGAGTGTGTGTAAGCGCACAGGTAAATAGGCGCTAACCGAAAAGAAGAAAGTTCATTTGTTTAATATTAGTTTCCCTTTTATATTTTGTTCTCTCTTTTGTAAATCAATAAATATAATGTTTAATTATTAAAATTCTTGGAATCAGTTTCATTAAAAATTCTAAGCAAAGTCAACAATATGGAATTCGATTTATATATATAGTATAAAATTAGTATAATTATTTTTGAAAATTTTTATATTATAAGGGTAATATTTTATTTTGGTATAAATCGGAATTTTTATTTATATTTAATTAAATAGAAGTAAACAGGGTGTCCTCTATTTACAAAAATTAGAACTATATAAAATATCGTTGCAAATATAGAGGTTAGAAAAAAATTAAGACGTTGGTTTGTTTTATTCATATAATATTTTCAAAATTGGTAAATATATCTATATCTCATTTGAAAAATCGTTATGAAAACATATTAAAAAAACGTCATAAAATCAGAATTCAATTTCTATCTTCTGACAAACGTTGATATAAAGCTGAGCAAGCAGAAAAGAAAGCATACTTTGCCAATAGGCTTAAATTTTTCTAAGTCAGACGAATGTAATGAAGTGTTAAACAAAACAAAGGGTGATCTGATTACATAGCTTTTCGATTCTTTGCACAAACAAAGTCTGGATGACGCCAATTTTTTACAGTCTTCTGTAATTTATTTTATCATGTTACAGAAGGTAATATATTACCCTATATTAAATTTGATAGATTGAAGGAAATTTAATAAAATCAACTCTATATTAAAAAAAAAAAGAATTTTCAAACAAAATACTAATTTTTAATTAATATTTAATATTATATTTTGCTTTTTGTGTATATATTTTTATTAAATATTTTGGAAAAATAAAATTGAAAGTTTCTTGTGAGAAAATAAATTTAATATTTCTTCATTATATATTAATACAATATTAGTAATATTTTAAGAACGAAAACCTTTTTGTAATAGGGAAATAAAAAAAAAGAAAATTGAAATGTGAAATAAATATTTTACCTAAATCAAATTACACTAATTATATATATAGTTTTCACTTTTAAGACAACATTTTACATGTTAATGACAATATTTGACACTCTATTAACAGCATTTTACAATTTAATCACAACATTTTCGTTTATATAATTACATTTTCATTTTTAAATTGTATTTGTCGATTTTAAAAATATTTCAACTTATTACAAAATAATCGTTTTATCTAGTGAACATATTTTCCCGGTCCCTTGAAAAATACTCGATAAGTTGAATAAAATCATGGTCGTGAATCTCTCGATAAGGTGATAATTTTTTACCGTTCCCTGTGAGCCGTGTCATCCTGAATTTTGTCTTTCCTAATTCTATACATTACAAAATCATCGACACGGGATTTCATTTAATGTTGTCTAAAGGGGGTTAAGAGAGCAGTCTCTTTCAAATGAAAAATGCTTTAATTAAGCAGATGTTTAAAGTATAATATATGAGAGAGGCAATCTTACAGGTTGTCGACGCTGTAAAATCCCCAGAGAGAGTGTTTTTGTAGCATCATGCTGTGACTCACACGATGACCCAAGGTCATCAGGAGCAGCAAACTAAGCCTATCTCCGTCTCAATGGTAGCGCTGCTTGCGAGTTAAATATACAAATCTGCAAATAAATCTAAGGATATTCAAGATATTCAAGAATTTTTTTTTCGTAAACCTTTCCGGGGATACACCTCATAATATCCCAAAATTTCACGGCGATTGGATGTATGGTTTTGAATCCATAGAGGACACACACACACACAGACAGACAGACATTCATTTTTATATATATAGATTAATTGTTCCACAGAGTGTGTGTAAGCTCACAGGTAAATAGGCGCTAACCGAAACAGAAAAAAGTTCCTTGTTTAATATTAGTTTCCCTTTTATATTTTGTTCTCTCTCTTGTAAATCAATAAATATAATGTTTAATTAATAATTATTGGAATCAGTTTCATTAAAAATTCTAAGCAAAGTCAACATCTATTCCCACTACAAAATGCTTAACAGTTTAACCTATATTCATTTTCATAATTGTGTTTTATAAATTGAGTGCATCAATATTCCATCATAAATAGTAATTAATATTTCCATTGAAAACTGATGTATTTTATTTTGAATTATATTGTATTAACTAGAATATTAGATAATCATAAATACAATAGAGAAATATATAAAGTAAAATGCTCTCTTGTTCAATGTTATCATTGAACATTAAAAAGCTATTTAAACATTAGTTATGAAAAATGTTGAAATTTGAGGTTAAAATCATCTTGTAGCGGAGATATAGGAATATTTAGCGCCATATATAGGTTTTTAACTTTTAATTAGACAATTTTAATTTATATTTAGACATTTTTATTTTAATTTAGACATTTTTCATTTTGATTTAGACATTTTTCATTTTAATTTAGACATTTTTTATTTTAGTTTAGACACATGGGCTTTTTATAAAAAATGTCTAATTAGAAGTTAAAAACCTATAAAACGCCATACTTGTATTAATCAGTAGTTAACTCGTATGAGAAAATATAAAATGATCAATTTCTAATTATTTATTTAAAATTGATATAAGAATATCTAAAATATATAATATCAATTAAAATAATATTTTTCGATAATAAATAAAAATAATCTATATTAAAATTGTTAAAATATTTTTAAAATCGAAAATAGTATTTAAAAATGAAACGGTTGTTATTAAAGTGTGAATGTTGTTATCAAAGTGAAAAATGTTGCTATTTAAGTGTAAAATTGTGTTTTAAAATTGCAAAACTTATATTTACAACTTTATACGACTAATATTTAAAAAGAAAAAATAGAATACAACTATTTCTATTCAACCCTAAAAAGTTAGATATATTTTAATTTTATACATAAAATGTAAATATTATAATTAGATTCTATATATATTGACATTCGATATGTTTGAAAAGTTTTCAAAGAAATAGTAATTAAATTTGAAATTATTTTTCTTTTGTTATAGCGCCTCTATCATATTTATCTAAAGTAAAGGAAAATAATAACAATTTTAATTAAGAAAGTACAATATATATTGATAGAGTATATATATTTTATATAAAACATGAAACATTTCGTTAATTAAATATTAGTGGACACATTTCTCTTTTATAAAAATCATTTTTTTTACTGTTTATCAATAAACTCTTTCTTTAAAAAAAATATTATCCTTAGTATACATGGTACAGGCCATAATAATCATGGTGAGTAGAAGTTAGCCACTGCTTTTTACTATAAGTGCAGCATAGGTCTACACATGTGAAAAGCAATTTGAATTTTGCAGTGTCAAATGTGCCAGAGCTCGGTATAGTTACTTTGCACTCGTTGGTGGGATTGGACTTTCACAAGAATCAGAGGCCATTGGAGCATTTTTTTTAATTGGAAAAAAGTACCCAATGTGGGATTCGAATCCGGTTCGTAGCTGTCGGAATTCTTGACGGTATATACCACTCTATATATTTACCCAAACACGTTTATTCCTATAACTACTATGAAACGATAATTGTTAAATGTATGAAGCGAAATTGTATTTTCAATCAAATGTAAATAACACTTTAGAAATATATAATAGTCTTCAATAAATCTCAAATTTTCGAATAATTCTAAAGATTTTTATCTTAACATGCATAAATAAAATGTAGTAGAATTATTTTCTATACAATATATAAATCTTTGAATATACTTCAATAAAAGATGTAAATAAGTTATAACAACGTATTGAATATTCTCAAACAATAAACAAAATAAAAAAGAACGCCATCTATTGTCAGAAATGGAAAGCTTCAAGACAACAGATAATTGTATTTGATCAAGAAGCAAAAATATTTTTTGTCGCCTTGTCAATTGTGCTTGTCACACGACGTAACGTATTTTTTCTTCTCTCAAATAATTAAAATATCTTTTGGGACCGCCGGAATTTGTAACATGTGCTGTACGTTGAAATATTACCAAAATTTGCCTTTTTATATATTCTTTTGGTTTATAAATGACTAGGTATATATTATATAAACTACAGTTATTTATAGAAATAGAGATATTATCAATTAAATAATATATTTTTTAGCCTAATCGCCGCTTTATATTGTGTATATTTATATGTTGTGTGTATTTTAAAAGCTTATCAATTATTTTTGAAATAATATAATGTTCAATTATTATTTATATATATAAATAAAATTAATCATCAGGATTACTATAACGTACTATTTTATTTTTCTAATATATAAAATAAAAATATATTATTTTCAATACAGAGTATTTTTTTTATTATTTTGAAATAAATCATTGGATTTATTTGCTATCTTAAAGTTAACAGCAGCAATTTTAGATGTTATACCCAGCTAAGAAGACAAGATATTTTCGGCATTAAATATGATCTCATTAAAAACCCATATTTTTTAATCATATGATTTCAACAATTCCTAATAATTTATATAAATCTTTAATTAAAAAGGCATATATACTTTAATTAAAGATTTATTTATGGTTTGCTCTATTTTCAAAACATATATAAATATTTTTTATTAAAAAGACATATATGGATAATAAAATCCTTTAATTTACCAATATTTCAGTTGGCTTAGAGCGAACCTTTATCAAGGTATTATAAAATATTTTATGTGTGTCAACAACAAACTCAGCGCGACATAATGTCAACAGAATTAAGTTTTTAGAATAGTTTTGCTTATATTCAATGGGGAGAGGAAAAATGATGTATACATTTAAATTCTGGACAAAATATATTTTGTAAAAATATATAAATATATATATTATTTTAAAATTATTCGAAAATATAGGATATATACATATATTGGGGGAACTGATGATATTAAGATTTTTAAAATATAATGTTTTATAACAAATCGTAATTAAGAAATATATATATTGTATTTCTGCTTGAATACAGATTGAAAAAATAACAATAAACATAAAACTATTATTTCGTATAGAAATTCGATGATGTTCTCAATATTAAATAATTACTACATAGAGAGAGGCTTTAGAGATGCTTACAAATGTATAAGTGAACGCGTTAAAACAGAGAAAGATACCCAAGAAAACTAAATTAATAAAAAAGCTAATATCTCCCACAAAAATTGAATCCTTAATACCGTAGACGTCCCTAGATAGATTATTTCTAGACAGGTTTTAATATATATATGTCATACCACAAGCAGTCATGGGGCCCAGTTGTTTCAGCGTCTAGGATTTCTACATAAAGGACGAGGCAGACTAAGAGAGGCCATAGACCGATAACAAGGGCAAAGTCCAGAAAGGTCTATCATGTCGTTCTTCCAATAGCCGATCGTAAAACCTAAATAATGACTTGTGGAAAAATCCCCGGGAAGATTTCATGTGATAATCTGAGAAATTTCAATTCTGTCTGATATAATCTCGACCATTGTTGCTCTTAATTGGACTTCACCTTTCCTGAATCGCTGGCTGACTCTCTTTAGCTTTATTGTCTTATTTTAGATTACATGTTCACCAAACTGGTGCGGTTGAATGTTATATACATTTGTGACTGTAACATTTATTATAATTGTGGTACGTATGTGGTGTGTGGGTGTTACCCACCGGACGTTTTGTTGTCTAGGATATGAAATCCTGTGTAGTGTGTGTATTTTTACTTACACTACAGTGCTCTGTATATTATAGTACTTATTTAAAATAAATAACCTACTTTATTTTCGCGAGAAAGCAAGCACAAAATCCTAAATAAATCAGTATTTAGAGAGAAAAAGATACAATGATAATGAACAACTTTAATGAACTGACTATCAGTCAAAGTTTGTATATAAAGCGAAAAAATAACAAATATTTAAATGGAAAAAGATAAAAACAGTAAATATTACTATTTACATCAGACAAATCCTTACCGAAAGGACGAGAAAGAGACTATGTACAGGGAATAAAGTGTTATATTTCAAGAAATTCCCAACATACACAGCTCGGTCCATGGAACTTGTTACTCCAACAATAACCATAATGGAGACCATCCTATGTCAGGTGTAAGGTCCGGAAGTGTACTTTGATGGGTTACTTCAACCTGGAGAACACTGTTGCATCCAGTGTATCCCGTGTCGTGATATCTCTCGAGTTTCCTGTGGAGAAATTGGTCCTATACTTCCAGGGTAGTTTCATTGAATCCATAATTGTGTCTAAGATCGTTCCCAAGTGTATCTTCGTCAGTGTATTATTTATTTTATTACCTCTAGAATACAATACATCTGAAGCAACAACAATATGTTTATAATAAATTGAAACTATTTTAGGACGCCTATGATTCTTTTTAATAGTAAATAATAATCTACTGTCCTTACTACAATAGGAAGGCCTGGCTTATCAGTGGTGAACATTCCCAGCGGTTTTGCTACTTCAATCTACCATTCTGCTGTGATATTGCATTTTACTGTTTTCCTTTTATACTGATACTGAAACAGACCTCTTGTAAATGGTATTTCAAATGAAATATCGACATAAGCTTTATGTTTACCTATCTTATTATTTTATTTACCTTTTATGCCTGGTCGAAATCTAATATATCAGTTATCAATGAATTACTAATATATTATATATTAATGCTTATATATTAATGCTTTATTTATCTATTTGTTTGGCTCTTCAATTCATAACACAAACAAAAAGCGCTTATCAAAGCATTATATTCCAATACATAGAGACATCTGGTTAGTCCAAAACTCAAGGAAAAAAAAGAAAGACAAATATATTAGCATATAAAAATGCAGATAATAGATTGTGAGAATTTTGAAAATTCTAGTTCTTTGTTGGCTTTGAGTAATTAATATAGCCACGTTGAGAGAAGAATGTATAATATTTCAAAGCAAAAGAGGCATTTTTGTTCCTTAATATAATTTGAGGAATTTGTAAATCTCTATAAATATTGGTGAATATGTGAATATTTGCAATATCAATTCTCAAACATTTATATATTTATAATCAGGATTCTTTCCTGCTTTTACACTTTGACAACTTTTATAAGGAATCTAGGGTTTGGGTTCTTTTCTTAAAAAGAAACCAAACCCCTGAATTCCTTATTTATTTTGTCAATATATATATGGGAACAATAATAGAAAAATAAAAAGGTCGGGTGTTGAATTTGAAAATAAAGATGGCATAACCTGACCAGGAGCACATGTCCTTTTTACACATTTCACATGTTAATCGTATTTACGCAAGTTTGGCCTTAAATACCCATTTCTTGGTTTCTCAAGAAGCCTCTGGGACCAAAAATTATTTTTGGTCGCAGTGGTACAGTCTGCTTCACGCTGACGAGCGCCAACAGCGCGAAACGCGTTCGTAGATGGCTTTTCCTGATTTATCAGGAAATTGGGTTAGCCAAATATCAGGGAACAGGCTAAATCAATGTTTAGTTGATTTCTGTTCCACCAGATGGCGCTCTGCCTTCTGAAATCACATGTGCTCCTGCTCAGGATATGCCTTATTAATTTTTAATACATGTATATGTATATATATTCATATTATGATGCATTAGCGCGCCATCTGTTATAAAAATTCGAAACTATTATAGACGCGTATGATTCTTTCTCTACATACGCGTCTATAATAGTTTCGAATTTTGATTTTTAATATTAATATGTAACAGTATGTACATGTATGTAGCTACATAGATTTTAATTACACTCAATAAATGTTTATTTTAGAGAGAAAATCCTCACAAGAGGGGCAACAAATTAATCTAGAATAAATAGCGAGGGTTAGAAATGGAATTAATATTTACATATTTACGCCATAGCATATGTCCCTTTACTACTGGCTTCCCGCACAGTTTATAAATACATAGGTCTTCGGGATGTAACCCAAATTTAATTATGATAATTTTATGTTAAAGCCTTTTCTGGATTTACAGATTGATTTTGTTATTCTCAATTATCTTTGAATCGAATGTATATGAAGTTCACAACCTACTTGGATAATTTGAACTGATAGAAAATAACTTGCCCTAACTTACTTGTGGTGTTGACAGCGAATGGCGAAGTTGACAGCATCTGTCGAGGCTGTCAGTTTCTAAGATTTTGGTGTTTGTTGCAGATCCAGATTCCTTGACCTCGGCCGAATATGTTGAGAACCCCGACAAAAAGTTTTCAGAGTTCCTCGGCGGACCCGGAAAAAGATTTTCAGAATTCCTCGGCGGACCCGGAAAAAGATTTTCTGAGTTCCTCGGAGGACCCGGAAAAAGATTCTCTGAGTTCCTTGGCGGACCTGGAAAGCGATTTTCCGAATTTTTGGGAGGACCTGGAAAACGCTACTCGGAATTCCTTGGAGGACCTGGAAAAAGATTTTCAGAATTCCTTGGCGGTCCTGGGAAGAGATATTCCGAATTCCTTGGTGGACCTGGAAAGAGGTTTTCCGAATTCCTTGGTGGACCTGGGAAAAGATATTCCGAATTTCTTGGTGGACCCGGAAAGCGTTTTTCCGAATTCCTTGGAGGTCCAGGAAAACGTTTCTCCGAGTTCCTGGGAGGTCCTGGGAAGCGAAGTATCGAGCCCCTGTACCTGGACGACAAGAACCCCATGGAGTGATCCCAACCCTAACCTTAAATTCCCTCCCAGCCATCGTCCAAAAACTATATTTTATAAAAAACCAAAATCAAATTTCCAAAAAAAAAAAGAACGCATATCAAAAGCAATTTGGATTTGTTGTGGACCCATCCGTTATTTGTTCTCCTGAGAATCCACGAGATTCATGTACATTTTATTTAGAGAATATGCACGTGTTTAGTTCTCTATTTCCTCTTCGAATAGATCTGTTAATAAAGGATCTATAAACCAACCAATGCACCAAATCTCTTGATTGATTCATTCCAACTCTACACACCGATTTCAATACACCTTTAACACACGGAAACAAATTGGGTATCTTTTATTTGGTTGTGTGTTAGAATTTGCTAACACCTAGTTCAAAAATACACATAAAAAAAATAAATTTTATTTGTAGTTTTTTTTTAAGGTTTTATGTCACAAAACTTCAATATCGTGAGCATATAATTCAATAAGTGACCACTTCTCGACTTATAAGAGATAATATCTATATAATCTGAAATTGAACACATCAATAGACTAACTCCAGACCCAATGTTTAGGAAGTCTTTCATTGAGGTTCATCTGTATCATATATATACAGCCAACTTCCAGAAAATCTACCAGTTCTTTGAATATATAAATGTATAATTAAAAAGTCATATATTGGACAAAATATCATTTATTTTACCAATATATGCCTTTTTAATTAAATATTTATTTATGGATTGCTCTATTTTCAAAATATAAATGTATAAAAATATAATAAAATGCCAGGTGGTGATATATTAAAATAAAAAAGGCATATCCTGATCACTAACATTAGCATTTTTAGATGGCAGAGAGTCATCTATTAGAATAAAATCAAATAAACGTTGATTTAAGTTTTCTATAATATTTGGCTAACTCATTGCTTGAAAGAAACGTGGTTATTTTTTTTTTATTTATCAAGCGATATGTTGGTCGAATATTATGGAACAATCTTAAACCAACGTTTTATTGTGTTTCTAAATTCTTTCACATATATATACTCATAGACAAAATATATCGGGATTCAGACAATAACTCTGAAAAATATCTGATACACAGTGACCTTTATTGAAGACACACGAGATAACCAAGTGTGAACAAAATTGCCCCTGTCTCCTTAAAAAAAAAAAACAGATGGCCGGAGATACCAAGGACTTTCCATTTTCTCAAGTTTTGTCTATGAGACTACACTACTCTACACCAAATTAAAATGTGTTTCTGTGTAAAAGAAATTAGAGTTCTAATACGGTATTGGATCATTCAGCTTATTTATGATGCACTGAATGGTTGGAATCTCAGAAATGGTTTTCAAGAAAACTATGGACATAAGCACTGATAAGTCAAGCCTTTCCGATAATTACCAACGCAGTAAGGACAATATACAAGTTTGTCTGATGTATAAAATAAACATTCGTGTTTAAATGTTTTATTTCATATATATATATAGATGACGCGTTATTGCCTTATAATTAAAGTCTATTTGGTTGAAGCAAGCTGAGCAGCTTCTCTGATAGAATAACTCTGTACCCCAGTGTATTTACAGCCCGTACTAACAATCTATGCAAGAAAACCTTCCCCATATCATAAGACTATTTGACTGTTCAAGGGTTGACAATATGCAATTGTTTTGAGGTTTTTTATTTATCGCTCTTCAAACTAAAGAACTACGTGTCCGAATGTCAAGAGATATTTGTATTCATGGTTCCTTTGTTCCAATGTTCAAATGTCCAATATTTGTATTCCTTTAAATTTTGTTTTTCAGTAAGATACGGTTTTGAATGGTCTTTCAAAACAAAATCCTTTATCAAAATTTGAAATGTATTTAAATATGGGTAGGGTACTTTCTGAGCAATTGCATAGAACTTCACAGCTCACGGCCTTTGAAACCAGAGGCCAGATCTGCAGCCGTGGCGACGTTCTGAGCAATTACATAGAACTTCACAGCACACGGCCTTTGAAACCAGCTTCCAGATCTTGAAGTCGCGACGAAGTTATAAGCAATTAAATAGAACTTCACATCTCACGGCCTTTGACACCAGCGGCCAGATCTTGAAGCCGTGGCGACGTTCTAAGCAATTACATAGAACTTCACAGCACACGGCCTTTGAAACCAGACGCAAATCTTGAAGCCGTGGCGACGTTCTAAATATTAAATAGAACTTCACAGCTCATGGTCTTTGAAACCAGCGACCAGTTCTTGCAGCCGTGGCGACGTTCTAAGCAATTACATAGGACTTCACAGCACACGGCCTTTGAAACCAGCTTCCAGATCTTGAAGTCGCGACGACGTTATAAGCAATTAAATAGAACTTCACATCTCACGGCCTTTGAAACCAGCGGCCAGATCTTGAAGCCGTGGCGACGTTCTAATCAATTACATAGGACTTCACAGCACACGGTCTTTGAAACCAGCGGCCAGATCATGCAGTAGTGGCGACGTTCTAAGCAATTAAATAGAACTTCACAGCTCACGGCCTTTGAAACCAGCGACCAGATCTTGCAGCCGTGGCGACGCGTTCTAAGAAATTAAATAGAACTTCACAGCACACGGCCTTTGAAACCAGCGACCAGATCTTGCAGCCGTGGCGATGTTCTAAGCAATTACATAGAACTTCACAGCACACGGCCTTTGAAACCAGCTTCCAGATCTTGAAGTCGCGACGAAGTTATAGGCAATTAAATAGAACTTCACATCTCACGGCTTTTGACACCAGCGGCCAGATCTTGAAGCCGTGGCGACATTCTAAATATTAAATAGAACTTCACAGCTCACAGTTTTTTGAACCAGCTGCCAGATCTTGAAGTTGCGACGACGTTATAAGCAATTACATAAGACTTCACAGCTCACGGCCTTTGAAACCAGCTGCCAGTTCTTGCAGTAGTGGCGACGTCCTAAGCAATTACATAAGACCTTCACAGAACCTTTACATAGAACTTCACATCTCACGGCTTTTGACACCAGCGGCCAGATCTTGAAGCCGTGGCGACATTCTAAATATTAAATATAACTTCACAGCCCACGGTCTTTTAAACCAGCTGCCAGATCATGCAGTAGTGGCGACGTTATAAGCAATTAAATAGAACTTCACAGCTCACAGTCTTTTGAACCAGCTGCCAGATCTTGAAGTCGCGACGACGTTATAAGCAATTACATAAGACTTCACAGCTCACGGCCTTTGAAACCAGCTGCCAGTTCTTGCAGTAGTGGCGACGTCCTAAGCAATTACATAAGACCTTCACAGAACCTTTACATAGAACTTCACAGCCCACGGTCTTTTAAACCAGCTGCCAGATCATGCAGTAGTGGCGACGTTATAAGCAATTAAATAGAACTTCACAGCTCACGGTCTTTTGAACCAGCTGCCAGATCTTGAAGTCGCGACGACGTTATAAGCAATTACATAAGACTTCACAGCTCACGGCCTTTGAAACCAGCTGCCAGTTCTTGCAGTAGTGGCGACGTTCTAAGCAATTACATAAGACTTCACAGCACACAACCTTTAAAACCAACGGCCAGATCTTGCAGTAGTGGCGACGTTATAAGCAATTACATAAAACTTCACCGCACTCAGCCTTTGAAACCAGCGGCCAGATCTGCAGCCGTGGCGACGTTCTAAGCAATTACATAGAACTTCACAGCACACGGCCTTTGAAACCAGCGGCCAGATCTTGAAGCCGTGGCGACGTTCTAATCAATTACATAGGACTTCACAGCACAAGGTCTTTGAAACCAGCGGCCAGATCATGCAGTAGTGGCGACGTTCTAAGCAATTAAATAGAACTTCACAGCTCACGGCCTTTGAAACCAGCGACCAAATTTTGCAGCCGTGGCGACGTTCTGAAAAATTACATAGAACTTCACAGCTCACGGCCTTTGAAACCAGCGACCAGATCTTGCAGCCGTGGCGACGCGTTCTAAGAAATTAAATAGAACTTCACAGCACACGGCCTTTGAAACCAGCGACCAGATCTTGCAGCCGTGGCGATGTTCTAAGCAATTACATAGGATTTCACAGCACACGGCCTTTGAAACCAGCTTCCAGATCTTGAAGTCGCGACGAAGTTATAAGCAATTAAATAAAACTTCACATCTCTCGGCCTTTGACACCAGCAGCCAGATCTTGAAGCCGTGGCGACGTTCTAAATATTGAATAGAACTTCACAGCACACGGCCTTTGAAACCAGAGGTCAGATCTTGAAGCCGTGGCGACGTTCTAAGCAATTACATAGAACTTCACAGCACACGGCCTTTGAAACCAGCTTCCAGATCTTGAAGTCGCGACGAAGTTATAGGCAATTAAATAGAACTTCACATCTCACGGCTTTTGACACCAGCGGCCAGATCTTGAACCCGTGGCGACATTCTAAATATTAAATATAACTTCACAGCCCACGGTCTTTTAAACCAGCTGCCAGATCATGCAGTAGTGGCGACGTTATAAGCAATTAAATAGAACTTCACAGCTCACAGTCTTTTGAACCAGCTGCCAGATCTTGAAGTCGCGACGACGTTATAAGCAATTACATAAGACTTCACAGCTCACGGCCTTTGAAACCAGCTGCCAGTTCTTGCAGTAGTGGCGACGTCCTAAGCAATTACATAAGACTTCACAGCACACGGCCTTTAAAACCAACGGCCAGATCTTGCAGTAGTGGCGACGTTATAAGCAATTACATAAAACTTCACCGCACTCAGCCTTTGAAACCAGCGGCCAGATCTGCAGCCGTGGCGACGTTCTAAGCAATTACATAGAACTTCACAGCACACGGCCGTTGAAACCAGCGGCCAGATCTTGCAGTAGTGGCGACGTTTATAATCAATTACATATGACTTCACAGCACACGGCCTTTGAAACCAGCTGCCAGATCTTGAAGCCGCGACGACGTTATAAGCAATTACATAGAACTTCACAGCTCATGGTCTTTGAAACCACGGCCAGATCTTTAGGTCGCGACGACGTTATAAGCAATTACATAAGAATTCACAGCTCACGGCCTTTGGAACCAGCGGCCAGATCATGTAGTAGTGGCGACGTTCTAAGCAATTACATGGAACTTCACAGCTCACGGCCTTTGAAACCAGCGGTCAGATCATGTAGTAGTGGCGACGTTCTAAGTAATTACATAGAACTTCACCGCACTCAGCCTTTGAAACCAGCGGCCAGATCTGCAGCCGTGGCGACGTTATAAGCAATTACATAGAACTTCACAGCACACGGCCTTTGAAACCAGAGGCCAGATCTTGCAGTAGTGGCTACGTTTATAATCAATTACATATGACTTCACAGCACACGGCCTTTGAAACCAGCTGCCAGATCTTGAAGTCGCGAGACGTTATAAGCAATTACATAGTACTTCACAGCTCATGGTCTTTGAAACCAGCGGCCAGATCTTTAGGTCGCGACGACGTTATAAGCAATTACATAAGAATTCACAGCTCACGGCCTTTGAAACCAGCGGCCAGATCATGTAGTAGTGGCGACGTTCTAAGCAATTACATAGAACTTCACAGCTCACGGCCTTTGAAACCAGCGGTCAGATCATGTAGTAGTGGCGACGTTCTAAGTAATTACATAGAACTTCACAGCTCACGGCCTTTGAAACCAGCGGCCAGATCTTGAAGTCGCGACGACGTTATAAGCAATTACATAGAACTTTACAGCACACGGCCTTTGAAACCAGCGAATAGTTCATGCAGCCATGGCGACCTTCTAAGCAATTACATAGGACTTCACAGCTCATGGTCTTTGAAACCAGCGACCAGTTCTTGCAGCCGTGGCGACGTTCTAAGCAATTACATAGAACTTCACATCTCACGGCCTTTGAAACCAGCTTCCAGATCTTGAAGTCGCGACGACGTTATAAGCAATTAAATAGAACTTCACATCTCACGGCCTTTGAAACCAGCGGCCAGATCTTGAAGCCGTGGCGACGTTCTAATCAATTACATAGGACTTCACAGCACACGGTCTTTGAAACCAGCGGCCAGATCATGCAGTAGTGGCGACGTTCTAAGCAATTAAATAGAACTTCACATCTCACGGCCTTTGAAACCAGCGACCAAATCTTGCAGCCGTGGCGACGTTCTGAAAAATTACATAGAACTTCACAGCTCACGGCCTTTGAAACCAGCGACCAGATCTTGCAGCCGTGGCGACGCGTTTTAATAAATTAAACAGAACTTCACAGCACACGGCCTTTGAAACCAGCGACCAGATCTTGCAGCCGTGGCGATGTTCTAAGCAATTACATAGGATTTCACAGCACACGGCCTTTGAAACCAGCTTCCAGATCTTGAAGTCGCGACGGAGTTATAAGCAATTAAATAGAACTTCACATCTCTCGGCCTTTGACACCAGCGGCCAGATCTTGAAGCCGTGGCGACGTTCTAAATATTAAATAGAACTTCACAGCACACGGCCTTTGAAACCAGAGGCCAGATCTTGAAGCCGTGGCGACGTTCTAAGCAATTACATAGAACTTCACAGCACACGGCCTTTGAAACCAGCTTCCAGATCTTGAAGTCGCGACGAAGTTATAGGCAATTAAATAGAACTTCACATCCCACGGCTTTTGACACCAGCGGCCAGATCTTGAAGCCGTGGCGACATTATAAATATTAAATAGAACTTCACAGCCCACGGTCTTTTAAACCAGCTGCCAGATCATGCAGTAGTGGCAACGTTATAAGCAATTATATAAGACTTCACCGCATACGGCCTCTGAAACCAGCTTTCAGATCTTGAAGTCGTGGCGACGTTCTAAGCAATTAAATAGAACTTCACAGCACCGGTCTTTTAACCAGCTGCCAGATCTTGAAGTCGCGACGACGTTATAAGCAATTACATAAGACTTCACAGCTCACGGCCTTTGAAACCAGCTGCCAGTTCTTGCAGTAGTGGCGACGTTCTAAGCAATTACATAAGACTTCTCAGCACACGGCCTTTAAAACCAACGGCCAGATCTTGCAGTAGTGGCGACGTTATAAGCAATTACATAAAACTTCACCGCACTCAGCCTTTGAAACCAGCGGCCAGATCTGCAGCCGTGGCGACGTTCTAAGCAATTACATAGAACTTCACAGCACACGGCCTTTGAAACCAGCGGCCAGATCTTGCAGTAGTGGCGACGTTTATAATCAATTACATAGAACTTCACAGCACACGGCCTTTGAAACCAGAGGCCAGATCTTGCAGTAGTGGCGACGTTTATAATCAATTACATATGACTTCACAGCACACGGCCTTTGAAACCAGCTGCCAGATCTTGAAGTCGCGACGACGTTATAAGCAATTACATAGAACTTCACAGCTCATGGTCTTTGAAACCAGCGGCCAGATCTTTAGGTCGCGACGACGTTATAAGCAATTACATAAGAATTCACAGCTCACGGCCTTTGAAACCAGCGGCCAGATCATGTAGTAGTGGCGACGTTCTAAGCAATTACATAGAACTTCACAGCTCACGGCCTTTGAAACCAGCGGTCAGATCATGTAGTAGTGGCGACGTTCTAAGTAATTACATAGAACTTCACAGCTCACCGCCTTTGAAACCAGCGGCCAGATCTTGAAGTCGCGACGACGTTATAAGCAATTACATAGAACTTCATAGCAGACGGCCTTTGAAACCAGCGAATAGTTCATGCAGCCATGGCGACGTTCTAAGCAATTATATAGGACTTCACAGCACACGGCCTTTGAAACCAGCGAAAAGTTCATGCAGCCATGGCGACGTTCTAAGCAATTACATAGGACTTCATAGCACACGGACTTTGAAACCAGCGAATAGTTCATGCAGCCATGGCGACGTTCTAAGCAATTACATAGGACTTCACAGCACACGGCCTTTGAAACCAGCGAATAGTTCATGCAGCCATGGCGACGTTCTAAGCAATTATATAGGACTTCACAGCACACGGCCTTTGAAACCAGCGAAAAGTTCATGCAGCCATGGCGACGTTCTAAGCAATTACATAGGACTTCATAGCACACGGACTTTGAAACCAGCGAATAGTTCATGCAGCCATGGCGACGTTCTAAGCAATTACATAGGACTTCATAGCACACGGCCTTTGAAACCAGCGAATAGTTCATGCAGCCATGGCGACGTTCTAAGCAATTACATAGGACTTCATAGCACACGGACTTTGAAACCAGCGGCCAGATCTTGAGACTACATCGTTGTCCCGATCATTTCCTTTAGCCTCCTCAAAGAGTGCAGCTTAAAAAATCACTTCTAAAAATTACAATGAGCTGAGTTTTGAAAACTTCGTCCTAGATTGCATTTTTCTTTATTCTATTTCTATATTCTAGAATCATGGTTTCAAGTCTTTTCAATAATATCTATTCGATAGGAATATTCGATACAATTAATTCTTATTGCAAAATAGGCACCTCTTTCATAAAATTATTTATGTTGTGTTCATCGAATTATATTCTTTATTCCCATTGTTACTAGGTTCATCCTGACAACCCAAAAGTTTAAAAATATTTACTTTAACTTTTATATATCACCTCAAGATCTTATCTAAATTACTAACAACTAGCTATAGATGAAAGAAGTCTCTCCAAATGAAGATTCAATTCTCTAATTTTACATAGAGTTTCTCACACAAAGCACACAGAAACTAAAGAATTTCAATTTTATTATTCTGAATCTTTACCGAAGGCTCTTTCACTGGAGGTTTCTGTAAATTCAGAAATTTGTGTGATATTTGTTAGCAGTGATGCAACATCATTTCTATCATTGTCAGTGTGCGATGGTTACTTACAAGTCTGTTACCTTTATGTCTGTCTTATTCGGAAAACAGCAACTATACACTTTCTAAATGGAATTCAGCTTTCTCTATGTATTTATAAGGGAAACGAACTCAGTTTGAGCTATTTTAAAGGGAGATGGTGAATGTGTGTCTCTTCTTTTTTTAAATAATGGGGGATTGGTTGGTGGTCGTCTGTACGTAAAGCACGCGGGTTAAGAACAGCAACTGTACCAAAATACAAACTTTGGCAAATCCAAACACAATTCAAATACAAGTTGTTGGCTTTTTAGAATTCGCATAAAATGGTGATTTGGAATACTTTTCGAACTGTAGTTGGGCGCTTTGCCTAGGGAAGATTGATCAAATGTTTTTTTTATGTATTTCCTAAAGAAATATGTACCCCCTTTATCTCACATAAACTCTCCCTATCTATATATATAAAAATGGATGTTTGTTGGTCCGTTGGTCCGTTGGTCCGTCCGTCCGTCCGTCCGTCCGTCCGTTCGTGATAATCTTCTACATCGCTCAACCAATCGTGATGAAACTTTGGGAAGATGTTTAGTATACTACCGGGATGGTTTCTCTGGCTAATTACTCTTTAGAAATAACCTTTCGTTGCATTTTTATTTACGAAAAACGTAAATTCACTCGCAATCAACGCCCCCTCGCGGTAGACGTTTGGCCTGAAATAGCCTCGCATGAGCTTATTTGTAACGTCAAGCTTAGCCTATAGGTTAGGTACACAGCTTCGTACCCCCGCAACCTAGGTTCGAGGCTCAGCGTGGGTGTTTTTTTTTTTTTTCATTTCTTTTATATTATTGTATTCTTTTATATTATTAAAAATATTATTTTATTTAAAATGTAGGCTTTTTAAAATAAAAATTAACATAAACAATTTTTTAATAATATTTGTAACAAACCTAGGTTCGAGGCTCAGCGTGGGTGTCTTTTTTTATTTTCATTTCTTTTATAATATTGTAGCAAGGTCTGTTTTTACAGCATTATTATATTTTTATTGGTTTATTTTAAAAATGTTTGTTATGAAGGCTCTATGTAATACTATTTAGAGCACATTTTTACATTTTTAAACACCTAAGCACCCCTCTTTTTAATATTGTAGCAAAGAATTGAAAGTATTATTTTATTTTAGATGTTTGCCATGAAACTTTGGGAGGTTGTTTGGTATACTATCAGGACGATTTCTGGCGAATTATTTTAGAATAATATTTATAACAATAATTATAGCGCAATTAGGACATAGTGATTATATTCTGTGTTTGTGCATATATAAATATTTTACAGAAAATGTGAGAACGTTCTATTCGAATATCTCGAACACAAAAAACAATACAAATAAACGCGTTCACTGCCATTTATTAATGCAGTGAATATAATCAATGATTACAATGAAGGGCTATATTATCTATATATATAAAAATCACTTTCAAATTTTAACGTAACGTTCCTTTCTAAATCCCGTAGGGCTTTAGATCGGCTAAAACATTTTATCTCTATAAGTGAATATTAACTTTACTGTACTGAATAGTTTAGTATAATGTTAATTTAACATATTACAATTTAGCCACAGCAACGCGTGGCCGGGTTCGCTATCTATATATATAAAAATGGATGTTTGTTGGTCCGTTGGTCCGTTGGTCCGTCCGTCCGTTCGTGATAATCTTCTACATCGCTCAACCAATCGTGATGAAACTTTGGGAAGATGTTTAGTATACTACCGGGATGGTTTCTGGCTAATTACTCTTTAGAAATAACCTTTCGTTGCATTTTTATTTACGAAAAACGTAAATTCACTCGCAATCAACGCCCCCTCGCGGTAGACGTTTGGCCTGAAATAGCCTCGCATGAGCTTATTTGTAACGTCAAGCTTAGCCTATAGGTTAGGTACACAGCTTCGTACCCCCGCAACCTAGGTTCGAGGCTCAGCGTGGGTGTTTTTTTTTTTTTCATTTCTTTTATATTATTGTATTCTTTTATATTATTAAAAATATTATTTTATTTAAAATGTAGGCTTTTTAAAATAAAAATTAACATAAACAATTTTTTAATAATATTTGTAACAAACCTAGGTTCGAGGCTCAGCGTGGGTGTCTTTTTTATTTTCATTTCTTTTATAATATTGTAGCAAGGTCTGTTTTTACAGCATTATTATATTTTTATTGGTTTATTTTAAAAATGTTTGTTATGAAGGCTCTATGTAATACTATTTAGAGCACATTTTTACATTTTTAAACACCTAAGCACCCCTCTTTTTAATATTGTAGCAAAGAATTGAAAGTATTATTTTATTTTAGATGTTTGCCATGAAACTTTGGGAGGTTGTTTGGTATACTATCAGGACGATTTCTGGCGAATTATTTTAGAATAATATTTATAACAATAATTATAGCGCAATTAGGACATAGTGATTATATTCTGTGTTTGTGCATATATAAATATTTTACAGAAAATGTGAGAACGTTCTATTCGAATATCTCGAACACAAAAAACAATACAAATAAACGCGTTCACTGACATTTATTAATGCAGTGAATATAATCAATGATTACAATGAAGGGCTATATTATCTATATATATAAAAATCACTTTCAGATTTTAACGTAACGTTCCTTTCTCAATCCCGTAGGGCTTTAGATCGGCTAAAACATTTTATCTCTATAAGTGAATATTAACTTTACTGTACTGAATAGTTTAGTATAATGTTAATTTAACATATTACAATTTAGCCACAGCAACGCGTGGCCGGGTTCGCTAGTCTTGTATAATATTAAATGAACGATATAATTAAGTAGTTTGAATTTCTCTCTCTCTCTCTCTCTAGATGGAATTTTTGCCGGAAGGAAATTGATCCATGAAAATAAAGATCGTCATTTTCGTTTAAAACATCTACGAAAATTTTGAGTCAAAAGGCGATCCATTAATTAAGATTATATAAAAGGCGTACCTGGATCTGTAAAGAAAAAAAAAAAATTCTTAAAATATTTCGAGAGATTGCTCCCTCTTTATCAATTTATTGCACAGTGAATTTAATTTACAATTTATTGTACATCATATGGAAACAAATTTGTCATTGGTCAAAAATAATTATTGATAATGATAAAAAAAAATTAATAATATTAATAATATAATAAAATATTTTGAAAGGCTAAATATTTTAAGAAAAATTTTTTTTTTCTTTACAGATCCAGGTACGCCCTTTTATATAATCTACGAATTTATTTTATAATTTTTCTAGAATTTTACTAAATATCCATTTTCAATTAGTTGAATTTTATTCTCACAGATGGCGCAAGCCATCAGCAAATTTAGTATGATGATCAGGAGATGCCTTTTTATTAATATATCTTCCCAATCCCAGTACAATTCCACTGTTGTGCTTCTTTTTTTGGAATATTTTGATTTTTTAATGACAGCTCAAGAATGAATGAAAATCACATTGTTCAAGAAAAAGGTCGATATATAGGTGTATTCTGTATATATATAAATATTTATAAATATCCAGTCATGGATAAAACTTAAGGAAATTTTACCTTTCAGCATGTATATCGGGATTCAGACAATAACTCTGAAAGTTATTTTATAGACAATGACCTTTATTGAAGACACACAAGATAACCAAGTGTGAACAAAATATTGCCTTTGTCTTCTTCTTCTTCTTAAAAAAAATGACCGGTGACATCAAAGGCTTTCCATTTCCTTAAGTTTTGTCCATGAGTGTAAAACTCTGAACGCAATAAAAAATAATTTAGATCAATTATAAATATGATAGTTCAGCATAAAAGAAGTCTCGCTCTAGTTTTTTTAGGTAAAAATTAAATCAAAAGACGATTCACTTAAGTCGACTTTATAAACTAAATATCAGCTCGACTGTAGCGCTCGAGTGGCCAAAGTTGGAACTAAACTTAGCTTTATAATAATTAAGTCCTGTGTGTAGTTAATTTAAAACAGAATCACGTTTATAATCATTGAAAATAATCTCACATGTGACCTCACTTAGAAAGAAAAAACGCGACATGAAATAAAAAATATAAAAAGTCAATTTTAGTTCTCACTTCTGCCACCCGGGGAGCCACCGTCGAGCCAATAGTTGCTCCATAAAGCTCTGTTAACTGAATTTATTTCTTTCCCATTTTTTCATTCATCAAATTTTAAATATCTGTCGTTAATGCGATTTTATTTGCGTAACTGCATTTATAATGTTTACATATATCTATTCTGAATATAGAGCAATCCATATTTAAATCTTTAAATAATAAAAAATACATATATTGGATTGAATAAAAGATTTATTTGACAATATTTCGGTTGACTGAACGCTTGCAATATGCCTTGACAAAGGTTGGTATTTAGCCAAAATATTGGTAAATAATATTTTATTCAATCCAATATATGCTTTTTTATTATCTAAATATACATGTATATCTAAATATATCGTATATATTCGGAAGATAGAATTTCCTACACCAATTAGTAATAGAATTTACAAAAAAACTTTCACTCATGCCATAATATTGTCACTATATAATATTTGCATCTATGTTTTCCAATTTGTTATGTAAATTTTCTTATAATAATGTTTATGTAAATGGCGAGAGAGTAATAAGAATAACCCAGGCCCCTTGGAGCGTAAAAAAAAAAACGTCAACTGTCCGGGATGTAAATAATTAGCCAAAATTGACTTTATAAAAGAAGCTTGTTTTAGTATTCAGAGTGAATAAAGTTAAGATAGAAAACTGCAATTCTCGTGTATGCTTTTGATAGCGCTAATCCTAGTACCTATTTGTCAAGGGAAATCCGTGACAATATAACCTCCAATTAATACAAAGCAATAATGCGCCATCTATACACAACAGATGAAAACATTAAGACGCGAATGTTTCTTTTTACAAATAAATCACACCAATATATTCACTGAAATAATTAAATTAATAGATTTATGTTTACGAATTAATATATATTTTCGTTCAACAATGAAAGCTATAGACAAACAAATGAGAAGCCCACTGTCATCATCTTTAGCTTAAATCGTAATGTGACACATAAACCAGCTGGTCATTGTCCTCTTTCCAACAGGAATTCAGATATGGGGTAGATATATAAACGACATATTTTGCTTACACCAAACAAAAATGATCAATAATTTTTTAACTAAATTGAAAAGGCCAATACAAAGAAATATATTTCACTGTAGAAAGGGAAATTAATAATACCTTACCTTTCTTAGATATTTTATTTACTAAACAAAACCAGCAATACAACACCACAGTTTATTACAAACCCACATTTCAGCCTGATTATATTCACTACTCTCTCCTCATATTTTGTACTTTAAACCATAAAACAAGTACGATCAAAACATTAACTAAAATGATTTATACACATTGTTCAAATCAAACATACAATACAATAGAAACACAAAATATAATGCAAAACTTTTTCCATAGCAGGATACTTAAAATATTCCATAAAAAGACTCTTTTACAATCCATCCAAAGTTAATAATAACCAGGTATCCAGATCAACATGCATTATATGAACATGCATTTAATCCACCAGACCGCCTCTTTAGAGCTCTAATACTGTATTGGATCTTTATATATACATATATTAATATGTTACATTAGAGCGCCATCTGTTATTGAAAAAATGAACTATTCATGACGTGAATGATTCTTTTAAATAAAACAATTTTCAACTTCTTCTACTTCAATTATAAGAATGGGGGTTAGTGGAAGGGTGGTCTGAACCGTCAATTCCCAAGATCCACAACCCGGGATAGAATTCCGCATTGGACACTTTTTCTAATACAAAATGCTCCAATGGCCTCCTATTCTTGCAAAAGTCCAACCCCACTAGCGAGTGCAATTAAACAAACAAGACTCTGGCTCACTTGTAAGTGCAAAGTTAAACTGCTTTTCACATGTGTAGACATGTGGTGCGCTTACAGTAAAAGTAGTCGCCAACTTCAACTAACCATGATTATCATGGCCTGTACCATGTGTACTAGGGATATTATAAAAAATATTATAAGAATAATGAGAGGGCCTGGCTCATCAGTAATGACCCCTTTCTGTTTTTATTTGTTGTTTGCGGAAGAGTAGTGTTCGAAGCGTGCTTATAAATTTATAATTATTTCTATTTCTACCTTCCTCATAGCTTATGTCCCTCTTAAGTTGTTTATTTCAACTCCAATTTCCAAGAATTGATCTTTCATATCAGTATAAAATCAGAACATCAAAATACAATATTAGATCGGTATGGTAGATTAAACTGGCAAAACCGCTAGGAGGAACACCACTGAAGAGCCAGGTGCCCTCCTATTATCTTTATCACTGCAATGAAGAATATAAGAAAAGAAATTCATTTAAAACAATCATATACACGTCAAAATAATAAAAATATATTTTCGAATTTATTTATATTTATGTATATAGATGGAACTTTTGCTGAGAGAGAAATTTGATCTACAAAATTAGAGGTCGCCTCTCCCGTCAAAACAGACGTTAAAACTGAGCATTATCTATTGAATGTCTCCGTAAACTAGCGGACTCAGATCAGTGACAAAGCACGACACCAGCTTTAGCAAACTGAGGAGCGTTTATCTAGTGACCATTAATTCCATCTATATTTTGGCCATAGATTTGGCCCAGCCACTTAGCCAGCTAAACAGCTTTTTGGAAGATTGTGAGGATTTCATTAAATCCCGTGTGGATCTCATTGTAATAAAGTCCGCCCTGGGCTGACGAGGGCCATTAGCCCGAAACCATGGTCTCTAGGTGGACGCTTCTCAGTTTGTTAAAGCTGGTGTTGTGGCTTTATCACCGACCTGATTCCGCTGAATCACTGAAATTCCCTGTATTTCTGGTTTCATTCACAGCAGCAAATCTCTTGCTATAAATGAATTGCCATTTCCTCCAAACTTATCTGAGTTTGAACCTTTTCTTTCGTTGACGTTTATGATTGGTATCAATATATACACGTGACCCATCATGATAGCATTTATTGAAGCATAGAATATTTTAAACAACTTGACGAACTTTTTCCAGGATTATTATCAAAGTATCTGTTATAATTGTAGTCGCGAAGTATTGATTATCAATAACACACATAGTATATGATATTGTACTGTGATAAGGTGCAAAAATTAATAAAAAAGACATCTCCTTATCGTGCACCTGAAAGTTGCTGATGGCCTGCGCCATCTATCGGAATATACATCAACGGATTCGTTGATTCGTTTAGCGTACGTGGTTATCTTTTCTTGGTTAATCAAGAATGGGTATTTGGTTAATTCTGAAATAATTAAATATCAAAGAATAGTTGATATTTATTCCGAAAGATGGCGTAAGCCATCAGCAACTTTCAGTTGCACAATAAAGAGATACCTTTTTATCTTTCTTAATAGCACATTATATTGGAATTTTATTGACAGTTCTTGAAGATTTTAGAATGAGGATATTGACCAATACAGAGTTTATCTTCCATCTTCATTTTATCACATTTGAAACTGGTGCAACATGTGTTTTAACTGTTGAGAGTAGAGTTCATTCAGTACGTGGACTGCATGTCCTCAGTGGTTATCTGGAGATTTATATCCTTTGTGACAATAAGTTGATTATTAGCGATTGGAACTTTTACAGGAGGATCTTGATTTACTTTTCACTCTTTATAACATTTTTCTTATCCCTATAGTACACATGGTACAGGCCACGATAATCATGGTGGGTAGAAAAATAGGCGGCTGCTTTTACTGTAAGTGCACCACATGTCTACACATGTGAAAAGCAGTTCGACTTTGCACTTACAATTGAGCCAGAGCTCCGTTTGGTTACTTGCATTCGCTGGTGGGGTTGGACTTTTGAAAGAATCAGGGGTAATTGGAGTATTTGATTTTCTTAATTAGAAAAAGTGCCCAATGCGGGAATCGAACGCGAGTCATAGCGATCGAAAACCAACGGTTTAGACCATCCTTCCACCGACCTCCCTCTTTATAACGTAGATCATCCCAATACAATAGCAGAACAGTCTGATAGGTTAGACAGGAGATACCATTTAACGAGTATTAATTCATGCAAAACTTCAACATAACTAGTACGTTAAAAACAACAATCTGGGTACTGGTACTTTAAAATAGCAACAATCGAATTTATACCTGAGAATTATCATATGTTGTAATTACAGTCCCCATCACGAAGACACTTTTGGTACATTTATGGAATAGATGGTTGAGAAATATAAAATGTGATAGAATAAAATAAAATAATTATCTTGATTTCAAATATCAGTAAGGCTTGTATCTGAACCAAACCTGTTCAGTGGTTTCTGCTGTTTAACCTCTAGTTCTTTATTTGTAGTCTTAATTATCTCTGTTCTTTACCGGAGCGTGTGAAAAAAAATTCAAATGTCGAAGTGCGTCTTCAGAATTAATGTCAGTTGTTGTTGACATTAAGACCCGATGTTGTCAAGTGCCCGGGTCAGTCTTCAGATACAGTTTCTGGTAGTTAGAGAGAATATAGAAAGAGATCTGATCAGGCTTCACAGAAACAATCATTGTCATTGAATGTTACATCTATATAGCACAGAGCTATTATATGAAAGGTATCTGTTTAAACTACTCAGGATATAAGGCATCTCCTTATGCTACAACTGAAAGTTTCTGATTGCTTGCGCCATTTATTGAAATAAATATCAACTCTTCGTTGATTTTTAATTATTCCAGAAAAGCTAACCACGTACGCATTTCGGGCTATTGGCATTAGTCAGTATGGCGCAAGCTGTACCTCAACGAACAAAATACTGTTCATTCAGGCATCCTGATACTCAGGATATACTAATTCTCCGTCTCTTAAACCTACCTCACACAACCAAAATTGCATATAACTGACTACCTACCAAATTTCTGATATCCCATTGTTTACCTTTTCTCCTTTACACCTCGAGACGAATCTATAAGACGAAATGTCTTAATTAAAAAATGGTTGTTTCTGGTAATAATTACTAATTTAGTTCGTGTTTGTATATTTATTCATTTTCAAATTTTACTATCAAAATTCCACCAGTAAACATTTTTAATAAAAGTATAAACGCATGCAAATAAAAACGCTTTTATTCTATAACTATTCAAATGTTTACATACCTTTATCAAAGTGTCAAACACATTAAAAAATATTATCTGAGAAACTTAAAAACTTCCATATTCACAAGTAATTTACATCGCTTCAACTTCAATATTCCAAACACCTTGAACAAAGTGTCAAACAGTGTAATAAAATCTAAAAATTAGACTACATAACAGAATATTTGAAAACAGCATTTAACAAACTTCACATTTTTCATATTTACAACTACTTTACTTCACTTCAATTAATCTTGTTTACAATTCAAAAACTTTAAAACAATCATTGATGAAAACTCCATCTGAAATCAACTGGTTTCTTCCCTTCATTTTCTGCCCTAGTGATTATCAATGTCATAGCCCATCACTATAAATGGTGAAACAAAACCGTATTGTTGAACTTTTTGACAAATTTTGTATAAAAACTGTCTGTTTTTAACTTCTTTGACACTTTAACAAGTAAATTATTCTAATGAGGAAAAGAATCCCTTGATTGTGCAGGTGAAACTTGCTGATGGTAGCGCCATGTGTTGTAATAAATATCCACCAATCGTTGATTTTTAAGTATTCAAGAATATTTGGCATGTGTGATGTGTGTGATTAGCGACAAATATATTCTTCATAAATGAAACCTTTTTCAAGAAATGGTATTTGCCCAATATTCTGAATAAATAAATATCAACGATTAGTTGATAGTTTTTCCGACAGATGGCAGCAACTTTCAGCTGCATAACCAGGAGATGTATTATTTCTTAATATATTCGCAGAAGACAATTTTACACTTTTAGACTATTTTTTATAAAATAAATTTATAATTATAATTTCATAAGATTATATTTTCGTTTTTCACATCTTGAGCTTCTCTATGAACTTTTAAAAATATTGTTCTCCATGTTTACGAATATTCATTGTTTCTCTCGTCCTTTTATTTAAGATTAAGGTATAGTACGCCTATTGACCTTCATGAAGGAAAGAAATACTTTCTAAAGGATTCATCAACAAACATCGTTCGACCCAATACTGACTTGTAGAGGTACATGAACCAACTTACAAAGTCTCTAAGTAGATATAATATATCATATGATATTTAAACACTGACCGAATCGACTTGTGGCGAAATAGTTTAATGAGCCTTTTTTACTTATCCCTAGTACACCTGGTAGACCCCAAGACACATTATTGAATGTATTGACTCATCCATTGATGAGCTCTACTCTTTCCCGGCAGACACTATCAAAAGTCTCAACCTTAACAAGCTTGATACCTTAGTGTGATTGAGTGGAGATAAGAAAGAAGAAGAATAGGACACCTGGTAGAGGCCATAATAATCATTGCGGGTAGAAATAGCCGATTGCTTTTACTGTAAGTTCACCATATGTCTACACATGTGAAATGCAGTTCGACTTTGCACTTATAAATGTGCCAGAACCCCGTTTGGTTACTTGCACTCGCTGGTGGGGTTGGACATTGGCAAAAATTGGTATCCATTGGACCATTTAATTTTAAATCAGAAAAAAGTTCCCAATGCGGGAATCGAACCCGGGTCGTAGAGGTCGAAAACCGACAGTTTAGACCATCCTTCTACCCACCCCCAATGGGTTAACTTTGTGTGCTATGACTTAAACCTCCTAAAATTTAACACTCTTTTTGTTTGCAGAAATCTGTGTGAAATTTGAAAATAAATATTCCCAATAAGAGACTGACTATATAATACATATTTCTTTGAAATAATGATAAATATATTAGATATATATATATATATATATAATAAATAGTTATTTAATTTTATAGTCCAGTTTTGTATTAAAATTATCTTCACTATTATGATCATTTAAATACAGATTATAAAATTTGTAAATATAATTTGTATTTAAATGATCATAATAGTGAAGATAATTTTAATACAAAACTGGACTATAAAATTAAATAACTATTTATTATTATAATTAATTTAGATTTAGCTTGCTAATCTAATCAAATCTAACTGATATAAGTTATCATTATTATCAGTTTGCTCCTTAAGTTTTTAAAATTAGAATCACTGTTATAATTTTGTTATATAGTTTCTACACTATATATATATATATATATATATATATATATATATATATAAATTACAGTGATTTAAAGGTAAATTTTGTTGGCGGGGGGATAATAAACTATAGAAATAAAGAACACCTCTTCTCCGTCAAAATAGATGTCAAAACTAGACGTCATCTATTGACCAGCGGCCTCGGGTCGGTGACAAAACTACAACACCAGCTTTGGGAATCAGAGAAGCGTTACCCTAGAGACCTTTATTTCAGGAGCAATGGGTAAAGGCATTTCTCGAATTTCCAAACCTGGTGTTGTGGCTTTGTTACTGACCCGAGTCTGCTAGTTTGTAGCGCGGTTCAATTGAAGAGGTCTAGTTTTGACGTCTATTTTGACGAGAGAGGAGTCCTTTATTTCTAATTCTATATATATTTACATATGGATATGTAATGTTTGATATTTTTCATTTGTTTACAATTTCTATCTATATTATAGCTATGAACTCACATCGAAAACAAATACGTATTTAGAATTTCACAGTAGTATTTAAAAATGCTAATATATTCCGACTTTCTCTAAATAAATTATTGTTATAATATCCATGCATCTTTTGCTTTTCTATGTAATTTCAGTGTAATATAAGTTGTATTGATTGTGTTTTATATATATTTTATCTATATGTTCAACTAAAAAAAGAGAAAACTTGGAATAAAATAAACCAAAGGATTAACATATATATTAAAATAAACAGTATATCTATGTGTATTAAAATTAGAAACAAATATTTCTCATTGTATTCAAACAATAAAATTCCGCAACTCTATATATATATTCCATATATATGTAAATAGAGATATTCAGAATATATATGCCAGAGAAAGAAAGATTGTAGAATATATGTAACAATGGAGAGAGGTATATAATCCAACGTTACAAAAGAGATTTATAATTGAAGTCTGGGAGTTGTGAAATACACAGTATTAGAATATTGTAAATCTGCTTATAGAGTTTCAGAAGTTTATTTCAACTCTCAGTTGGTTTGTTTGCCTTTTCTCTCTAAATCTATATTTGTCAATGGTGAAGGAGATGATTAGAATAAAATAGACTTTATACAGCAACAACAAGTCTTATATTGGGACCTATGCTCTGAACAGGATTCGCCTAGGTGCATATTTGCTTAGAATAGATTATAGATGGAAATTTTGCCGGGAGGAAATTGATCTAAAGAGACAAGGGTCGCCTCTCCCGTCAAAATAGACGTCAAAACGACCTTTTGACCGTCGCCGCAAACTACTGTCAATAGATGGCGTCTCGTTTTGACGTCTATTTTGACGGGAGAGACGACCTTAGTCCCTTTATAATAGATTAGTTAATTATAGAATGACGTTTGTCATTTTTACCGCAAATGTTCTTTTTTGAACGAAAAATTGTAATTTTTGTCAATAAGAAATAACTATTTTTTCTATCCTTAGGGATGTAGTATGAAAGGATGAATTGTGAAGAGTAATGATGAACGGAAAAATAAAGTGTCCAGGGATGGGAAAGGTCCATCCCTGGACATGTAAATGTTAATGTCCATGTCATGGACCTTTCCCATCCCTGGACACTTTATTTTTCCGTTCATCATTACTCTTCACAATTCATCCTTTCATACTTCATCCCATAGGATAGAAATAATTGTTATTTCTCTTTAAAATAAATTACGATTTTTCATTCAAAAGAGACATTTGCGGTAAAAATGTCAAACGTCATTCTACTATCATAAGCCGCATCATATTGTATTATAGATTAGTTAACTATTTACTCTGATTTTGTTGTTCCATGTAAAGAGGGGGGTGTCATTGCTCCGTTAGTCAGCCACATTTCAGAGTTCCCTGTTCACGGTTACCGTAGCGGCTCGGGGCTCACAACACCGTACTACAGGGCAGTCCCTTATTTGTGCTGCTTCTCCTGTCCACCACGTAGAGAAGGACCTCTGGGCAAGAATTATTCACAGGTGATCGTTTATTTACATATCCATTTACATACTGTTCTCTTTTCTCAATGTTTTTTTTCTCTTGCGCAACTTTGTAAAACTTGTACAGAGCCAATGCATTGGATTTATTCTATGTCGTCCTAGACAACAGAGCCTCCAGAGCAAGATGATTTGATCTAATTTTATAAATAGACTTTATAATGAAAGTATATCTCATGATTAAACAACTAAACGTTGCTGATACATACCGCATCTGTCTCTCTTTACTTAACAGAATAATTCTGTATAAAACAATCAATAGACCAGTTCTTACGTATGGTTCAGAAATTTGGTACACATTTATTAATAGTCGATGCAAAGTAAAACTAAATTCTTCTTTGGGCGATTAGAGCCTATAAAACTACATCTTCCAACTGTGTCCTTATTCTTGCGAACATCCCCCTTCTCACAGACTATATTGAATCTAAATATTCAAATATGATTTGGCTCATCTTTCGATGGAGGATCGAAATGCTTTTAGACCACATTTTCCAATTATAATAAGATCATTTTTAAGTGCAAAAATGGATGCATTATTTGTAAAAACAAATGAAACATTCCAAAGCTTTTTCCCGTTAGGAATTCCATCATTTTTCCGTTCTAACTTATATAATACCCAGTTTACAACGAACCACGGAAATTTTAAGGGATTTTTAGCAACAATTCCTGGCAACAATTGTGGCAAGGAATTCCAGGACTCGAGACACCTACTGCTGGAATGTCCACTCTTCTTCATCGCTAGACAACAGACAATAAATAATGTTGTAGATCTATATCAATTGGTAAATACTAAAGAGAATTGTAACTGATTTAACCATTTTAAAAAATATATTTATGATTATATTTCTAACCTGGAAGGATCAGGTTTCTAATATATATAATTGTATCTTTTTTTAATCTTATTGTGTTTCTTTTTTTTAATTATTTATTTTTGTATAAAATGTTTATAACTGCTACTGTTTAAACATGTAAATCGGCGCAATTATTCCTAGCCGGGATATCGCGTTTTGTGTTTTGAAATAAATAAAAATGTCTCACTTTTTTTTCTAATTTCCATAATTGTAAGTTTTGACTTTTATTAATAAATAAGGTGTTGTGTGTGTTTGTTTTTTTTTTTGTGTTGTGTTATGAGTTTTTTGTGTTTGTGGGAGAAAATTCAGCACATATTCAGTTGATATTGTACCGAGAGATCAGTGTATACCATCAACAAATCTTCATTGAGTGATCAGATGTTCTTTCATTAGGTTGCCAACTTGATCATCTTCTACACGTTTTACTTTTTTTTAAAATAACGACCCTATCCTAATCCCCTAAGTTTATAAAAATAAATGAATATCTATAACAACGTATGTCCCCCTTATCTATTAACTTAATAGTTGTGTGTATGACTGAAGATATAGGTTAACTTTAAACTATCTAAAAAGTTACGAATTATATCAATATTAATGAATAGATAACCAAGAGGCGTTAGTTCAGCCTTTATACCGCTAGTGGCAGCATAATAAATAAATTTGAGATTTTCTTATTTTTGTACGTCTGCCGCGTTAAGCCTACAAGATCGTCTGCCGCGTTAGATCAACAGGATCGTCTGTCGTCTTAAACCATCAAGATCGTCTGCAGCGTTAAACCAACAAGATCGTCTGCCGCGCTAAACCAACAAGATCGTCTCCCGTAGTTAAACCAACAAGATCGTCTGGAGTGTTTAATAAATAAAATAGTATTTTATCAAATTTATTACTATTTACTTCTTATTTTGAATAATAAAATCTAAGAGGTATAGAGCTCTTTCTTTTTCTTTACAGATAAAAATATTGGTTTACAATTTATTAATAAATATTTTTATATTAAATTCAATATAATTTAAAATAGTTAACCCCCCTCTCCTTCTCTCTCTGTTCACATTTGTGTTATGCCAGAAAATATCATTTTTAGCCTATACTTCGATATGAGAACATGATGAGGAATTTATCCATCGTAACGTAATAATTCCCTAGTGTTAACATGAAATAAAAGTTTCATCACTGATGAGCCAGGCCCTTCCTTTATTTTTATAATAGTAGGAAAATTTCTTTATTTATTAATAAAAACAATAACACACTAAATATTGGTTTTGTTCTTAAAGATAACTAAAAGATTTGTGTTTATTTTGAGATAGAGAAACAGATTATAATTACAAATTTATAAAGCTGTTACTCTTCAAAATAATAAACGATATACACTCATGGACAAAACTTGAGGAAATTGTACTTTTCAGCGTGTTTATCAGGATTCAGACAATAACTCTGAAAGATATTACAGTGACATTTATTGAAAACACCCAAGATAACCAATTATGAACAAAATTGCCTTGTAATCTCAGCCCTCTACCCACCATTGCCTAATACTATATGTGCATACTCAAAAGATACTTACAGTACAAGCAGTCACAATCCTCACCCAACATGGCCTGAAACTACTGATGTAGACATGTGGTGTACTTACAGTACAAGCAATCATAACATCCTATCCAGCATATCGCCTGCACAATTCCATTCAAATTTTATCGTTACATAATTTCTAACATCACACTGAAAATTACAACAATACTTACATAAAAGATGTCTATCATAAACCCCAAATTGTTCCTGCGAAGAAACCGAACCTCTTCACCTTATCTACGACTGTACGAACTTACAGAAGTGAGATTGTTCCCTGATCTATATGATTTAACTCTCTTACTTTGTCTATATATTTTTTATGAACTCTGTCGATTAATACATGTAAATTTGTAAATATTTAATTCTAAGTTTTAATTATTTTTAATGTTTTGTTTGTTTCTTCCGGAATAGGCGCAAATATTTCAATATCGCGCAGGGTTGATTGATGAATAAATAAAATAAAATATGGCCTGGTACTACCTGTGTTCGGACATGAGGTGTAGTTACAATATAAGCCGGCAATATTCCACCTTTTATGATCTCTACATAACATATATTTTATATGTTTATCATTTTGTAAAGAGGAAGGTAACACAGGACAAAGTAAGATTGACTTCCAGATTGACTCAAAATAAAAGAAAAATAGAAATTCTATAGGGGACCGTTAGGCTTAGGACTGGGGGTATTTACAGGGTGGACTTAAGGGCTTTGCCCAGGATGTGTCTCTCAAGAGATGGGCGTTCTTTCACAGGATTACTTGGACGTTAGATGGAGGTTGTGTGGTTCTGGACACTTTGTTTTCTTCTTTACAGATACGCCATCTCTTGTCTACATCCTTGATTGATCTGAATGTGATCGTATAACACTGAAACATTGTATATGTGTGTGTGTGAAAAATAAGGAAAATATATTAAAATGGTCCTGTTTTGATATTGAAAACAAAATAGGAATATCCTGATCGCTCATATGAACATTTTTAGATGGCAGAGCGTCATCTAGTGGAATAAAAATCAACTAAACGTTAATTTAACTTGATCCGTGATATTTGGCTAACCCGATTACTTGATAAATCAAGAAAAGCCAACCACGTATGCATTTCAGGCTGTTGTCTCTCGTCAGCGTGTTGCAGGCTGTACCTCTACGACTAAAAATATATATTCATATTCGATATATCCATATATATATATATAGTATAGAGGTTGGCTTTATGTTAATAAATATATTGAAATTCCAAAGTACAGTTCTTCCATGCCAAATAGCGACCAAATATTCCTTTTGTATCATCATGCCATAAATAGCGATCTAGGCCTCAAATCAAGCCAACAAACTATATAACCGGCGTCATAGAAACAAATACTTCAATTTTTTACCTCTATTATCGTTGCAAATAATTATAATTGAATATAACCAATGTCCGTTGGAGAATGATGGATTCGCCGAATGTCGTGGTTTGCTCGGAGGAGGAAAGCGAAGATTGAATGCGGCTGATTCCACACTAGCCCTCTCAATGATATCTTAACCTTGACATATTCTAAACATTGGTACTTTAATTTAAATATTTAATCATGTACGGTTTCTTTTGCTCTGTAAGTTTATTTTTTGTATATATGGTTATATTTATTTTTGTTTGGTTGTTCGTTCTTCTCTCTTTCCTTATTACTTCTTATATTCTAGTTTTTAATTTTGAAATATCTTCCTTTCCTAAATCCCGTAGAGGGGAATCATGTAGAGGGCTGGATGCCCCAATAAAAAGGCTTATATGTGTATGTATGAATATGAAATAATTAAAAATAAAAATATGAAAATATGTATTTGTAACAAGTTTCTATTGTTGAAAAAAAAGGTAGACAAGCTTTTACGCGGTCGTGCTTTATCAGGACACTAGCTCCGCAAAAGCGTTTAACATATACATACAATATAGATTCACATAAATAAATTTAGAGAGAGAAACAGTCTACTAACTGTAGAGAGGGTTATATTTCAATATACAGCCATACCTAAATATCAGTATATATCATATTTCTTTCACTTAAAATGAGGGGGGGGGGTTCCCTGCTCAAGTTTCCCCCTGGTATGGTTGTTGCAAAGTGATGAATTGAAATTCGCACTTCGGTCTCCTAGGAAGTTGTAGGTTTCACTCAGAAAGAAGGGAGGCTACCGACTTATGGTCCTTCTAGGCCTTAGTGGTCAATCTATCCTAGGATGTAGAGAGGGTTATACTTCTCTACACAGTAATACCTAACGACCAGTATATAACATGTAGTCACTATTCTATATATAACACAACAGTTCACGAATTTTTAAATATAATTTAAAGTATTATAAAATAAATGAAGCTTCCAGGGTTAAGTTTCTTGTACAACCTTTTATTTTCAAGCTTTCGGACTTGTAACTCCTAGGATGTTGAAGGACTGACAAGTACGAAAGCTTGAAAATAAAAAGTTGTACAAGAAACTTAACCCTGGAAGCTTCATTTATTTTATATTATTAAAATCGGGGAAGAACGTTTATTTATAATTTGAAGTCTCGAGATATCATTCAACCAGCACGTATCATCCACCATGCACGTATATTTTCAAAATTTTGTTTTTCAAACGGAAATAATGTAATATATTTTTCTCTCAATATATAATAAGTATTTAAAATATGTAAATAATATAATTTGTGGGTTCGATTCCCGCCCCTGGACACTTTTAATTTTCCGTTCGCCATTACTCTTCACATTTTCACCCTTTCATACGTCATCCAATCATATATAGACCATTACTCTTCATATATTCAACCTTTTCATACGTCATCCAAAAAGTTAGAAATAGTACATATTTCTCTTTGAAATTAATATTGATTTTCACAAAAAAAGAAACTTATGCGGGGAGGCTTTAAGTATTACTTTATAATCATACACCGCAGTCCTTTATATTATATAATATAATTTGTATATAAAAAAATAGTATTTATTATTAAGTTGTTAACATTATAATCCTGATGAAGTACTGACAAGTCTGAAAGCTTGAAAATGAAAGGTTGCACAAGAAACTTAACCCTGGAAGCTTTATTTAATTTATAATATATCATGTTTCTTTCATTGAGAGATCTAGCTTTTTCTGGTGAACTATCGGTCAAGTGCTTATGTGAGTATTGTGAGATAAATATTGATAATATTATATTTCCTTATTAGATGCCATTACGCGTCTTATTAATAGTCATCAATTATACGTTTTTACATCATTTTTTATCATAATTATTATACGGTTTAATATGTGGGTTTTAAATTTTAGTTTGCTGATACACGATAATTCTCTGTACATTTCAAGTCTCTCAATTGACAAAGGTAAATTGTTGTATAGAAATTTTTACCAATAAATTATCATATTTGTATATACAGTCAAATCTATTTAAGATAACCAACCCTCTCCTTCCTACATATATTCCTAGGCAAAATTATATATTTATGAAGTATAAAAAATTATATTTTTCATATCTTCAATTTTGTCTGTTAAATTTTTTATTATTTTTATCATTCATAAATATATAAATAAATATCGTTTTTAATCTTTGAAATCTTAATTTTAAATATTGAAATATTAGTTATTTTTTACCTTTGTAAAGGTAATAAGTATGTTTAAACTTAAAATGCTGTCTTAAAATGTCTTTATATTATTGTCTCATTAATGTCTTTAATAAATAATATATATATATATATACTATTTTATTTGATATCTTAAATACGCTATATAAAACATAAATATAATATATAATTACAATATATAACAATATATTTATATGAGTTTTTATTTAATAAATAGGACCAAATCTCTCTGTAAAAAGAATACCAACTATAATCAATACCAAACGAACCTAGCTGTCGTCGTGTGCATGCCCAAAGGGAGCTCATCGACAAATAGGAATAATTGAATAAGTAGAGCAGACGAACCCCGAGGTATTCTTTGTCAGAAGAACAAATCGGATGCCTACAATTACTTTCAATTTGTCCAACTTGTTTTTTTAATGAAATTGCCACACAACGAATCTAATTTCCCATTTGGACCTGACTTAATTGTCGTTTGATTATCTTTAAACAATAAAAAATAAAAGATATAAAAAGTATTTTGGAAATGTATTTAAAGAACAATTCGTGTTATGAGGTTTCAATTAGTTTACCTTTGAAGTTATTTATTTGATTCTGTGTTTTATATAGAAACAAATGTGCAATAAATGTAATTTTATTATTCTAAATAAATATCAACTATTGTTATATTTTAATGTGTTCCGAATAATATATATATTAATTTTATATATATAGTGAAGCATTATATTTTCTGGTTTTATATAATTTAAATATATTTATTTATACACACAAAAATGAAATAAAATTTATTTTTGTACATATATATTTAAAGTACCTATATACAAATTTCAAATGTAATATTAATTATTTTGATTGATATTAATTTTTTTTTAATCTTTTTATAAAAATATTATATTGTAAATTCTAATATTTTATTTTAAATTGGGTATATTTATTTTTTAAATATATGTGTATTACACGAAATTACATCTAATATTAAATACAAATGACCTGAATAATTTAGATGTTTAATTACAAAATATTTTGATAATGAAAATATAATTTATATTCTTAAAATTTTTTTTTTAGACCAAACAGTGGATCATTTCACTTCTGCCCAGTTTTCCAATACTAAAGATTTCAGTCGTTCTCTCTCCTAGGAATTCCAATCTCAATTTGGCATCGCTGGAAAATCTTCCAAGAAATAAATTCGCTAGGCGTCACCTAATATCTTCTACCACCATTGTAAATAAAACCAAATAGACTTAATTCTGAAGGACAACGCGGGTAGTTGGCAACATCTTTTGTTCGTTACAGTAACCAGGAACATTTTTATTTATAAATTCTTAAATGTGTTCAGTTAAAATAGGCATCTCCTGAACGTGAAACTTAAAGTTGCTGATGGCTTGCCCCATCTGTCGGAATAAATATCAACTATTGATTGTTTTTTATTATTGATTAATCAAAGATGGGTATTCAGCCAATTCTGTAATAATTAAAAATCAATATTAAACTTTTTCACTGGGTATGATCTCTATGATTATCATTTTTTAGGAATAAACAAAAATAGAAATTTGAAAAATACACTCATGGACAAAATTTATCCACCTGATCCATCAGTACAATTTCACTTTTGTACTACTATTTTTTCACATCTCAAATGTTTTTGATCAAGTTACTCACATTCAGCTTTAGTTGAATATTGAAAAATAAATAAGATATATAATTAAAGATATTAAAAATGGCATATCCTGACCAGGATATGCCATTTTTAATATTGATTTCAACACCTGAACTTTTTATCTTTTATTTTTTTTATTTCATTTTTTAATAATTAAAGATATATTGCTTTTTCATAGTTAGAGGATTCAATGACAAGTTCACAGAATATACACTCATGGAAACAATTTAAGGAATTTTTATATTTTGATGTTACCGGTCGTCTGTTTTCTTATTTAAGAAGACAAAGGCAATTTTGTTCACACTTGGTTATCTCGTGTGTCTTCAATAAAGGTCACTGTGTATCAAATATCTTCAAGAGTTATTGCTTGAATCCCGATATACATGCTGAAAGGTACAACTTCCTTAAGTTTTGTCCATGAGTGTATTTTTCAAATTTCTATTTTTGTTTATTCCTTAAAAATTATAATCATAGAGATCATACCCAGTGAAAAAATAAATATTGAAGAACACTAGTTGAAAGAGGTTAACACGTTTGCACACTTTGAAAACTTCTTACGTGATAAATACTACTCTGATCAAAAAGTTTCGACACTTTGCTCATAAAATCCTGAGAACTCAATATATTTTCTCCCGGTTTGTGGCAAACGCAAACCTCGCCCTTGGCTTGGAGACCTGCCAATTTTTAAAAATCACGCGTCACAAGAGCGCGAGCAGCGGCTGTTCGAAGTGAAGCCATTTTGCCCGTGCTTCGATTTCGTTAGTCACCGAAATGGAGGATCAACGAATTTGCATTAAGTTCTGTGTGAAAAACGGATTCAAGGGTTCCGAAATTTTTTGGATGTTGCAAACAGCCTACGGGGATGCCGTCATGAGCCGAAGACGAGTTTTCGAGTGGTACAAGCGCTTCAAGGAGAGTCGGGAAGAGACCGCCGACAACGAGCGTTCCGGGAGACCGTCCACATCAACCATGCCTGAATAAGTGGACAAGGTGTTGGAACTAGTGCGTGAAGACCGACGAATAACTGTCAGGGAGGTCGCCGAAGAAGCAATAATATCATTCGGGTCGACTCAATCGATAATGAAGGACATTTTGGTAGTGATCAGGCAGAAACGGCCGGAGCTGTGGAGGAGCAAGTCGTGGATCCTCCACCACGATAACGCGCCGGCGCACACAGCCCTCAAAATCTCGAAGTTCCCGCAGGACCACTCAACCTCTGTGTTCTCCCAACCCCCCTACAGTCTCGATATGGCCCCCTGCGACTTATTCATTTTTGGAAAGCTCAAAAAAAAGTTAAAGGGTCGGAAATATCAGAGCATAGAAGAGATCAAAGTGGAATCGAAGAAGGCCATGAAGGCGATCCCGAAAACAGACTACCAGAGGTGTTTTGCCGACTGGAAAAAAAAGGTGGCTGAAGTGCATCGCGGCCAACGGGGACTACTTTGAAAGGGGAAAAATTGAATATGGTAGAATAATAAAGTTTTTTTAACTTATGAGCAAAGTGTCGAAACCTTTTAATCATAGTAGTATATAAATACCATATTAAAGATATTTTCAAGAATACGATGATAAAAATAATTGATTAATCAAAGAAAAAAGTTAAATATTTTCACAAACTCTAGTTTAATTAATATACCAAGATTAATGTATATGAACAAAATATTTTTAGAAAACATATTAAGACATATTTGTACATTATACATTCTAATATAATACTTCAAATAAAATATGATTTAAATAAAAAGACATATATTGGATCAAAATATCATTTATTTTACCAATATATCAGTTGGCTGAACGCCAACCTTTATCAAGGTGTTATAACATAAATTGACTTTTTAATTAAAGATTTATTTATGGATTGCTCTATTTTCAAAATAAAATGTTATATTTTTAAAATTAATATAATGCATATTTTATATAAACGTGATATAAATATATTAGTGGAAATAGACTTTTAAAATATTTTACAATTTATACACATAGCATGTGCATTAATCTATAAAATTATAATGATAAATATTATTTCGAAAAATTCTATCTAATATTTATTTATATATGTCGATTATATGTGTTAAAAATGGTCAGATATATTCGCTTAAAACTTTATCTTCAGTATCGTCATTTCCATTTTCCATCCCGCCATGAAAAAAATATATATGTCGTAGAAACTAAGCTATTCTTTGCCAGGTATTTTGATGCATATTACATTAGGGCTTCTATTCTGTTTTCCAAGATTTTTGTAAAGTAAAAGGGTGGGTGGATAGGAATTTAAAGTTTTCCTGAAAGATATTTTCATAAATTTTATCTTTAAATTTCTACTGCCTATTTAATCCGATATAAATAAAATGATCGCGACACTTCCAGATTTTATTCTTTAAGGAAATGTCTCTGATCCATTTTGACGTGTATATGGGAGACAGACGATATATATTTAAAATATATTTGATACCGATTTGTAAAATCATTTTGAAACATTCGTGGCGTTTTAAAATATCCCTTAAATATATTTCCGTTAGTACTGTTTAATTTCTTTATTGTTCTGAAAAAATAAAATTATATTGTTTGCTAATTATGTGGTTATCAAAATGAAATGTGTCATCAATGTTAAATGTTTATTTATATATATATATATAAACACAATATATTATAATACTAAATCTAATATATATAAAAATGAATGTATGTGTGTGTGTCCTTTATGCCTGACCAAGCCACTCATTGGAACGCCATGAAACTTTGGGAAGTTATTTAGTATAGTACTGGGAAGGTTTTTAAAAAATAATTTCTTGAATGCTTTAAATTAAGGAAAATAGCTTCCGAATCATTTCAAATGTTGAAACAGGCTTTTAAAGAAGATACCCTATCACAATCGAGGACATTTGAATGGTTTGCACGATTAAATGCTGGTCGATAAGCAAGAGAAAGCAAGGATGATCAAATCGAAGATTAAGTGTCTTCTTATCACTTTATTTGATGTAAAGGGATTGGTACACTATGAATTCGTGCCCGAGTGTCAGACCATTAATCAACATTACTATCTTGATGTATTGTGACGTTTAAGGGAGGCTGTGCGTCAGAAACGACCCGAAAATGGCATCGGAAATATTGGCTCTTGCATCATGACAACGCACGGCCACATACGGTCGTCACTGTACAACTCTATTTGGCTAAAAACTGAATGGCTTTATTACCCCAGCCACCCCATTCTCCTGACCTTGCTCCCAAAGACTTTTTCCTTAACCCTTAAATTAAAAGAGTCTTAAAAGGACGTTGATTTGACTCTACCTGAAATGAAGGAGGATACGAAGAATATTTTGAAAATACCCCGAAAGATGAGGATTTTCAGAGGAGTTTTGATATCTGGAACAAAATATGGAACAAGTGTATAGATAGTGACGGTGATCATTTTGAGAAATTTTAAATAAAACTTTATTATACTTTTGTATTTTTTTAAATATTTAACATTCCTGGAAATTATTGATCACACTATGTATATTAGGTTTTTTTTTCAATTTGTTTAAGACAACATTTTTCACTTTAATAACATTATTTTTATTTTTATCGATATTTTTGATTTTTAATATATATTTCAACAATTATTATATTGCCACGTGGAAAATTAGGGAAGACAAAAACTTCAGGAGGAAACAAAATTTATTTCAGCCAAGGACAAACTATGAAAGGTAAACAAAAGATAAGCAACGAGGGGAATTTACAGAGTAGCAAAATATAAATATGAAAAAATGACCACTCTGTTAATAAAATGAATAAATACTTGGTTACATAGCTTCTTCCCTATGGGAGCTGTGACCCACAGCTAGAAATTATTGTAGATACTGACATGGATCTGATGTGCTTTTGCCAGCCAAGGATTCCATCGAAGTCTTGGAACTTTGTCCCTAGTACCTTTGCGTCCTTTTTCTGGCGGCGTGAAGAGCGGCTTTGTCGTCGTATCGTCTATAGGGACATCGTCGTCTTCGAGGGAAGTCTTGGCTTTAGCACGGCGGTGGAATCCTGGAGTCAGTCTCCGAAAATGTAGATCACAGCACCCATGACTTCAAGGTCTTCTCGGCGGTCTTCAGTTTGTCTTCCCTAACTTACCCAGCATCTCCACCAAAATGCCACGTGGAAAATTAGGGAAGACAAAAACTTCAGGAGGAAACAAAATTTATTTCAGCCAAGGACAAACTATGAAAGGTAAACAAAAGATAAGCAACGAGGGGAATTTACAGAGTAGCAAAATATAAATATGAAAAAATGACCACTCTGTTAATAAAATGAATAAATACTTGGTTACAATATAGATATTTCAAATTTATACATTTTATATTTGTTTATATACTTTTTAATTAGGCATTATAAGTAATCCTTTTATGGTTTCTCACATAATTTAATTTCTGATTACTTTGGCTTTAAAATTTCTTATATTCTCACTACAAGATGATTAACAGGCTTAACCATTAGACATTTTCATAACTGTGTTTTTAAAATATGTTTTTGTAGTTATATTCAAAGTAAACACGACGTAAGTAAGTACTTCCCTCGAGTTCTTCAATATTCATTCTGAAATAGGATAAAATATTATACCAACAAAACTTTTTTTTTTATGCTTATCCCTAGTACACGTGGTAGAGGCCATGGATATGGTGGGTAGTTAACGACTGCTTTTTACTGTAAGCGCACCACATGTCTACACATGTGAAAGCAGTTCGACTTTGCACTTACAAATGTGCCAGAGCTCGTTTGGTTACTTGCACTCGCTGGTAAGGTTGGACTTTTGCAAGAATCGGGGCCATTAGAGCATTTTTTTAACAGAAAAAAGTCTCCAATGCGGGAATCGAACCCGGGTCGTAGTGGTCGAAAACCAAACGGTTTAACCAGCCTTCCACCGACCCCCCTAAAAAACTAATAAATATGTTCATTTTGAATGGTATTATATTAAGTATTGTTTAGTAGCCCTTTTTCCACATGTGATTTATTTTTTATTACAAAAATCCTATATCTTATACTATATATATATATATATATATACTATATATATACTTATATCTACAGACCTATAAGCTTATGTCCATAGTTCACTAAACACCATTTAGCTGCCTTCCATAGAAAATGCAGGGTATATAACAAAACCAGTCCAATACAATAGTAGAGCGGTCTAGAGATTAATTTGGCGAAACAGCTGAGAGGGTTCACTACTGATGAGCCAAGCCCTCTCATTCATTAAATCATATCATTGCAGTAAGGTCTGTAGAGATTTAAAAAAGAAACGCATTGCCAGTAAATTTATTTGTGTAAAATTTTAACGATAGAGGGCAATAAAATTTAATTTACTAATATATCTTATGTAGATATTTGCGTGTAAATGTTCCAACTATTCTATTTACATAGTTTAAATATATATACAAATTATATTTCTAATTTTTAAAAGAAAATGTAAAATAATATTTAAAATTACATTTTAGAGCAATATTTATACTAGAAATGAAGTTTATTTACATATTATATAGTTTTAATCAAAAAAGTTTAATATATTGTTATAATTAACTATTAATATAAAATGAGATATAAATATAGATTATCTAAAAATAATAAACTATAAAATTCAAGCTAGAATTTTCAATTAATTTTTGTAATTTATGTCCACGGTAGTTGAGATAGTCTGCAGAACGTGTTAATGAAGAAATATCTAAACAAAAATGCCAACTTTGGTGAGGTTTTCTTAAACATAAGAATTTATCTGAAACAATAGTTATAAAAACAGCTGAAGAGCTTAAGCTTAGAAGCAGCTTGAAACATTAACATAGGAGGTTTTCAACCATATTAAGCCGTTTTTGTCTGGACTTAAGAAATTCTCAAATCCTTTTAAATCCTATTAAAATATAATATATATATAAGTATTTCGGTTAAAAACTAAAAATATCAATAGTAAAATTGTTTTAAAAAGTTTACAAATCGAAAAATCGATTATAATCAAATTGTTGTTATTAAAGTGTAAAAGTTTATTATTAAAATGTAACATTTGTTATAAGAGTGTAGAATGTTGTTGAAAAATATAAAAGATTTGTTATTAAAATCAAAAATGCATTATTGAAGTGTAAAATGTTGTTTTTAAAGTTGGAAAACCAATATAAAAACTTGTTATTATAAAGTTGCATATTCAATAATTATTTAAAGAATTATCGCGCCACCATGTATAGGAAAACACAATAAATAGAATTATTGCTACTCCTTGAATAGCGAAATATAGTTTCTCTGTCTTAGCAAAATCTATTATTTGGTATTTAGATAATACAAAGGCATATACTGGATTGAATAAAATATTTATTTGCCAATATTTCGGTTGGCTGAATGCCAACCTTTGTCAAGACATTGCATTTTTTTATAAACGGCGTTCAGCCAAACGAAATATTGGCAAATAAATATTTTATTCAATACAATATATGCCTTTGTATTTTCTAAAGATTTAAATATGGATTTCTCTATATTCAGAACGATTATTGTGTATGCAAATCAATCATAAAACTGGTGTGTATACACAAAATCATTATCTTCCAAGTATCTTAACAATTCAAAGATTGTGACTAAATATTTGAATTTCTCAATAGATGTGAATAAATCTTTAACGAGTACATAGTCAATCATCAAATATACATTTAGACATATTGGATGGTTATATGTATATAGCTTAGATAATATTATCAATAAACTATTGAATATTTTTAATGGAAATCACAGGTTAAATATAAATTATAATATCCTTTCTTGAAGAAGGAACAAAAGTTAACGGCGACGTGTTTCCTTTATTAATACTTTAAATTCAGCAAGCTTTCGGACTGTGACGTCTTTCGACGGGCAACTTACCAAGAAACTGCCCAGTTTCTTGAAAAGTTGCCTGTTGAAGGACTTCAAAGTCCGAAAGCTTGCTGAATTTAAAGTATTAATAAAAGAACACATCGCCGTAAACTTTTGTTCCTTCTTCAAGATGATATCAGACGATTCCTTCTCTTGTAAATATCCTTTCTATAAACTCCTTCTAACAACCATTTTTAAGAGAGATAATGCAAGAATAAACAAGGCTATCATTGATGGAAATGCCCAACGATTTAGATAGTTCACAATTATAATCAGAATAGATTAATTGAAATATATATAATAATCATTAAATTAATAATATAACAAACACATTACCATTATGAAGAATAGTTTTGAAAATAGAGCAATCCATAAATAAATATTTAATTTAAAAGGCATATATTTCCAATATTTCAGTTGGCTGAACGCCTACCTTTATCAAGGTATTATAACATATTAATGTGTGTCAACAACAAACTGTTGACGTTATGTGGCGCTGAGTTTTTTGTTGACAAACATTAATATGTTATAATACCTTGATAACGGTTGGCGTTCAGCCAATTGAAATATTGGTAAAATAAATTATATTTTGATCCAATATATGCCTTTTTATTTAATGAAGAATAGTATAAAGCGATATCATACTTGGATCAGGAGATGCTTTTCTTTCAATTGAACATTAGCAAATAAATACTAAAATATAGGTAAGATTGTATTAAAAATAGAGAAATTCACATTTAAATCATTTGATAATAAAACGGCATATATTATAATACAATATAATGCGGCTTATGATTGTAGAACGACATTTGAAAATTATCCCGCATGTGTTTCTTTTGAAAGAAAAATCGAAATTTTATTTTAAGGAGAAATAACGATTAATAAGGGTTCGATTTCCATCCCTGGACATTTTATTTTTCCGTTTATCATTACTCTTCACAATTCATCCTTTCATACTTCATCCCTAAGGTTAGAAATAATCGTTATTTTACCTTAAAATAAATTTCGATTTTTCGTGCAAAAAAAAAAAAAGTTGTCAACAAACAAATGTCGTTCTACAAAAAGGTATATATTAGAGTGAATAAAAATATTTTTATGCCAATATTTCGGTTGGCTGAACGCTAACCTTTGTCAAGGCATTACAATTTTGTATAAACAAACTTGAAAACACTTCCTTCTCGAATCACTGATAGTCAATAGGTAGAGATAATGATAATATTAATGATTATTATATTTAAATTATCTTTTTTAACCTTAAGTTTCTGTAGGTAAAATCGAATATAACAGAATATTCTATATATATATAACAAAAAGAGAAAGTTTACTTATAAAACTTCCTCTATTTGAAAAAAGGAAATTTTCACATTTTGATGCAGTTTTTTTCAGTAGTTTATACGATATATAAAGTAAAAATATTCTGAAAACATCTATTTGAAAAATAAAATGAGCTTCATCAATTATAAAGAGTTCTTCAAAGATTTTATTACACAAATATTCAATATAAAAAAAAAGAAAATCAAATATTTTCAAAACTCAAGAATAAATGGATTTAAAAGGAGCACCGAATTAAAATTATTTTCTTTAGCGACGAAATCTGCCAATAAACAATTAATGTATGCTATAGGTATTTTATTGCAGACAAATAATTACATAAATGGCCGCTGTAAGCGCTGTAGTCTCCCCATTAATTGAGAGTGGTTTGTCTTCTGATACTCGATTTAATTAAGGTTGAAAGATTTTGCTTATTATTATATTCAATAAATTTTAAATTTTCTTTAAAATAAGAGAAAATTCGGCAAGATTTTTATTTTAAAACCTTTTCTGGCCGAAGTGTCTTTTATTTTTAAGAACTATGAAAGCCGGCAAGGCAACCTTTATCTTCAAGATATTCAATTTTGATTATTTGAATTTATAAATTTCATAAAATGTGGACGGAAAGAAATAATTATAGGACAAAAACAATACCTAAGCATATAGAATTTATAAATTGAAAACCAAATATAATTTTAAGCTAGAAAGTTTGGATGTGTAATGCCAATAATTTAGATTTGGGTGAAAATATTTTGTGTTTGTTGATGATATTAATTTTCTAATTTTCGTTTCACAGATTGAATTTGTTTGGGTTCTAGGGAGCATGCGATGTCTTGTAGGACGCATGGAGATAGTATCTTCCAGGCTGACGTCTGCATCACCTCTGCCACATGTTCTACGACATAGTTGAATGCTTTACGTCTCAGATAGCTTGCATTCCTATTTTCTCCAAGCATTAGAAGTTCGGCTGCATTGTCAGCTCTGAGTGATCTAGCGATGGAATACTGACAATTTCTCTTTAATCTCTTCATATCAAATCTATCAGCAGCTTCTAGAAGTTTTCTTGAAAGTATTCCACCATCTTCTGCTTTTTCTGAAATCTTTTCTGTATAGATAAATTGTAGAATTTCTTTAAATACTTCAAAATCCATGTTATCAATGATAATAATTTCGGTGAGTGAATGAAAGTAGATGATAAGACCGAGTATTCGTGATCTTGCTTTGATAAGAGCTCTATGTCCAGCAATTTCATATCCTTGGACTTTGAATATCACATCGCAATGCTGTTGGCTATCGATTAGAGTTTTGAGATCCTGACCTAATGAATGATCTACTTCTTTGGGTAAATTCTGCTGACAGAAATTTCCGCCGACTGTTGCAATTTCATTTAACATTTCTACTTCACATCGTAACGTTAATACATCATTGGGCAGCCAGGTATTTGCATGTTCAAATAAATATTTACGGCGAATGTATTTCCTGGAGCCCCAGCCGTTCTCACGGCCAAAGTGACGAACGTTATTTGGACAAAAGGAATAGCAATCATCACCTTTAGCGTTCAAGATGACGATCTTGTATCGTGCGCTTGCTTCCTTGTCTGGAGTGAGGTAAATAGATAAATAACCATCTACATCATTGTTCTCTCCTTGAGGATAAAGTTTGAGCCTCCATTTCAAGTCTGGATTATCCTTTGACACGAATTCCTTGCTCCAAAGCACATCCCCGGGACTTCTTCCCAGAAAACTGAAGTTGTAGATGGTCCACTGGATGCCGAACTTGTATATCCGGCCTCTAGTCTGGCACCAGCTGGTGGATGGATTAGGGAGAGCCATTCCTTGGAGGGACATGCTTCCTGGATAGACAGACACACAGCAATGGATTATCGAATCAGCGGAGAGAGAGAGATATTCTATGTTCAGGAATCAATATCAAATCAAATGACTTACCCTAGAAGCCCTAGAATCCATCTCTCCTTTTTTCTAAAGAGCTCAATAAACATATAGAAAATTTCAAATATACACTCATGGACAAAACTTAAGGAAGTTTAATATTTTAAGCATAAACCACTCCTTATTTCCCATACATATAAATTCGAACGTTCTTCTTTATAAGAAAAAAAAGGAATTAATAAAAATGTAATAATAAAATGAAAATATATATACATACGAAAATATACATACACTTCCTTATGTTTTGTCAATTAGTGTATAACATTCAGTTTTTCATCCTTTTTATAACTTATGCTTTAATAAAAAAAAACTTGACACACACATATAAATATTTATAATATAAAAGTTATACAAATTCATTCATATGGAAGAATTAAATTCATGTACCCGAACCTGCTTTTTTCAAGAATACGGAGGCAAATTTGTGTTCATACTTGGTTATCTCGTATGTATTCAATGAAGATCACTGTAATATCTTTCGGAGGTATTGTCTGAATCCCGATATATATGTTAAAAGGTACAACTTCCTTAAGTTTTGTCCCTCTATTCATGAATGTATATAAATTCATGAAAATATTCGAATATTTATTTAGGAATAATTACGATAGATTTGTATTAAACATAATTATAGACGCCAAACAGAGCCAAAATAAGTAAATATTAATTAAAAATTTCAAGAAATCTGTAATATATTCACATGAGAAATTAAACATAATATAAGAGTAGTTATCAAAATTCGAAACTATTTTAGACGCGTACGATTCTTTTTAAAAATTAAACAATTTCTACTGCCCTTACTGCAATGGAAAAATTAAAGGGAGGGCCTGGTTCATCAGTAGTGAACCCCCCTAGCGGTTTCGCCAGTTTAATATACCATACCGCTGTTATATTGCATTTTTGGAACTTCCTTTTAATTTTATTTTTGTTCAATTTTAAAAATAATCTTACGCGTTTAAAATAGTTTCGAATTTTGATAACAGATGGCGCGCAAGTGCATAGTAATAAGAGTAGTTACTTGGGGATTAGAGTCTCCTATGGTTGGATCCTATTGCAACTTTTAGTTGCACGATAAGGAGATGTCTTCATAATTTATCCACCTGATCCCAGTTCAATTTCACTTTTGTCCTATTTGTCACATATATTTAGGTCGATCAACCTTTACTCTGAAAATATTATTTTCTTTAATACGTTCATGTTCTGTTTACTTACGTTGGGGTGCATGTTTTAATAAGAAAAACAGTTTTTTTTAAATATATTATACACATTTAGGGTTAGAACTTAATGCAATATTTACATATTTACAAATCAATGCAGCCAATAGAAGAGATTAGTGACAAGGCTTGCGTCTTTTATCCATCAATAGGAAGACACCTACTTCTCCCAAACACCTACTGTCTTTATTTATATGAGAAATGCGGTTGTTTATTAAGTAAAATTGTCAAATGTTATTCAAAATTTATTTACAAATTTAAAAATACGAAATCCATTTTATTGTAAAAGCCATCTTTTAAGCAACGACGCTCCTCTACTGGCTTAACAATCTCAAGTGGATAAATATAAACTGTTTGTATAAAAGATAATTTTCACCTGTACACGGGGGCGTGCATGAAAAAATTAAAACTTTGAAAGCTCTGTACATGGGATAATTAAATGTTTTAGAAGGTTTCTATAGTTTTGATTAAGTTCTGCACGCCCACGTGTGCAGGTGAAAATTTGTTTTACAAACAGTTTGTATTTCTTCACTTGACATTGTTACGCCGGTAGATCTTTGTTGCTCGAAATAGAGGTTTTCCAGTAAAAAAAAAGATACAGATGATTAATGTTCTTCCTCATCAATGGTTTATCCCTTTCTGGCGTCTCTCCATACAGTTTACAGATATCTATGTCTTTTGAGATGATAGAATTCCAAGTTTTTCAGATTTAATGATGAAATTCATACCAGCTATATGTATTTGTTCTTTTGTTTTATTGATTTCCAGAATAAAAGCTAGAGATTAAAGATTTTGAAATGAAACTTCTCCATGGAAGCCTGATATATTTACTTTAAATTGATACATGGGATTATTTTATTAGAATTTTCAAACGCATACCTCGTTTAGTAAATAGGAAATGAGTAATTCAGCTTCGGTCGCAATTTCTTCTTAATTTATTGCATTAGTTGTTCGAATTATATATTATTACATTTTCCAGTTTTTTTGTTGTTTTTTTTTTCATATAAAAGTTGTGTCTGTGCTCTGTTTACTTCTAAAAATAATCAGGTTTTTAAATGTATTTTTTTAAATAGAGATAATTCTACATTCTCTCTATAAAATAAATATTCGTTGATCGTGAAATACGTGGCGTCGCTGGAGACCCGCTGGTCCACCAAACTCTGCAGCGGTGGCAGAGGCGCTATATTTATTGTACATAGAATCATGCATATATATATCTAATTATCATTTTAAAATTGTGCAGACTGTGCACTTTTGCATGTATTGACAAGATGTCAATAAACTAATTTTAATTGTCATTGTATATAAGAGAAATTTAAATTCAGGTGAATATTGCAATATTCTATATCTTCATTAAAAATAAAATCAATAAACAACATGATGCCGACGTTAATACATAGATTGTCTATATGATAAAAATATTACACCATTGAAATTTAGAGAAAAGTGTCAACAAGTTATGGTCTCTTAACTATTTATTATAGAATCGTTTCAATTTATAAGAATTTTAATTCTCAAAATTGGGGCTAACTGAATACCAAACCCGGTCGCTGGCCATATTCAAGCTGGACTTGAACACCTTTTGTTCCCACAAAAGCGTCAATATGATAAGTGAAGAGAGAGAGTATATATATTATAATATATTTAGATATAAGGCATTATACACGCGATTTAGCATACCTAACACACGTTAATGACGATAAAACCTATAAAATTATTAATTCAATGCCTTTCATAAGATTACTTGGCACTCGTTATACATATAATGAAATTCATGACAATAACATGTTCCTACTGCATCGTTAAAATTCTATCTTATACCCCAAGAATATTTTCTGAACAAATAAATTAAAACTGATATTTTAAGATCTCTCATCGATGTAATGCCGTATATATATATTTTATAAATGTGTTTTCTATATTCATAATTGTTTTTTTAGGTTAGCGCGCAAGCTATTAGCAATCTACAGCTTACACACAATCAGGGGAAGATTTTTTATTCATTTCACCACCCTGATATGGTACATTCCTTGTTCCTTATTACATTTATTTTAACCAATGGGTGGACCTTTTGATTTTCAAAAAGGTTTCCTTGATTTATAAGGGAAGGAATATCTAGAGCCATCATATTTGTTAATAGAAGTACATCCTGTACACCGCGCCGTCGGGGAATAAAACCTGAAACAGGATTTTTGTAAGATTTTCTCGATTTATCAAGCAAAGGTTATATGTTCCGATATAATATAAAATTCTCCGTGGTTCGTTGTAAACTGGGTATTATAAAAGTTAGAACGGAAAAATGATGGGATTCCTAACAGGAAAATGCTTTGGAATGTTTGATTTATTTTTACAAATAATTCATCCATTTTTGCTATTATGATGATGCTATACTGGTCAAAAGAATCCTGCTATAATGATGTCCAAGTCAGAAGCTGGCGATGTTAGAGCAGAAGACCCTTGTTGCCACCATTGTCAAACACTTTGACATCGAGTCCAGAGACCCCTTCGACACCTTACTGCTATGTTTAGATGTCGTATTGTCAACTGTCCAGCCTCTCATGATAAGATTCAAGCCTCGCTCTGAAATATAAACAAATTTACATATATATGCTTCGATAAATGGCGAAATCATCAATAAAGGTTTAGTGTCACGATCAGGAATGTTTCTAGTTTATAAATAGTAAATTTCCTTATATTATGCCCAGAATCTCGAAGAAATCATCAAAAATATTATATGAATAAAAATAAATTCATGGAGATAAATAAATCATGAGCCTTGGAATATAATGAGAAAGAAGTTTTCTAAACAAATCTGACAAACAATCACAACGTTTTGAAGAACATCTAGAACCAACAATAGCGAGATATTTGAATGGCTAAAGTCCGTTTCTTCGGAAGTTCGATGTTTTATGTTGCAAAATTCGCTAATTCTTTTGGCAATTGATACTAGGCGTCGATATTTGAATATCAAGATATTCATCATGATATCAATAATTTTGGAATATTGCGATATAAAATATGGCGGAAATTAATTTACCTTATTAGTGTTCCTTGAAGAGGAAACTTATAATTTCTATCCAACTTAATTAGTTTGACAATTGTTAATGATTTTTCAAGAACAATCATAGTCCATTTCATAATATAACTCTCTATATTGGATTTCTACATCCATGAAAATATCTTTAACAGTAAAGGGGTCTGTTTTTATAAGTATTAGAAGAGTAGCTTATCAACAGTAACCATTTCCAAAATATTATTTATGATATCGAAGAATTCCATCAGAAGTAAAGATATCAGTTGATATACTTAGAAACCTCGGCTTGAAGAATACGAGATAAATGAATTCATCAAGAGTAAAAACCTTGGCTGATGAGTATGGAAGAAATAAACTCATCAAAAGTGAATTTTTTCTGGTGAATAGAGTCATCGATAGTAAAATCTTCTCTGGTGAGCATGAGATGAATAAACTGATCAAAAATAAAATTCCCAGCTGATGTGTATGATATAAATAAGCTTGTCAAGAGGAAAAACCTTGCCTGATGAGTATTAGATTAATTAAAACACCAGGAGTGAAATTACTGTTGTGTGTGTTGATAAACATGAGATGAATAAACTCATCAATAAAAAAAAACATCGGATGATGAGCACGAAATTGATAAACTGATCAAGAGCAAAATTCTCAGTTCATAAATATCAATGAGATTTGAAAAAGTAAAAATAAAAATCAGGTAAAAACTTTCTTTTAATTTTGGTTTTGCAAGCTTTCGAGCAAATATACTGCTCTTCAACGGGCTGATACTCTATGTACAATCTCTAAATGTTCTTTCTATAAAATGATTGAAAAACCTTTATTATTTTATATGAATAAAATTTATAGATTGTACATAAGAGTATTAGCCCGTTGAAGAGAAGTATATTTGCTCGAAAGATTTCAAATTCAAAATTTAAAAAACTTTTTACCCGATTTTTATTTTTCCTTTTTCAAATAACTTCTGGGTAACTATTGCTCCCATTAATGAGATTAATAAACTGATCGCTCGTGAATTTTAGTGGATAATTTCGATCTTAAACACAATTGATACATTCCAATATACATTCTCATCTTTTTTAATGGGCGTAAACACTGAGCACATCCTTCCGCAGTATCGAACTTTATTTCCTTCTCACATGAAGTCTCAATTTCAGCCACAGTTGAAAATCTTCCCCTTCAAGAATATTTAAAAATGAAGACGGGCTTTGTCATTTTAATAAATATTAAATATGCAAAATCGATTTTAACCTTCATGCAACATAAAAAGAAAATCAGAGTAAATATTATATATGCAAAAATAGGTATAAATGTCACTTTCTTGTTTATAAAGGTCTAATTCTCATAAAGTTGATACAAAGCTTTTAAAGAAATGCTTCTAAAAGTAAATGGACGATAAATTTTGTCGAAATATCAAACGATAAATATTTGAGCCGAAGGTTGTTCAAAATACGAAGAACTCAATATTTGCTCTTTTTAATTTTTTTCTAATTGTCTCACATTCGTTTAACATTACCAAAAAGAGTCATACTAAAATCAATTATTTATATTTGATCCTTCAGCTTTTTGCTAATTAACTCATATTCGTAAAGCGTTACCAAAAAAAAAAAAAAGAGTTATGCGAAATTCAATTATTTGGAATTGATCTTTTGTCTTTTGATATCATTTTATTTTATACCCTTAAAATTGTTATCATATTTATTTTTAGAAAGCAAGATTAATGTCCTATGTATTTATATATATATACACTCCTTGAAAAAACTTAGGGAAAAGTAAAGTCTTTGATGTCGCCTGTAGTCTATTTTTTTTAAGGAGATAGAAGGAATTTGTTCACACATTGTTAACTCGTGTGTCTTCAATAAAGGTCACTTCAATATCTTTCAGAGTTATTGTCTAAATCCCGATATACATGGTAAAAGGTACAATTTCCTTAAGTTTTGTCTATGAAGGTATATACTAATTGATTTCACGAGTTGTCGAAAGTCAACACTAAAGATAAATATATTGCTATTGTAATAAGAATTGTATAATAAATAGCCATTGTTTTAATATTGTATCTCTATACACAATACCCCATCTCTTAGAAAGAATTGAATAAAAGAAAGAAACATACCCAGAGCGCAAGAAACACCGACTACCCAGAACATCGGAGAAACCAATTGTTAAATTATTCAGAGAAGAAAAATATAGAAATAATTGTTTATAAATAAGTATTCACTAAGTGTTTTGTTTGATTATTAAATCATTTAAAAAATTCTGAGTGAAATTTGAAACTGATGTCGCGGCCATACAAAGAAAACGCCTCAAGCCTCGTATGTCAGTTCCATCTGACAACATTTTTGTCATTTCTCTATTGTTTACTGCTCACTTATAGCTGTGGTCAAATTGAATATTATTTATTTCACAGATTTCAATTGTTATTTACGTTAAAAATTGTGAATAAATTAATATACATACACTTGTGTTTTATATCAAATATATATATTAAATGGGCTTCTCTGATTTCAAAATATTAAATAATTTAGGTTCTAAGAAAATGTATTATATATATATTTATAAAATAAAAGGATTTAAAGCGCGAGTTCGTTTTATGTATAAAAGAAACATTCGCGCTTTTAAATCCTTTTATTTTATATGTATAGATGGCGCGTTATTGCTTTGTGTTAATATATATATTTATTATAGAAAAGATTCTGCTGATATTTTGGAATTGTTCAGATAAGGTTTTGCTTTTGTTTTTGTATACATGAATATTATTATGCCGTCGTGGTAAAAATAATAAAAAGAACTTTAAATCACAATTAGCTTTAATTTTGTTAATGAAACAATTTAAGAAGAAATACCTGATTGAGGCGTAAAGAAGAGAAAATAAAAGATTACATATTTACATATCTACAGAAAGATTTGAGCCGGCCAACGGGAAACAACAACAATAGGTTTATATAGGAAAAGCGGCGACCTCTGGCGGTCGACTTTACAGAGTCTTTTATAATATAAATTATAATTTTAAAATGCAATAGAAGTTTTTATATAACATATATATTGTTATTGAATATAGAGCAATTCATTTATGATAATTAAAATAGGGGAATATTTTTGGATCAAAATATTTATTAAATTTCAATATTTCGATAAGGCTGTTCGCTTATCTTCTTCTCGGAAAAATTCAAAAACCTTGTAAGCTTATTATCCGCGTGATGCGCGCACGAGAAGTGTTGTTATATATAGCATATGTTGGTGTAACCAGACTATTTAATTGGTCACACCAACATATGCTATATAAAACAACACTTCTCGTGCGCGCATCACGCGGATAATAAGCTTACAAGGAGTTTGAATTTTTCTGAGAAGAAGATAGGCGAACAGCCTCGTCGAAATATTGAAATTTAATAAATATTTTGATTCAAAATATGCCCCTATTTTAATAACATATAAATATTAATGATATTTTCTCATATTTATAAAAAAATAAGAAATTGGCGCAAACTAAAACTTTAGAAGGAAAAATAAGACAAAATTTTCTCCTAGTTAAATCTTAATGGTAAAATTGATATTTTTCACACGTTGGATTTCTCAACTTGATGAACTATTAGATAAGAATTTTTTTTTTTTCGCGCACGCATGTACAAAAGTCACAAGAAATCAGTATTTCAATAAAAAGAGACCATGCTGCAGTAAATAAAATGTTATATTTCTAGAAATTCCCCAACATATTTACATACACAGCTCGGACTATGTAACTTGTTGTTCCCACAATAACCATCGTATGTCGGGTTTAAGTTACGTCTTAAGTAGTGTCCTTTAATGGGTTACCTCAACCTGGAGAACACAGGGACTACAACATCCTGTTTGTATCCCGTGTGGTGATATATCTGTATTTTCCTTTGGAGAAATCGGTCCTATACTTCCAGGTAGTTTCTTCGATTCCTGAATTATACAAGTATTATATATTAAAAATAGAAATGTGGCATGATATCCTGACCAGGAGCACATGTGCTTTACAGAAGGCAGAGCGCCATCTAGTAGAACAGAAATCAACTAAACATTGATTTAGCCTATTCCCTGATATTTGGCCAACCCAATTTCTTGATAAATCAAGAAAAGCCATCCACGAACACGTTTCGCGCTTTTGGTGCTCGTCAGCGTGGAGTAGGCTGTACCACTGCGACCAAAAAGATTTTTGGTCCCAGACCTATAGTACTATATAATATATATAAGTACTATATTGTCGCGTAGAAACTAAATTAAAGAAGAAGTCGATGCCAAATATTAAGTTTTATTCTTAGTAAAAAAAAATAGTCTCTATCGACTGAGCCGAGGCGATCGAATAATATTTTTCAGAACAAAAAAAACAAGTATGCAAACCAGCCTGCTTTGCATAACATAAAAATAAAATAAATGAGATATAGGAAGAAATATTTACATATATATAATAGTAAATGCCGCACTTTTCCCACCTTTGAAAAGAAACAGCGTCCCGCTGTTCAATTGAAGGTTATTGACCAATTTGCATCCGTCTAGCTCTTGATCTTGTCACAGGGCCTGATATCGGTTCTGGGTCGGAGAATCTTTGTTTCAGAACAGGTTCCTTGTTTGGAGTTGAGCCAGATATTTCTTCTTGAAGTAGTGGATCCAAATATGGCTTCATTCTAAGTACATGTACTGTGTCCCTTGTTTTACGACGTTTTGGAGAGTCAGAAATGGCCTCAATTTCGTAATTGACGGGGGACAATTTTCTTGTAATACGGTAAGGACCGAAGTATTTCTTGATTAGCTTTTCTGAGAGTCCAACCTGTCTCACTGGAATGAAGAGCCATACGAGGTCTCCCACATTATAATCCACAGGTCGATGTTTCCTGTCATAGTATTTTCTGTCTTTCTCTTGACCTCGATAGAGATGTAGTTGTGCAAGGTGTCGGGCTTCTTCAGCTGTGGTAATGAGATGTTGAACATAATCACCAACATCATCATTGTCGTGATATGGAAGGAGTGAATCTAAAGTTGTTTCGGCCTCGCGGCCATGCACTAGGAAGAAGGGGCTGAAGCCTGTAGTTTCTTGCTTAGCGGTGTTATAAGCAAATGTTACAAATGGCAGAACTTCGTCCCAGTTTTTCTGTTCCACGTCAACGTACATGGACAACATGTCGGTCAATGTTTTGTTTAATCTTTCAGTTAGACCATTAGTCTGCGGATGATAGGCTGTAGTCTTGAGGTGATTTATTCCACTTAAATTATTTATTTGTTTAATTATTTGGGACATAAAGCTCGTACCACGGTCGGTGATGATCTGCTGAGGAGCTCCGTGTCGGAGAATAATTTCTTCGACAATAAACTTAGCAATTTCCATGGCTCCTGCGTCTGGAATCGCCTTTGTAGTTGCAAATCGCGTCATATATTCGGTGCATACAATAATCCATTTGTTGCCCCGATTCGTAACAGGAAATCTCCCTAATAAATCCATTCCTATCTTTTGAAAAGGAAAATCTGCCGGTGGGATAGGCATAAGTTGTCCAGACGGTCGTTGTGGAACACTCTTCCTGCGCTGGCATTCTCTGCAATGCGCTATATACTGACGAATGGTCTTATACATTCCTCCCCAAAAGAATCGTTTACGTGCCCGATCATAAGTTTTGGCAAAACCCAAGTGACCAGCAGTAGGTGCATCGTGAAGATTTTTGAGGATTTCAAGCCGCATTTGCTTTGGAAGTACAAGAAGACGTTGCCTTCCATATGGCTCGTAGTTTCTTTTATAAAGTACTCCGTCCACAACTTCGAAGCCTTTAAAAGGTCCAGTTTGTTCTATTTTGACTATGATCTTTGCTAAATTGGGGTCTCGACTTTGTTCTGCACGAATATCAATGATCGATATTATATTGGGGAAGTCTTCTTGCTCTTCTGGTACAGGGTTCCTTGATAAACAGTCGGCGTCTTTATGTTTGCGCCCACTCTTATAGACTACGGTGATGTCGAACTCTTGCAGTCTGAGCGCCCATCTAGCGAGTCGTCCGGAAGGATCTTTAAGTCCTGCAAGCCAGCACAATGAATGATGATCCGTAACAACTGTGAAATTTCGGCCAAAAAGATAGGGTCTAAATTTGGATGTGGCCCAAACAACCGCAAGCAGTTCTTTCTCAGTGGTAGAGTAATTCTTTTCAGCCTTTGTAAGGGTCCTGGATGCATAAGCTATTGGTCTTTCAGCACCTCCTTGTATTTGGATCAACACTGCTCCAATGCCGTATCCACTGGCGTCGGTGTGTATATGGGTCTCGGCGTCTTCAATAAAGTGCCCAAGAACAGGTTCAGAGGTTAAAGCTTCTTTAAGAATCTCGAAGGCATTTTCTTGTTCTTCATTCCAACAGAATTTGGCATCGTTTTTTAAAAGGTCATTCAGGGGTTTAGCTTTGCAGGAAAAGTTTTCAACAAATCGTCTATAATAAGAGCACAGTCCTAAGAAACTTCTGACATCAGGTATACTTTTAGGAGATGGAAACTTCAAAATGGCTTCAACCTTTTCGGGGTCTGGATGTATTCCATTTTCATTGACAACGTGTCCTAATATCTTCAATTGTCTTGAGCCAAAAAGACATTTTTCATTGTTCACATTCAATCCAGCTTGTTGAAGGCATTCTAGAACAACTTCTAACCTTTTTAAATGTTCTTCAAATGAAGGACCATAAACCACTATATCATCTAAATAGCAAAGACAGATGTTCCATTTTAGTCCTTTCAAAACGGTATCCATCATCCTCTCAAAAGTAGCTGGGGCGTTACAGAGGCCAAATGGCATTACCCTAAATTCGTAGAGACCATCAGGTGTAATGAATGCCGTCTTCTCTCTATCATGCTCATCCACTTCAATTTGCCAATAGCCGGTTCTTAGATCCATACTTGAGTAATACCTGGCCCCTGATAAATTATCCAAAGCATCATCAACCCGTGGTAATGGATAAACATCTTTCTTTGTGATCTTATTAAGTCGTCGATAGTCAACACAAAACCTCCAAGACCCATTCTTTTTCTTCACAAGTACCACAGGCGAAGACCAAGGACTTTCAGAAAATTGAATTATATCTTGTTTCATCATTCTGTCAACTTCCTGCTGTATGATTTTCCTCTCCATTCCAGACACTCGGTAAGGCCTCTGTTTTGTTGGAGCGTGATCACCCGTGTCAATCTTATGCTTTATTTTACTTCGGGCAGGTTGGGACTTCCCAGAAAAATCAAAGACATTCGAAAATTTCTTAAGAACATTCATCATCTTATTTTGCTGATCCGCAGTAAGATTCGAGTCGATCATTGCTTCTATCTTCTGGTCCAATTTGGTAGTCCACATCTCTTCTTCTTGAATTAATTCATCGCATTTCAAGGAGCATATGGAGCCAACATCAACATCGCTCATGGTGCCAAGGGCCATACGCGAAGGGATCATCAGCGGCTTCGAGGTTCCGTTTGCTATCCACAAATCTGCTTTCCCTTGCTGAAATGTTGTAAGAAGGGAAGGTATAATAAATTCCTTCCTTATTGATAGTTCCCAATTTGGGCAGATTAAAACATCTCTATTTTCCTGAAGTGGTGTACCCACTACTGATATCTTACAACTTGACTTAGGTGGAATTACATAATTATCAGCAGAGTATACATCAAGATTAATTTGGTCATCATTTATTGGTAGTGTTTCTTCCAAATACAATTCTTGATGACCACAATCAATAACCGCTCTCGTTGCTTTGAAGAAATCCCACCCCAAAATGATGTCGTGGCTGCAATCAGGAATCACGATGAATTCAAAGGTTGTGGTGAGATCATTGATATGGACCTTTAGTGAACATTTTCCCAAAGTTTTAACAAGCTTTCCATTGGCGACTTTAACGACTGGTCCAGATTCAACAAAAAATGGAGTTCTCAGAAGTCTTCTAAACTTTTCTGAAACCACGGAATAATCTGCGCCCGAGTCTATCAATATTGTAGTTTCCAGTCCATTAATGCTCCCTTTTATACAATTCCGTTTTAATTTAGCAGACGTCGATGATGGAGGATTTTCAAAACCTGCGGCCTCACCCCCCATATAGGTCGCGCATCCTAGTTTTCCTCATTTTGGCGTCGGGGTGAGCGGCTTGACAAACGACCTTCCCCTGGCGATTGGCTTCTTCGTCTTGGCATCCTTCCTCTGCCTGGATATGGTGATGCGCTGCGGCCAAAACCTCCGGGTCTAGGGAGAGTTGGAAAATCGTCAATTAAATCGTAGGGTCTTTGTGGGGTTGCATTGTCGGCTGATGGAAGTGTTCTTCTTGATCTGGCTTCCTCAAAAGTACGTCTTCTTTCTCGACAGTAACGTAAGACATGTCCTGGCTTCCCGCAATGGAAACAGATAGGTTGGTTATCAGCCGTTCGCCATTGGTCAGATGTTCTGGGGGCATATGGAGTGTAGTCATCTTCTCGTCGAAATCTTGGTACAAACGTTCTCCTTCTTTGAGATTGAATATTTCGCCTTGTAATTGGGGCGAGTACTTGTTGCACCTCCTCTTTAACTATGGCCTCCAATGAATTCACGTCACTTGTCCCAAAGGGTTCCACCTCGGTCATTTTAGGCATAAATTTTTGCAACTCCTCCTGGACAATCCGTCGAATCCTTAGAGCCAAATCTTCTTCAAAGTCCGACGAGATCGGAGTCACGTTTGGTAATCTTTCATAACGTGTTCTTTTAATGCGGCGTTGTTTCATGTTCTCCAGCTGTCGGCAAAATTTCACCAGCTCGTCAACAGTTGCGGGATCTTTGACAATTAGAGTCTGGTAGAAATCTTCGGCAATCCCCTTCATCAAATGTCCAACTTTTTCTTCCTCCTCCATTTCGGGGTTAACTCGTGAGCATAGTGATAGGATTTCTTGGATGTATGATTCAGTTGTCTCCCCAGGCTTTTGAGCTCTGGTCTTTAGTGTCATTTCGGCTCGTCGAGTAAGTTCTTCTTTTTTTCCAAACACTTCACAAAGATTCGTTTTGAATTGAGTCCATGAATCAATAATGTCCTCGTTGTTATCGAACCACTGGGCGGCTGTTCCCTCGAGGTAGAATACAACATTCGCAAGGCTTTGAGTCTCATCCCATTTGTTGTATTTTGAGACCCTTTCAAACATTTTGATCCATCTCTGGGGATCTTGAGCACTCTCGCCGGAGAAAGTCGGAGGATTCCTTGGGATATGACAGGCGTATGATTGTGATCCAGCATTTGTTCCGAAAACTTCGGGAGTTCCAGAAGCTTCAGTTTTCACCATCCTTGTGCTGCTTGGCAGATCCTCAAATCCGTATTGGGGTTGTAGGCCTTGCAATCGGAAGCTCCTCCTAAGTGCCGTCTTGGATTTACCCGGAATCTCCACCAAAAATGTCGCGTAGAAACTAAATTAAAGAAGAAGTCGATGCCAAATATTAAGTTTTATTCTTAGTAAAAAAAAATAGTCTCTATCGACTGAGCCGAGGCGATCGAATAATATTTTTCAGAACAAAAAAAACAAGTATGCAAACCAGCCTGCTTTGCATAACATAAAAATAAAATAAATGAGATATAGGAAGAAATATTTACATATATATAATAGTAAATGCCGCAATATACTTGAAGTTAGCTAGTTTGCACTTGTATCTTCCCAAGTGGCGATTATTGGTAAAAGTAGAATAATATTATTTTAAAGGGATATTTTAAGAAAGGATAATTAAATGAGAGAGATTGAAATTAATAACATATTTTTGAAACTCCTCCAGAGTACAAATCTATAGCAGCATCGATTCCAACTTCCACCAATATACCGTTAGTCAGCCATCTACAAT